>CM067362.1:59110388-59657888 GCA_034401795.1 Chaetoderma sp. LZ-2023a | reverse complement strand
AAAGTAATTGGTGTCTCGGATCGATTGAGTGGAACAAAGCGACAGAAAGATGGAGAGAGTTCTGAATCAGAAATAGAGGAAAGTGATATAGAAGACGATAATATGTCAGTCGCTGAATCTGATATATCCATTCAAACACAGAGTTCTAAATCACCTGATGAAATGGTCAGAGGAAGGAGAGGTGTTAGTTCCATATGTGACGGCAAATGGTGTTAAATATAGTTATCTGCGTCATGATTCAGATATATTAGAATATAAGCATTTGGAAAAAGTTGAGCTAAGTAATGCAGCGTTTGTGAGTAAAATAGGTAAATGGTCTAAGAGAGGGTCGAAAAAACCAAAATCTAGTTAGCTTAATAATGGCGGTTTTACACAGCATTTTATTACCTTTTATGCTAATTTGCACACTCAATTGTAGAGGCTTAAATAGTGACATAAAGCAACGTCACTTACTAGAGACTCTGAAAAATGAGCAGATTGACATTGCTTTGATACAGGAAACAAAAATTCAGAAGTCAGAATCATACGATAATTTAGAAAAGATTTCTGGATCCAGAATATTTTATTCGTTATCTCAAGATAATAGTGCAGGCGTAGCAATTGTTATACTCCCTCGTTGCTCAGCCTATGTAAATATAATCTCTTCAGTATCAGGTGCAAATGGTCGCTGGGTGAGAGTCACGCTAGATATACAACAAACACGTATCATGTTGCTGTGTATATATGTACCTGCATCTCATCAACTACGTCGTAATTTTTTTAATGAGATGTCTAAAACAGCACTAGATACCATCACTGAAACTTAGTAATGGGTGGTGACTTTAATTGTGTCATAGACAAAGAAAATGACAGGAATGCAACTTCAACTTATACTGATACATCACATAGACTCTTAAAAGAAATATGTGATAATGAAAATTTAGTTGACACCTATAGAATATCAAAACCTCATGGTAAAGATCTTACATGTTTTTCGGTAGATGGTAAAGTTGGTTCAAGGATCGACAGAATTTATGTGAATAGTTTGTTAACAGCGTACTGGACAGATGTTAATATTAAGCCAGTTGCATTCTCCGATCATAACATGGTTTGTGTAACCATTGCCAATGCTGACTGGGTAACAAAAGGGGTCAGGTTTTGGAAATTAAACACAACACTGTTGGGAGAAGAATTTTATAAGAATAATATAGAGAGTTGTTGGCAACATTGGATTAATAGGAAAGCATCATATAAGACCACATTGCAATGGTGGGAGGATGTAAAACTGGATTTAAAGTATGTTTCCCGAAAGTATGCTGTTAGAAAAGGACAGGAAATACGCAAACGCAAGAAAACACTTCATCGATCACTGATGAAAATTAATGCTAAAGTAAATAATGGTGAAGATAATTATTATGAATTACTGGTTACAATTAAAAGTAAAATAAGAGATATAGAACAATATGAGTTTGAGGGTGCAAAAATTAGAGCAAGAGCCCAGATGCATGCAGAAGGGGAAAAGCCAACCCGATATTTTTGCACATTAGAAAAAATTTTACTAAATAGATAAGGTGATGTGCTCATTAAACATGCCAGATGGTTCAACCGTCTTTACCAACAATGAAATGAGTACTATTGTATGCAATTACTATGAGTCATTGTACAAGTCAGAGGGAATTGATGGAGATGCAAAATTGGATTTGTTAGCAAATATAGACAGAAAGGTGTCAGACACAGGCAGTGAATTTTGTGATCAACCCTTAACACTAGAAGATTTAACTAAATCCCTTAAAGGTATGAAACTAGAAAAATCACCGGGGTGTGATGGCCTTCCAGTTGAATTTTACCAAACGTTTTGGCACCTTGTAGGTCCAATAATGGAAGAATTAGGCACTGCAATTTTTTAGAAAGGCCATTTACCACCAACTATGGCTAGGGCATACGTAAGGCTAATATATAAAGGAAATGACAGACGTCTAATTCAGAACTACAGACCAATTTCTCTACTATGTGTAGACTACAAAATAATATCCAGAGCACTAACATTGAAACTAGGTAGTGTTTTAGGAGAAATCATTGGAACAGAGCAGCCATGTGCTGTACCCAGGAGGACAATTCTAACCAATACCATGGTAATAAGAGACCTTATACAATTGGTTGAGAAGGATAGCATCCCTTCAGCTGTGATTGCCTTGGACAATGAAAAGGCATTTGACCATGTGGAATGGGATTTTCTTTTTAATTCTTTGCAATCGTTTGGGTTAGGCTCAAACTTTATTAAATGGGTTAAGATTTTATATACGGATATCAAGAGTAGCTATTTAGTGAACAATCTGTTATCCAGAGAAATTATCTTAGAACGTGGGGTTAGACAGGGGTGTTCCCTATCGCCATTATTATTTGTTATTGTGATGGAATCACTTGGCATAGCATTGAGGCAAAATAATAACTTTCAAGGCATATGTATTCATGGCATAGAAAGACCACTTAAGCTGTCACAATATGCTGATGACACAACTGTGTTTACCAGTTCAAACAATGATTTTGCAATTTTAAACCACGTGCTAGAAAAGTTCCAAAATGCATCTGGTTTGAAAATCAATAAAGGAAAATCCAAAGGATTATTTTTGGGGCCATGGAAAGAGCGGAATGACCAGCCACTTGAAATCAATTGGTCTAATGATACCATTAAGATTTTAGGCATCTATCTTGGCAGGAACCGAATACAATACAAAATTGGAATGAACGAGTATCTAAGCTTAAGAGAATATTAGCAAATTGGAAGCATCGTCGTCTTTCAATCTTTGGTAGAGTGTTTGTTGTCAACAACTTGGCATTATCTGGGCTATGGTATACAGCATCTGTTGTACACATGCCAAAACATGTAGAAAAGGAGGTTAATGAGTTGATATTGTCATTCATATGGGAAGAAAAGAATCATTTAGTTTCCCATCGTGTTCTCAATAATGCTAAGTTAGAAGGAGGACTTGATTTAATTGATATTAAAGTGAAATGTGTTTCTTTAAGGTTAAAATTTTTGGATGATCTTATTACATCAGATGAGACGTGGGCATGTGTTTCACGAGCTCTCATGGAGAGAATTGTAGAACCATTTCTGGCGGAGCATGTTTTTACCTCAAAGAAGCCACCTCCGAATAGCCAAATGATACCAGATGTGTTTAAAGATCAAGTTAAGGAGATAGAAATATTTGACAGATACATGCCTCCACCTACGTGCTGGAAGGAAGTACTAGAACAGCAATTGTGGGGCAATAGTAATATATGTTATAACAATGCAGTACTTTATCTACCGTCCTTTGCAAAATATGGCATTCAACATTTATCTGATATGATACACCCTCAAACACGTAGATGGATTTCAATGCAAGAAGTAGCTAGAAAAACACATATGAGGCATATAGATGTCCAGCGGTTGCTAAATAAAATAAAACATGCTGTACCAATTGAATGGTTTCGTCTGCCAAATGTAAATAATACTAGTTTGACTCCACAACCCGCATTAGTTCTTGATGATGAGATGTTAAAATACAAGATGAGATCCAAGGAATGGTACCATATTATGAGACGAAAACAAGTAACACCTCACATAGCAATTAGGAGATGGGATGACTCAAGCTATAAACCATCCAGTTGCAAAAATGTATGGAAAATCTTACATTCTCCATACATACCAAATATGGCTCGTGATTTATTGTGGCGATTACTACATCGACGGCTATGGGTGGGACACTTGACATACAAGTGCAATATTACGACTTCTGATAGGCGTTACTTATGTCAAACAGACGAGTAAACAATCGAGCATTTATTTGCGGAGTGTCCAATATCGTCACAATTTTGGGACTATATCAGCCAAATCTTGGCAAAATTTGGAGCGAAGCCCATTGTTCTAGACACGCATGTAGTCTTATTTAGAGAATTTGGATCAAGCGGTGTAAATATCATAAAGTCTGACAGGACTATGTTAATAACAATGCTAACCATAGGTGTTTGGGCCATTTGGAAACATTGGTGTGCACAGACGAAAAATCCATCTATGGGCAATCACAATAGAGCAATAAAGGCAATATTTCGTTCATTGCTGCAGAATCATATTCCTTGCGAATATTTTAGATTAAAGCAGCATGGTAAAGAAAAAGTATTCAAGGACATATGGTGCAAAACAAACATAGTTTCAATAGAGTTGGGAGCTATAAAAATAAATGAGCCTGCACTAGCTTAAATCATTTAATTACTACAGCTGATTTATCTGTGTCTTAATTAATCTGTGTCATGTAATTCATTTTAGTCTGTACTTTGATATTGTTATGTTTAATAATTCATGTTAACAAATAAACAGACTGGGGTAATTTAATAATCAATCGATAAAGTAAGTTGCCATTGAATTATAAAATTGTCCCAGGTAATTTTAGGAATTTGCACAGAGTTTTATAGGGTTATTTGTTCCCGGGTAATTTACAAAACCTTACAACAAAGTAAATCAAAAATGGAAACAAGAGCGCCATCTATTTCCATCTATTTTTCTGTAATTTTCCTGCTGACTATATATGTTATGCTACCCAAATGCTACTACGCCCGCTGATCTTTAAAGACTCAGCCCACTGGCGTCAATGATTGACTTATTTGTCATTGATTGACGAGTCACTTTTCATTTGTTGAATAGTTGCACTCGCCACACGGGCCTACTACCACACATGGATTGAATGGTAATTTACAAAACCTTACAATAAAGTAAATTGAAAATGTAAACAAGAGCGCCATCTATTTTTCTGAAATTTTTCTGCCGACTATATGTATTATAATACCCAAATGCTACTACGCCCGCTGATCTTTAGAGAATCAGCCCACTGGCGTCAATGATTGACTTATTTGTCATAGATTGACGAGGCACTTTTCATTTGTTGGATAGTTGCACTCGCCACACGGGTCTACTATTACACCTGGGTTGAATAGTAATGCCTTTGTTAAGTTTTGTTTTGCTATCGGAGCTTTATCAGCCTATTGTTTTGTATCTATACTTTTTAAGCCATATGTATTTATAGATTGTATTAATGCTCATTATGTATCATTGTTTTGGTGTAATATTAATCAAGATTAATAGTTCACCAGGTTTTTTCTGGGGGTTTGCAAGACTTTTTAAAGGAGTTCCTCTGTGAAGTTTGTCCGACTGCGTCAGCGTCGGTTTTTCAAAAAAAAAAAAAAAAGTAGTAGCAGTAGCAGTAGTAGCAGTAGTAGTAGTAGTAGTACTAGTAGTAGTAGTAGCAGTAGCAGTAGTAGTAGCAGTAGTAGCAGTAGTAGTAGTAGTAGCAGTAGTTAATATTGTCAACGCACTGGCTCAGAATCTTCAATAATTGAAAAAATTCAAAAATTTAAGATATTTTGGTTTATCTTACTGCCTGAGATTTGTCATTTTGTTTGAGAAAAGCCATATGGCATTAATGTTAACCCTTTACTGGTTCAATTTGTTCAGTAGAATCCAAATATTCGCTTACTTATTTAATGTACATTTGCAGGCACAGACAAGGTCATTCCCGAGAATATGCCACTGGAACGACTGTCTCCGTTCCCGAGCCAGTCATTACAGCGGTAAATTTTCAAAAATACTCCAATCCCCGTCGGCAAATGGACATTGCCCAAGATCACTAAATTGACCGTTTTTGGCTGACCATCATGCAAGGGTTAATGTTGAATGATTGAGATGGATATTCTGGAAAGCTATTTGAGTTTTGCTTTTACCAAGATGTCACGTAGATTCGGATTTTTCTTAAACGCAATTACTGGACGCTTGTTAAAGGGTTGTTTCAGTTTCTCCTGTAGGTTTTGATACTCATCTTTCAAGATTTTGGAAATTTCAACGTTTTTCCGATTATAGGTCAGAATGAATGGAATTTTGTCACGTTGATCAGATAAGCCTGGGTCCGAGTTTATTCCCCTTGGCCACTGTGTTTCGAGTTCTTTAATCCAAAACGATTCTCGAAGTTTTCTTTGTTTATTAGTTTCTTCTGCCGTATCTGAAAGGGGTGGCTGTTCAATTGGCATAATTTCAAAGTCACGAAGGACTAAATGGTCAGGAAGATTAAAATGTTCGGAAACATGTGTGTCTTCCTCTAGCCTAATATCTGAGAGGTGTCGAGTTGCCCGCCATCTTAATGGACATTTGGTTTCGCCGACACTGTTTTTGGCATAATTTGCATGAAATTAGATAAATAACATTTTCAGAGTCACAATCTAGATTAGACTGAAGTGGGAACTTGCTTTTGTTCTGAAAGCTCGTGAAAGTATTCTGGTTTGGGAGAAATTCATGTAACTTGCACCTTTTCTTTCCGCATTTGCGAGATTCGCCTACACCTATAATCGGGCGATTGTGAGAAATTTCTGTAGGCCGACCATTTGAGGCATTATCTGGAACGGTTTCCAAGCCGTCCAATGTTTCAGATTTGATTTTGCGCAAGAATCGTGAGGAGTAACCTCGTGGTTTGAGGGCTTTGAATAGGGTAGAGCACGCTTCTTCAAAGTTTTTCCTATCACTCGAATTCCTGTGAAAACGGATTATTTGTGATTTTACTATTCCTTTAAAAGTGTGCGGTGGATGGAAAGATTTTTTGTGCAATAGCTGATGCGAATCGGTTGGTTTGAAATACACTTTGTAGTCTAAGTAGCCAGTTGTTTCATACTTTTTTAGACCTTTATATACAGTTACATCCAGGAAATCTACAGACATCTCGTCAATGGTTGCTTTTAATTTGATATTCGGATCGTGATTGTTCAGAATTTCGAAAAATTCATCAAACTCTGCCTTTGTGTGTTGCCAAATCATGAAAATGTCATCAAGGTACCTGCGATAAATGAGGGGCTGTTTTGGACACTTTTCTAACGCTTCCTCCTCCCACTCTGCTACGTAAATATTGGCAAAACATGGGCTAAAGCGCTTGCCCATCGCGCAGCCGCAAATTTGTTGGTAAATTTCGCCATCGAATTCAGAATCATTGCCTTTCAGACTCAGCTCTAATAGAGCTATTACTTCTCTGTCTGGCCTGTTGGTGTCTGGGTAGTTCACGAAGGCTTTACGGATAGAATTTATACCCTTCTCGATGTCAATGTTTGTATACATAGCATCGATGTCAAGCATGACCAGGAATGAATTTGGAGGTATCCAGGTCTCAGAGACCTGTGATAAGAAGTCTTCTGTGTTTTTCAAGAAGCTGGGGTGTCTATTTGCTATTGGCTGTAGATGGTAATCGATGTATTCACTGATTCTGTAGGATTCTGAGCCACAATTAGAGATTATAGGTCGCCCGGGCGGTGACATTGGGTCCAACCACGAATCTATGGGTTTATGAATTTTTGGCAAAAGATAGAAAGTCCGTGGTTTTGACTCAAGCTTAACAAAGAGATACTTATGTTGCTTTTCGGTGATCTTCGTGCTATCGAGCAATTTTTGGAGAATCTCATTAAATTTGCTGCAATTATTTTGCCAAAGTGGTTTGCTTAGTTTCTGGTAATGCTTTGGGTTACTAAGTTGTCGTTGTGCTTCACGTTTATAGTTATCTTTAAGCATTATTACAGTCGCTGACCCTTTATCTGCAGGTTTGATGACAATTTCGCTGTTTTTAGACAATTCAATTAAGGCCTGGCGTTCCTCATAGGGTAAATTTGGTTGATCATTAGGGAATGTAGAATTTTTAACACGTTCTGAAAAGAGTTCTATGCTTTCACCGATCGCTGGGTCCAGGATTTTTACGTTTGGTGCCCAGCCAGTTTTTTCAATGAATGGTGGAATGTTACTATTAGAGTTACGAAAGAAGTCTGCTAACTTAATACGGTGACTAAATTCAGATGTTTCCATACAGCCATTATCTAAAAGAGCATCCAAACCTGTTTTAGGTTTTGGTGTTGGGACAAATGTAAGACCAAAATTGAGCAGTGACTGCTCTGCTTCACCTAATGGGGAGCCAGTTAGATTGACAATATTACTGCCCAGTCCTGTTTCCGGGCGGATGTTACCTTGGCCCTTGTCTAGTTTAAATTTAGGAATTTAAGCCAGGCAGAATACATAGAGTTAGCTGTCTTCTCAGTCCAATGAATGTTATCCTTAACAACATTAAATTCGGAGAGTCTGAGTGCAGGAATGACAGTCACAGATTTTGATGATTCAGCCGTCGAATTGAGGGACTGAATCGCCAACCTCTGCTGAGCTGTCAACCGACTTGAATAGTTAAGTTTTGCGAAGTAAATCGCAGTCTTTGGGAATTTGGACTTAATTGCACTGAGAAGCAGCATTAATCTATGTTTTGAACTAGAGATGGGTTCATTCATATCATTAATACCAATGTTAATCACTATTTTCTCTGGTTTAAATGATCCAGTGTACTTTTGAATTAGTCCTCTAGCATGACACAATTTAGCTCCTGGGTAGCAGGCAACTTGCGTTTCATGGTGGGGCTCAACATTAATGCGACTCAGGTTCGAAGCTCCAAAGATGAGTACTTTGTTCGTGAGAACAGGTAGTCGCCAGTCAATTTTGTTTTCGATTTCATGACGAAATTTCCAAAAAATGTTTCTCCAACATGGTTGGTTGTTTGGGTCTATTTGCAAATTTAATAGGATGCACCTCCGGTGCATTACTTGGACCTGGAGTTGGAGAGAAGCTGGGCTGTGGCAGTTTCCCTGTTGGGGATGGGGTCTTGAGACCCGATGGTTGACTGCTCTGAGGGGATTTCTGAGAAGCGCCAGTCCGTGGACCAGATTTGCTACCATTAACCCTTTCCCTCTGTGGCAAGGGCGGATATTCGTTTGGTTCATTTAGATTGCCTAGTGGAGAGTCAGGTAGTGGGATTAATGATGCTTCAAATAGCATATCTCTAGGGCCAGAATCTAATGGTAGCAATGGAGATATTTTATTGTCTACTCGTTTTGTGACTGGCGGCGAAGTTTCAGGTGATCTGAGGCGTTTTTTCATTTGTGATTGTGGGGCCACAGTTGGTATCATGACCAGAGGCATGGCTTTTGCGAGATTTTGAATTGGTTGCTGAGATGGATCTATCGGTCGCACAAAATCGTAAAAGAACTAATCGCATTAATGTCGAGCTTTCTATTATAATTGTTTTTTGCCCACCGTATAGCATTAGATTTAGCATGACCTAGGTCTAAATGTGGCATTGCCTGTGTGAGGACTACTTCAGTTCTAATACTACCAAGTTGTTCATTATAGTGATTTAACATAGCTGGCTTACAAAATCCATTCAGCTCTTCCATCTTCCTGCTAAGCCCATCAGGGAGAGTTTCGGCATCTAAATGCCTACGTAGCGTAGCAATATGGTGGAAGCACTGAATTATTTGGTAATACAGCTTTACCAGGCGCGCATGCGCAGATGAACCCCCTTTACCATCTCCATTCTTCCTACGACCATTCTTCCTCGCAATAGCCATTCAGACAGACAAGCGTTCAATCTAACTAGCAATCAGACAGGCAGTTGAGCAGGTAAGAAAGATTCGATCAGGCAAACTCAAATTCAAGCACACAAATTCATTCACATCAACTACAAATTGAACCAATATATTACTTACACCTGAAAGACAAATTATAGAATTAACATGTATTATGCAAGGGTTAACAATACAACAATACAATACGCAATATTATAAGTTACTCACAGTAATTATGGACACCGTCAATTGGCTAAATGCATTTCGCAGGGATGCGCTTCATCAGTAGCCTGTATGACAAATCTGTCAGTCCTTCAGTATAGACAGCTTTATATACCTTTACTGAATTACTCAATCTCCTTTGAAAAACTACTCTATGGTTTAATTTGAACAATTGAACTTTGTGCAAGGTTTGAGTTTCCTTTGATCCGGGTTTATCACAAACATCATTAATAAAGCCAATGATTGGACTGGTTTCACTCCACACTGATTAGTGAAATTTTACTCTTCCGAATTGGATTGATAAGTGAGTAGTGTTTCCTTCACGAGATCATGAACCAATCATTCAAAGGTGTTATATGCTTTTGTTGGGACACTCAATTTTGCCTTTTGATCATTTGATGCCGAAAAAATGAATCAAGTTTGGAGGACATATTTTGCCATTTGATAGAATTTTGTTCACCACACCCGAAAGGCCACTACAGTGTTTATAATTAAACTTTGTTCATACATGTAGAAAGAAAGTAGTATTCAACTCCCTTAATTTTATGTGAGTGAGTGGCTGGGCGGACACACAGACAGCCAGATGGCTGGCAAGGCAGATGGACGGATCCATCCATCCATCCATCTATCCATACACCCTTCCATCCAGACATCTAATCATCCATCCATCCATCCCACGCCCCCATCCATCCATGGACGGATGGGGAGGCGAGCAGGATGGGGAGGTGGGATGGGGACGCGCATAAAGGAAGGATAGAGCTTAGTTGGAGAGAGGGAGGAAGGATCCATCCACCCACCCATCGATCTCCACACACCAATCCAACCAGCCGTCCATCCATCCATTCATCCATCCACCCACCCATCGATCGCCACACATCAATCCAACCACCCGTCCATCCATCCATCCACCCATCCATCCATCCATCCAACCCATCCATGGAATGATGGGGAGACGGGATCGGATAGAGCTTAGTCGGAGAGAGGGAGGAAGGATCCATCCACCCATCCATCCTTCCATCCATCCCACACGTCCATGCCACTCAACCATCCATCCCACACACCCATCCATGGAAGGAAGTGGTTTGGGGACGATGGATGGGCAGGATCCATCCATCCATCCCACCCATACATCAATCCATCCATCCATCCATCCATAGGAGGAATGGGAAGGATCCATCCATCCATCCATCCGGATGGGGAGATGGGATGAGGGATGGGAAGGAAGAATGGAGTGGGCATGGCTGGATAGAGGGGGAGGACCATCCATCCGCCCACCCACACACACACCCACACGCACGCACGCTCTCACACACACATACCCACACGTACAGACGCACGCATGCACGTACCCACATGTACACACGCACACATGTACGCACGAACGCACATGTACACATGTACGCACGCACGTACGCACACACCATTCACATTACCCCCCACCCCCCCATGGGTGGATGAGAGGCCGGATGATGGACGGGTAGGAGAGAAGGATAGAGCGGGGATCGGCTGGAGAAGGTGCAGGGGTGTGAGTTCGAGATGGATAGATGGGCAGAGGAAAGGCAGAATAGCGGGAGGGATGGGCAAATGGACCGACGGACAAGTGGACCATGTGACAACCAGACTAGTGAATGCATGGGTGGATGGACAGGAGCTGACGGATGTGTAGGCAGGCGGACCAGTGAATGAGTGGAGAAGCAGGAGAGTGAATCCGGGAATGATTGTAGAATTTGGTATATCAGTCTCTCCCCTGAAAGTAGTAGTAGCAGTAGCAGCAGCAGCAGCAGCAGTAGTAGTAGTAGTAGTAGTAGTGGTAGTAGTAGTAGTAGTAGCAGTAGCAGTAGCAGAAGCAGAAGTAGTAGTAGTAGTAGTAGTAGTAGCAGTAGTAGTAGTAGTAGTAGTAGTAGTAATAGTAGTAGTAGTGGCAGTAGTAGCAGTAGTAGTAGTAGTAGCAGTAGTAGTAGTAGTAGCAGTAGTAGCAGTAGCAGTAGCAGTGGCAGTAGTAGTAGTAGTAGTAGCAGTAGTAGTAGTAGCGGTAGTAGTGGTAGTAGTAGTAGTAGTAGTAGTAGTAGTAGTAGTAGTAGCAGCAGTAGTAGTAGTAGTAGTAGTAGTAGTAGTAGTAGTAGTAGTAGTAGTGGTAGTAGTGGTAGTAGTAGTAGTCGTAGTAGTAATAGAAGTAGTAGTAGTAGTAGTAGTCATAGAAGTCATATTGATTTGGCTCTGCTATTAACGTCGATTTAAGACGATTCCTACTACGCATATATGATTTATTTCTTGTCTTGCTTCCTTATAAATGTATATACGTTGGTTTTGCTGTTTTGATTTCTTGAAATTTTGTTGTGGGAAGTCGCATTTTGTTGCGAAGTTTTCCTGCCATTACATTTGATTTGGCTTTGATAGCCATTGTCTTGTCGGCGTCCTGTCTTCAGACCGTAATTGTACATTGTCCACGTTTAGTTGATGGTGATTAATTGCGCAGGCTAGTTATGTAAAGCCTCATTTACCGTTGGCACGCTAGCAATTATTCCCGTCTTTTCGATCGCGTGGCTACACGGGCGCTTTCTGTTGAGCTTCGCGCTTCGTGGCTGTATACAACTCTGCAGGGTTTAAAAGCTGCGTTAGAATACTGCATATTACGCAGTAGCCGCGGCGTCTCCCTTTGGTCAATTATACCCGTTAATTAACCAAAGACTTCTTACTATCAACTGTAAATGTCACAATGCTCACACCGCTAAAGTAAAAATGTCATCCGAATATAAGCATATGCTTAGTCTTAAAATTGGCACAAACGGGTGGGGCGTTTCAGCTATTGATGTGTATAATGGCTTGAAGAACACGATTGGCACTGGTCCTAAGGTATTAAAGGGCCTGATTAACGCGAGCCGCAATATATGGAATGTGACAGTAAGCACCCAAGAGGCAAAGGATAGGTTATTGGAGAGCGATCCTGTTATAGCTGGAGAAATATGTAGCATCGAGGAGATTGACTCAGATAAATTAATGGTAAAGATAAAAGTTCCTCTTGAAATCCCGAATGAGCGTTTGGTAAGCGAACTTAGCCATTATGGGCAAGTATTGAAAATTGAGAGGGAGAGACATACCGTTTTGATAAAACCTTGGAAAATGGTATTAGAAGAGTATACTTTGAGAAGGTAGACAAGACTCACTCCCTGCTCAAATTGTTACAGTTGTTGCTGAAACTAATTCAGAATGGAGTGTAGTTACGGTGAACCCCGTCGTAGTGGAGAATGTGGACGAAATTGACGTTATTGAGGAAGGTATTAGCTTAACTCCAGAGAGAACAATCCAGGATACGGATGCGAAGTCAAGTCAAAGCGATCATGATGACACTCTGGATGAAAGCGAATTCCCTTTGTTACCGCGACAAACTACATTCAGGTCGCAGGTGACAGATGACGATGATGAATTTCCATTAAGTCCTTTCCCATCAACTCAGATTACGGACCTAGATAATAAGACTCCTGCGAGTATTAATCTGGATGGCAAAACATCTGTAAAAGATATCGTTGATACGCATGTCACTGATGTTTGTGCTAGCCTTAAGCGTCACAAGGAAGGATTGTCTAGTTCAGAATCTGATGTCGAGGAAAATGATATTGAAGATGATAATATGTCTACTACTGGGTTAGACTATTCTGTACAGACGCAATGCTCACAGACAGCAAAGGAAATGGTTTTATTTGGTTCAGAAGATGGTGAAGTGTTGGTGCCTTATATAACAGCCAAAGGAGTACACTATAGACATCTAAGATGTGATTCCGCTATTTCTAAATACAAACATTTAGAAGTAGTTGATTTGAAAAATCATGATTTTAATAGTAAGCTGGGTAAATGGGCCAAAAAACGAAGCAAGCCTAGTAAGAAAAATAAATCCAGTTAGATTAACAATGGCAGCCCTGTATACTATTCAACTATTTATGCTCATTTGCACGATAAATTGCAAAGGCCTAAATACTGAACTAAAACAGAGATGCTTGTTGGAAGTGCTTGAGGACAAAAAGGTTGATATAGCTTTGCTTCAGGAAACGAAGATTAAAGATCATGAAATCTTTGATTCATTTAAACAGTTTTTTAAAGGTCAGTTGTTTTACGCATTATCGTGCGATAACAGTGCAGGGGTTGCTATTCTCATTCTTCCACACTGTCTTAAATCTGTTAATGTGTTAGCATCGTCATCAGATACAAATGGACGTTGGGTCAATGTAACAGTTGATATCTTTGACTTTAGCTTGACTATAATGTGTGTTTATGCGCCTGTTTCACATGGTTCACGTCATACATTTTCCCATGATATCTCCGCCATTATTCAAGACACTATATCTGAAAATTTGATATTAGGAGGTGATTTTAATTGTGTTTTAGATTCAAACATTGACAGAAAATCGCAATCTGTATATAATGATACGTCACACGTTGAATTAAAACATGTTTGTGACAGGGAACATTTATTTGACAGCTATTGCTTGACAAACCCTCATGACTGGCAATTTACTTGGTTCTCGTCTGATGGACGCATGGCATCAAGATTAGATAGAATTTATTTACAGCAGTCACTTAAGGGCAATCTTAGCCAAACAAGCGTATTTCCTGTAGCATTTTCTGATCACAATATGGTGTGTGTTACTTTAGATAATGCTAGCTGGATCAAACAAGGAAGTGGCTTCTGGAAATTTAATAATTCACTTGTATGATACTAACTATCATCATCGTGTCCAAAGTT
The DNA here is from genome assembly GCA_034401795.1 of Chaetoderma sp. LZ-2023a. Taxonomy (NCBI): domain Eukaryota; kingdom Metazoa; phylum Mollusca; class Caudofoveata; order Chaetodermatida; family Chaetodermatidae; genus Chaetoderma; species Chaetoderma sp. LZ-2023a. Next base: position 59,643,502 of record CM067362.1, on the reverse strand, counting down.
TTTGGCAGTATTGGCTTCGAATGAAGGATTCATATGAGAATTTAGCCCTGTGGTGGGAGGAAGGTAAATCTGTCTTGGCTCATATTTCCAAGAGGTTTGCACTTAAGAAAGCAAGAGATAGGCGGAAACGTAGGAAGGCATTGGGCACATTTTTATTTAGGATATCTTGTAAAGTAAACAATGGTGATCAAAGCTACAATGATCTGCTAGTCAAGATAAAGCATGCTATTAATGAATTAGATCAATATATGCTTGAGGGAGCCAAAGTAAGATCACGGGCTCAAATGCATGCAGAAGGTGAAAAGCCTACAAAATAGTTCTGCAACTTAGAAAAAGCAAAGGGTATTAAAAAAATCACCAGACACCTGAAAACAAAGGACGGTCTGGTTGCTAATTCAAATGAGGAAATGCTGGATGGCGTTTATCATTTCTACGAATCCTTATATGCATCGGAAGGCAGTGATGATGTGGCATCTTAAATCATGTTAGGAAATTCTGATTGTGAACGTTGTGACAGCCATATTTCTCTTAGTGAATTAACAGAGTCATTGCAAGGAATGAAGTCAGGAAAATCCCCTGGCTGTGATGGACTAACAGTGGCATTCTATCGTGCATTTTGGCATGTGTTAGGTCCATCATTCCTTCAAGTTGTGAATGATGTCTTCGAAAACGGACATCTACCTCCATCTATGTCCCAAGCATATGTCCGAATTCTGTACAAAAAAGGGGACAGGGATGATTTGAAAAACTATAGACCCATATCTCTACTTTGTGTCGATTATAAGATCATATCACGAACATTATCATTGCGATTAAGTAGAGTATTGGACCAAGTAATTGATCCTGACCAAACTTGTGGTATTCCGGGTAGAAGTATTCTAACTAATGCCTTTCTCATAAGGGATGTAATTAGCTTGGTTGAAAAAGACAGCATCCCAGCAGCTAATATTGGACTTGACAATGAAAAGGCATTTGACCGCCTAGAATGGAAGTTTCTGTTTAAATCCCTAGAGCACATAGGGTTAGGAGAACATTTTATTAAATGGGTCCGGATTCTGTATACTGGAATTAACAGCAGATATCTTTTAAATACTTATCATGTCGATAGTCACTTACAGGACTGGCGGTATGATCAGCGAACGAAAAGAAGAAGAAGAATTGTCTGACTAATTCTGTGATACTAGCATGTGGTGTACGGCAAGGTTGTTCTCTGTCACCCTTGTTATTTGTCATAGCCATGGAATCACTGGGATCAACACTGAGGGAAGACCCTACGTTTAAGTGGATATCCATACATGGTATTGCGAGACCATTAATGGTATCCCAGTATTCAGATGATACTACAGTGTTTGTTAGACATGACAGCGATTTTGGCAGCTTAGATAAAATATTAAGTGTGTTTCAAAAAGCTTCTGGACTAAAGGTCAATCGAGATAAATCTGTCGGCCTATTTCTTGGTCCTTGGATTAACAGGTGTGATAATATTATGGACATAAAGTGGTCAAATGACTATATCAAAATAATAGGCATTTACTTTAGTCGCAAAAAGGACACATTAATAAACTGGACACACCGAGTATGTAAACTGAAACACGTGTTAGCAAGTTGGAAGCGACGCCGTTTGTCTATATTTGGTAGAGCATTTGTTCTGAATAATCTGATAATGTCTGGTTTGTGGTATACAGCTTCTGTTGTCCATATGCCAAAACATGTAGAAGGTGAGATTAATCAGCTAATGTCTGCCTTTTTGTGGGAAGATAAAGCTAAACTTGTAGCTAATACAGTTTGTATCAATGCAAAATTGAAAGGCGGTTTGGACTTGGTACACATTCAAACAAAATGTGCGTCATTAAAACTTAAATTTCTGCATGATTTGATATATTCCAATTCACCTTGGGCCATTGTTTCACGAACATTATTGGAAAGGTATATTGGACCTTATTCCACAGAGTGTATATTCCTTTCAAAGACACCACCTCCAAACGTCATGAAGATACTAGATGTCTTCAATGAGCAACGCCAAGCATTGAACATGTTTACTAAGGTAACGCCATCACCGTTAGAATGGGAAAGTGTGCTAGACCAGAGACTATAGGGAAACGACAATATTCAGATACGAAATAAAGGCCTTTACTTCCCATCATTAGCTAGTAAAGGTGTTCACAGATTGTCCAATTTAATCAACTCAGATACACGTTCATGGATTTCAGGGCAAACAATATCAGAAAAATATGCGTTAAGGAGTATTGATGCCCATCGTCTGTTAGGACAATTAAAGAAAGCTGTTCCCATCGACTGGTTCACACTACCAAATGCTGTTGACAAGGAGGAAATTTCTCCACCAGTGTTGCATTACGATGGAGAAGAATTCAAATGCCATATGCGTTCTCATGATTGGTATAGTATCTTAATATGTAGACACGCCAAAATGCCCAGAGCAATTGATGCATGGAATAATACCAATTATAAACCCTCTGACTGGAATAATGTGTGGAAGCATTTACACTTGCCATTTATACCACATAGGGCACGTGATGTAGCATGGCGGCTCATTCATCGCAGACTTTGGGTTGGCCATTTATTACAGAAATGTCGAATTACAAATAGTAATCTGTGTCCTCTCTGTAAAAACGAGGAAGAGACATGTGTCCACCTGTTCATTAATTGTCTGGAAATTTTTTAATTCTGGAAATTTGTGGAAACAATTGCAGTAAAATTTGATATTCATTCTTTGAATCTAAAAGCAGAAATGATTTTGTTTAGGGATCTTAAATCTATAAAGCGGCATCTAACCAGCCATAAGCATGGGGTCTTAATCTGTCTTATCATGATAGGTATATGGACAGTTTGGAAATACCGATGTGCACAGGTGCTGAATCCTGACAGGTCAACCCATTTAATTTCCCTGACAGCGATTTTTCGTACCCTTTTAATGCATTGCCTTCAAGGCGAATTGCACAGGGCTACGAAAGAAAGGAGTTTGGAGAAATTCAAAGATATGTGGTGCGGGAACAACATAGTTGAAGTTCTGCCAACGAATTTAATAATGTTACGTCTATGAGCATTTTCTGATGAATACATGTTAACCGGTTCTCTACAATTAATTACATGTAAGATGTATTGTTGTGGTTATTTGTGGATTTGGTAACGTAGAAACTGTTGCTGTATCACATTAAATTGATTTCAAGATACCTAACAGTCTATAACTATGATTAATTGGAATTTAGCATACCTGGGCGCTTGGGGCTACAAGGGTTAAGGCGTGTCCTACAAGTGGCAGGTGGTCATATATGCAACTTTAATATTCGTTGGTTTTACAATGCAAAAAGTGACAATATCCCAATGTAGCTACTATGAGCCCTTGTTCCGGGGTCATTTTCGAAAATCCATTTGCAAGTAAATTTAGAATCCCATAAAATATTTAAACATTCATTTGAGCCTCTTTATACTAACAATGTTTGTAAACATAGCCAAACACACAATAAGCGCGTTTGTTCCGGGTTAATTCTGGAAAACGATCGTGCAAGTAAAGTAATTTGTTAATTTTCAACTGACATTTACCACACTATGCAATATTACCGTGTCGCTAAACACATTTTATAAATCATCCTGTGGGCCTTAATTGGTTTGTTCTTAATACTTATAAGCTTACGCTTGAACCGTGTGTTTATGTTATGACCTTAATTACACTGCTGTCAATATTTATTACTACAGTAGAGTCAGTAGAACAATGGCAGACGCGAGTTTTGGAGGCGGTGTTGTTCTTATGGACAGCAACAAGCTTGTGGCAAATTTGTTTTTCACATATACATTTCCGTCATATGAATCCAAAGAAATTAGTGAGAGTAAATTTCAGTGCACTAATTCTCAAATAAGTGTCTGATTTCTGAACGTGTGGATTTTTTAGGTTATGCTGTTGCGCTTAATGGCAGGAATTTTTGATGATGTAATATATGATTTTATAAAATGTCTTAACTTATGGAAATGTTTGTTAACCCTTTGAACCCTCGGTTCACATAATATTAATTTTAAACATCGGTACAAGAAAGCTGTTGTGTAATTTGAAACGAATTTGACAGGTATATGTTGTTGTCTACGCAGCAACAGCTCTAAATCGGGTTGGTTTGAAAATACATAGCAGAATTTTTATAAAATTAAAGTATTTTGGTGTGATTGCATTTCGTGTTGAAAGGGTTAAGACATAGCCTAGCTAGATGATGCATAGAATTTTTAAGAAATTATATAATTGAACTGCAAATATTTATTACTTATTTATACATGTGACTGATACGATAATTGTTTTCTATTGAGTTCTTCTTTGTTTAATGTTCTTTTTCAGTCAGTATATTTTTGGGTACGATGGATTTCCACACGATCCTTTGATCGTGCTACCAAAAAAAAAAAAATGTGATAGTAGTAGTAGTAGTAGTAGCAGCAGCAGCGGCAGCGGTAGTGGTAGTAGTAGTAGTAGTAGTAGAAGTAGTAGTGGTAGTAGTAGTAGCAGCAGCAGTAGTAGTAGTAGTGGTAGTAGTAGTGGTAGTAGTAGTAGTAGTAGTAGTAGTGGTAGCAGCAGCAGCAGCAGCAGCAGTAGTAGTAGTAGTAGTAGCAGAAGTAGTAGTAGCAGCAGCAGCAGCAGCAGCAGCAGCAGCAGCAGCAGTAGTAGTAGTAGCAGCAGTAGTAGCAGCGGCGGCGGCGGCGGCGGTAGTAATAGTAGCAGCAGCAGCAGCAGCAGTGAACGCACACGTTTATTTAGCTCTGCAATTGCTGCCTGAATTTGCTAGTTTCTAGCGCGATTTTGTAGACAAATTTTACACATATTTCGTATTAGTATTTCTTTCAAACTTTATGTTTAATTTGTAAATTTTTGTCTTGGTTGGAGCGCATTTTGTGTCTCCATTTTCTAAAGGCACTCCTCTTAGCTGGCGGTTTCAGCCATTTAATAGATCTCCTCTTACTGTGGTCAACGCAATACTTTTCTGCCCGCGCCAGTATGCTATTTCTATAGTTCGTAGGCTAGCGCATTGTATTTGGCAAGGTCGCTTGAGTGAGTGGATTTAATAACTGTCATTTGTAAGCGCAAGCCTAGTACTTTGATTATATAAATCTTTATAGTCAGTTGGCTGTCCCCGGTCAACTCGAACAGACTAACAAATATATGTCTGTAATATGTTAGTATGCATTAGGAAACCACTTTAATCGGTTAGGTGTTAGTGAACCACTTAGAAAGTGGTTCAAACTAACAAATATGTGACTGTACTCTCTATTCGTGTATTTGTTGGTAGACGTCAGGGTTTCAAAAGGGGACACTATTTATTTAGTGTTTAGCTTTTTCCCCGACGTCTTGGTGTTATATTTTTGTATTATATATTGTAGTAGTATGGGTTCCCTCTTTTTATAAAACACCATGGCAACCCATAAGCTTACCCTAAGCCTTAAGATAACAACTAAGGGAGGGGGTGTCACGGCTATCGACGTGTATCATGGGTTAAAGGGTGTCATTGGCGCGGGACCTGCTGCTTTGCATGGGCTTATCAATGTTTCTAAAACTGTGTGGAATGTAACAGTGTCAAATGAGGGGGTCAAGGAAAAGCTTCTAGAAGATGTTCTTATTGTAAAAGGAGAAGTTTATAACGTAGAGGAAATCGAGTCAGATAGGTTGCTAGTGAAGATGAAATTTCACTAGAAATTCCAGATGACAGAATCATGAATGAACTCAAGAAGTATGGCAAAGTGCAAAAGATTGAACGGGAGACATAGCCCTTGATAGAACGCTAGAAAACGGTGTAATACGCATCTGGTTTGATAAAGTGGATAGGCATTTACCAAGCAGATTGATGCTTGATGGTAGCTTTGTCCTGCCCTTATGGTATAGAGGGCAAATTAAAGAGTGCCGGATCTGCCTAAGTACTAACCATTTGGCAACAGATTGTCCCAATCGAAACAAATGTTTGCTCTGTGGTTCAGTTGACCATTTTAAATGGCGCTGTCCAAATATCAAAGCAAGCCCTCAGTATCAGGAGATACTCGCCCATTAAAGGATGCAACTGCGTCAAATGCTAGTGAAGCAATCACTACGGAAGCTGGTGTTGTGGTTCATGCCACTGAAAATGACACAAACAAATCATCAAATCCTGTTAAAGTAACTACAGTTGATGAAATCCAAGTACTAGAGGAGGGTATAACCTTAAGTCAAGAAAATAATCAAAATGCAGTGGAGACAAGCGTGGCTGTAAAAGACACGCAGTAAAATGATGATCTTACAGAAGAGCCAGTTTACAATTCCTTAGAAAATGAATTAAAATTAGGACAGGATAAGTTTAGGACTCAGAAGACGGAAAGTTCAGTGGATTTTCCGCTAAGCCCACTTGATCTAAGTCAGCTTGAAGATATGGTAAATTACGCTCCTGCCAAATGTAACTTAAGTAGCAATAAGCGTCATAAAGATGACAATAGCTCAGAATCTGAGATTGAAGTAAATGGTATGGATGATGATACAATGTCAGTTGCAGAATCAGATGTGTCCATTCAAACACAGAGTTCACAGATGAAAGATGAAATGGTAATGTACCGATCAGAAGTGGATGAAGTGTTAGTGCCATATGTAATGGCGAGAGGCGTGAGATATCGTCTACTGCGCCATGATTCTGATATTTCTAAATATGAATATTTGTATCTGGTAGAACTAGGAAACATTGAATTCGCAGGGAAATTAGGTAAATGGTCTAAGAAACGAGCTAAAAAAACAAATCAAGTTAATCTAATGATGGCGGTTGTAAACGTCATTTTACAAATTATGATTATCTGCACCACCAATTGCAGAGGATTAAATACCGAATTCAAGCAGCGCTACTTGCTTGAAGAATTCGCAAATGAGAGAGTTGATATTTCTTTTCTACAAGAGACCAAAATTCAAAAAATTGAAGTGTATGAATCTCTCAAAGATATTTCAAAAGGGCACATTTTGTATTCAAGATAATAGCGCGGGAGTGGCCATTCTTATCCTGCCCCGCTGTCTCAACTATGTTGATGTTATATAGTCATGATCAGATACAAATGGACGATGGATTTGTGTATCAATTGATGTACTAAACACAAGTTTAAATTTGATGTACCTTTATGCGCCAACCTTTCATCAATTGCGTCGTGAATTTCTAAATGATGTTTCAACAATAATTCAAGACAGAACACCTGAAAACCTAATTATGGGCGGTGACTTTAATTGCATATTAGATGAAGTTAAAGACAGAAACGCTAGGTCTAATTTTAATGACACATCTCATAATATTTTGAAACACATCTGTGAATATAAAAGCTTGTTAGACACTTACCGGATTGAAAATCCAGAGGGCAGGGACTTTACTTGGTTTTCAATCGATGGAAAGAAAGCATCCAGACTGGACAGGATCTATGTAGAACGATCATTGAAAGGTTACATGTGTAAAACTAACATAGAACCAGTAACTTTCTCTGATCACAATATGTTTTCCATCACATTAGACAATGCTGACTGGATCAAACGAGGAGATGGATTTTGGAAACTCAATGTAGCGTTGTTACGAGATAGTTGCTATCGCAAATGTGTAGAAAGTTGTTGGAGGCATTGGGATGAAAAGAGAAGTTTGTATGATTGTATAACAGACTGGTGGGAGGATGTTAAATCCGACCTGAAACATAATTCAAGGCAGTATTCCATCAGGAAAGCACGAGAAATGCGAAAGCGTAAAAAGGTGCTTCAGTGGTCGGTCGGTGTGTAAAATTAATAAGAAAATTAATGATGGAGAATATAATTATTACGAACTATTAGTTAAATTAAAAGGTAGACTAAATGAAATAGAGCAATATCAGTTTGATGGAGCCAAAATAAGGTCAAGAGCACAAATGCACACCGAGGGTGAAAATCCTCAAAGGTATGAAGTTAGAAAAGTCTCCTGGTTGTGACAGACTTCCAGTCGAATTTTATCAAACATTCTGGCACATATTTGGTCCAGTATTAGAAGAAATAGCAGCTAGCATTTTTAAGCAAGGGCAGCTCCCTCCATTGATGGCCCAAGCACATGTTCGGCTTATATACAAGAGGGGTGACAGAAATAAAATACAGAATTATAGACCAATCTCTCTACTCTGTGTAGACTATAAGATTATTACTCGGGCACTAACATTAAAACTTGGCGCAGTCCTAGGCAAGGTAATTGATGATGATGAAACGTGCTCTGTACCAGGAAGAACGATATTAAACAACACATTGCTTATACGAGACCTTATTCAATTAGTTGAACAGGATTGCATCACAGCAGCAATAATAGCACTTGATAATGAGAAGGCGTTTGACAGACTTGAATGGGATTTCTTGTTTAAGTCTTTAGACCATATTGGCTTTGGTTCCAGATTTATTAAATGGGTTAATATTATATATACTGATATAACAAGTTGCTCTTTAGTAAATAATACTCTATCTGAACCTGTAGTGTTGGAACGAGGTGTCAGAAAGGGTTGCTCATTGTCTCCGCTTCTATTCGTCATAGCTATGGAATCGTTGGGGGACACATTGAGGCAACATAATGATTTTCAAGGAATATGTATACGTGGCGTAGAAAGGCCACTAAAGGCGTCTCAATATGCAGATGATACGACTGTGTTTGCAGGTAAAAATTCAGATTTTAGAATTTTAAATGGGGTATTATCAGATTTTCAAAAGGCATCAGGGCTTAAAGTCAATAGAGACAAATCTATGGGATTATTTTTGGCCGCTCGGAAGGACAGAACTGACAATGTTATGGATATTAACTGGTCAGATGATGTCATAAAGATTTTGGGTATTTACTTTAGTAGAGAACAGGATGTAATAATAAACTAGGAAGAAAGGCTATCCAATCTAAAGTGTGCATTAGTAAATTGGAAACGACGTCGCCTAACTGTATTTGGCAGGACATTTGTCCTCAAAAATTTAATTTTTATCTTGACTGTAGTATACCGCTTCTGTAGTTCATATGCCCAAATCAGTAGAGTCAAAGATCAACACGTTACGTTTGTCCTTCTTATGGGAGGACAAAGCCCATTTAGTATCACAGTCAATCCTCACCAATGAAAAGCATGATGGAGGCCTGGATTTGGTTAATGTTTTAGCAAAGTGTGCTTCGCTAAAACTGAAATTCTTGAATAAGTTACTCACTTCAAACTCATCTTGGTCAAGTGTTGCAAGGACACTTCTACAAAGGTATCTAGATCCATTTCCAGTAGAATGTTTATTTTTGTGCAATAAACTGCCACCTAACCATCAGAAGATACCAAACGTATATAAAGAACAGCTCGAAGCTTTAAAAAGATATTTACACGATCAATGCCACAACCCGGTTGTTGGGAAGATGCCTTAGAGCAACGTCTTTGGGGGCAAAGAGTTGATTCGTGATAATGATACTGGATTATATTTGCCCTCTATGGCCAAAAATGGCATTCAATATTTACGTGATTTAGTTAATCCAAAATCTCGCAAATGGATTGTGATGCAGGATGTAGCAAAAGCAACATCAATGAGGCATATTGATGCCCAACGCTTATTTCTTAGAATAAAGAATGCAATACCTGGTGAATGGTTCAAATTGCCGAAAGCACGTGGCAACAGAGATATGTTGCAACCAACATTAGTATTTACGTCAAAGCATATAAAATACAACATGACATCTAGAGCCTGGTATGGAATGCTAATGCAAAGTCGGAGACAGACTCCTATTGCAGTTAGGCATTGGAACACTTTTGGATGCACGCCAAAGAACTGGAAAAATATGTGGAAAACAATACATCTACCTTGTCTACCAGCAAACGCATGGGACCCGGCATGGCGATTACTCCATCGAAGGCTATGGGTTGGCCATCTGACTTATATGTGCAAAATAACAAGTACAGACTGGTGTTTATTATGTAATATTGAGGAGGAAACAATATACCATCTGTTTACACAGTGTTGTATAGCTACAGGCTTTTGGGTATATATCAATATGCTCCTTGCTAAATTTGGAATCAAATATGTGAAATTAATGACTGAAACAATTATGTTCAAAGATTGCTCAACTATCCGACGTATCATTAATAGCAAGGAGAGAAAATTGTTAGTAACCCTGTTATCTGTAGGAGTGTGGGCCATTTGGAAGCATCAGTGTTCAGAGGCCAGATATAAGACAGGAAACAACCACCAAAGAGCCATACAAGCTATATTTCGATCATTGTTGATAAACTGCATTCATTGTGAATTTTACAGGCTAGTGGAACATGGAAAAGAAAGTAGATTTAAAGATATATAGTGCAAAACTGGCCTAGTATCAATTGAACATGGATATCTAAAAATAGCAGAAGCAGAACCTGTATAAGCTAGCACACTCGCTGCTTGTTGTATATTGATATTTGGTATTTTATTTAATTTAATTGACTTTATTTTAAAATTTTAATGTCTTAGGAGATGATAATTTTGACGAATAACCTAACCGTGGGAATCGGTATGTTTAAATATAAAATGATCATCGCGTCAATATTCTGGAGGTGATCCGACTTTCGAGTTCATTAGGTTAACAGATTATGACATCTTACATATATACTATTAGCATCCTGTTGTAAATGTTTACTGTAGGTGTATTTGTTCCAGGGTAATTTGCAAAATCTTACAATGAAATAAATTTAGAATGTGAACCCAGAGCGCCATCTAAGTAGTCATAGTTTGTATACATTTGCTTTGTGCATTATATTATATAAAGTCTACTACGTCTGCTGGGCATTTAAGAATCGGCTAACTGGCGTCAATGAGTGACTTTTTGTTACTTATTGACGAGGCACCTCGCCACTTGTTGGCGAGGTGCACTCGCCATTTGGCCCCTACTACTATACAGTGTGCGCTACGTTAAACTACATATGATCTACTTAGCCTGCCCGTCATGAATCGGCTCAATGGCGTCAATGAGTAGCAGTAGCTTACTGCCAATTATTGATGAGTCGTTTTACCACTTGTTGGTTAGCTATGCTCGCCATTTGGGCCTACTAATACACGGTGTGCAAATAGTAATGGCTTTGTTGAATTATGTTATGTTATTAGCTCTTTATTAATTATGTTTTCTAAGTAGTTATGCCACGGTTGTGGTATATGATAATAGAGTATTTTACTGCACTGTTTTGATATGTTAGGCTTGTATTGTTATTCTAGTAATAAAGCCTGCTATTGCATCCGATTTTTTTATGGGGGTTTGCAAGCCTTTTTAAAAGAGTTCCTCCGTGAAGTGTATCCGACTGCGTCAGCATCGGATTTTCAACAAAAAAAATAGTAGTAGTAATTTAATCAGCGTTGAAAATGTTTTGTAATCTCCGTAATTAAGTGAGAAATCTTTGCAAGAGGTGTCTTGTTATGTGTTGAGAAGAGTTGGAGAAATTTGGAGAAATTTTGTACTTTGCATAACATTTTGGCAAAATGCTTACTCGCTTATTTTGAAAGAAGTCACAAATGAATAAGTAATTAAACTCGTTTCCGATTGTACTGCTAAAATGCGACGGAAATGTAAACACTTCAGGTTTGAAACAAACATGAAATTTTTGCCGATTTTCCGATTTTTCCTCAATTACATCGTAAAAATCGTGATTTTAAAAATAAATCGAGCATTACGATTAAATCGAAAAATCACGCAAGCCTAACAGCAACTTGTTGGATCGTGTATATCGAGCTATAGTGTGGTACGAACTGTATGGCTTTACTATTTAATAAACATTCTGGTGAATATTCTGAAAGTATTCTTGACTGTGGTTGCAAATCCTTCTTATTGCTAAAAAAACCCAACTAATATACACACACCTGGCCAGGTATGCAACCGCCAATCTCAATCTTGAAGCGATTTTCACGTGAACAGGTGAATGTAGGGGAGGAAAATTCTACGTTCTGATAAGGAGTGATGCTGTCCCAGCCAACATTCGTTAGTGGGCCCCGATTGGGCTACCGAGTGGGCCCCGATTGGGCAGCCCAATCGGGGCCTGCTCAGAAGTGTCACTGGGTTTGGTGCAGGCCCCGATTGGGCTGGCCAAAATGTGGGCTATTGTGTGGGCCCCACTCGGGCAATGAGTGGGCCCCACTCGGGCTATGAATGGGCCCCAATTGGGCTAGTAAAGGGTCCCTATAGGGCTCGATAAATTAGTAGGACTGATGGAGCTGCCTAATCGGGACCCAATTGGGCTGCCCGATCGAGACCCACTCAAATGTGTCATTGGGTTTGCTTGAGACTCCAATGGAACTTTCAAGATTTAGCTATGCCCCGCCCATCCCTAGTTAATCTCCAACTACGCTACACCCAGGTTGGGATCAATCGATCCCCGATTACCCTATCTATCAATCTCCATAAAACTATACAGGTAAGTTGTTGAATATTTTGACACTAATTTGACTGGGTGCTGTTGCTGTCAAAATATTCAACAGAATGTTCCCAGATAGCGAGCAAATGTTGGCCCAATGTTGTATGCCAACGTAATTTTGTTCATCGAGCCAATGTCGGGCCAACATTGAGCTAACGAGGAAAGTTACATTGGCCCACCAACAGAGAGCCAACATTGGTAAGATCCCTAAGCTACAAGACTCTGTGGGAAGCATTTACCCGCAATGCCCATTGGCTGACAAAGATGGTCCGCAGCAGATTTTGGTTCTCTACTTAGTCTCGATCTATGTATTGACATTGAACCTGTTGACCTTGGTAATGCAGGAGCCAAGCTTGAAAGCAATCATACAATAGTCGTTGAATACTTTAAAAGTTATTTGAGTAATGCAGCAACAGCTTCCACTAAAATTGCTTTCAAAATACTCAACAGGAATCATCTATGATTGCTTTGAAATAACCTAAAATTTGTATTTATAACAATGTGTTCACCCTTTCGTTTGGTGAGATAAGGGTTCTTCTTCTTTTCGATCGCTGGTATCACACTTGGAGAGCCGTTCTCAAGATGAAATCTGTGGTTTTCTGCAGTTCTTCCACAGACCCATACAGTTTTTCAAGAAAGGAGGTTGACAAAGGCCAGATCTCTTCTCTCAGCAACTGATACGAACTGCAACATTGAAGTATGTGCTCTGTGGGTCAGACTTGAGATTTCAGTGATTAGTCTAGGTTAATCTGTCTGGTGAATCGTAATGAAAGTAATACCGGATGGATGGATGCCACTTTCTATATAAGGTAATAAATGTGATGAGCAATAGGGGCAAGCAGTGGATATTTCAGTAGCACAGAGTGGACAGAGCAAGAAAAGTTCAAAGGCCACCAATCTTCAATTTCTCTGTTGAAGTTATTGTCTCATTCCAATATGCTGAAATCTGATCATTTGGGGTGCTGATGTCTTGTGTTAGGGTTACCTTGTTTCAAAAAAACGTCTGCTCAATCGAGCAAATATTACACTCATGACAAATGGATATCATTTTGGTGAGGCTGTCTAGCTAGGATAAGGTGGTTACAATGTAACTTAGGTAAGATAGAAGTATCATGTCAGGAGTTTCATACGCTAGTTATGCAATCAAAATATTAAAAACTCAGAAATCCATGATGGCTGCTGTAAAAAGTTTGACCAATCAAATTTCTGTAAATCCACTAAGTGATAAATAAGTAGAGGCCTTTTAAAGCAGCAAAAGTTGACAGAGGACATGCAAACAACAGATGGATGAACAGACGGATGGTGGGTGGACAATGGGTCATCGATGGATGGTCGTCATGACATAAGATCACTGAGACAACAATCTTAATTCCAAGCATTATGGTGACACAATTTGGGTTATTACAGAAACTAATATGTAGATGATATCACGATGAATGGTAATCGACTAGCGATCTAGTCATACAGAGAATCCTCATCATTGTACAGGTGAATACAACTGAGTGGAGAAAACAAAAGTTATTTGTATTTATAATTGTGTTTTTACAGGTTTAAACCTAGCGAAAAAGAAAGGCTGTGGGAATGCTAATGAAAGCAACAGAAGATTCAAACAAAATTGTAATTATTAAATAAGATCTTTTAATGTGTACTTGTTAATGAAATTGTTATAGTAGAATACATCTAAATGTTCTTAAAATTATAAGCATATATCTTGTTCGGGAATTAATTTAGTACGACGTCTTCAGGCACCAAATGATTCTAGGCGTCTTGAAGCCATTCCCCAATAAGCTTCTGGATTTCGGATTCTGTTGTATTCTTCTGGTTCCTACATTTGTACGCACAAAACCTGTGAAACAGAAAATAACTCATTTTACATCTATTCATACACTGTACAGCTCAGAAATAAGTTAAATTGCTTACAAAACAAAAACATGTTAGTCTAATAGTTATATTAGGAGGGACGAGCAGCAACAGCAGCCAGGACTGGAGAATGAGGGAGAAGCATCAGCATCAAGGATTTGAGGATGAGGGAGGAGGAGCAGCAGCAGGAACTGGATGATGAGGGAGGAGCAGCAACAGCAACGACGCATGGAGGATGAGGGAGGAGCAGCAGGGAGTGGAGGAGAAGCAGCAGTGGGGAGTGGAGGATGGGGGATGAGGAGCAGCAGGGAGTGGAGTATGAGGGAGGAGCAGCAGCAGGGAGTGGAGTATGAGGGAGGAGCAGCAGGGAGTGGCGGATGAGGAATGAGCAGCAGCAGGGAGTGGAGGATGAGGGAGGAGCAGCAGTGAGTGGAGGATGAGAGAGGAACAGCAGGGAGCGGAGGATGAGGGAGGAGCAGCAGTGGGGAGTGGAGGATGGGGGATGAGGAGCAGCAGCAGCAAGGAGTGGAGGATGAGGGAGGAGCAGCAGCAGGGAGTGGAGGATGAGGGAGGAACAACAGGAAGTGGAGGATGAGGAGTACGCTGCTTCCTAACATTACAGGTAACCATATATCCAAGCTTAGTTCTAATATGATTAATGAGCAGAGGTCAAATAGCAATGCCAGAATGACCTTTGACCTAGTGACGTCCCTATCAACACACATCTTCCTTATAGTATAGGGGAGCATGTGTCCAAGTTTAGTTCTGGTAGTATGCAGCAATTCTCAAATATAATTGTAAATAATTTCCTAAGCGCAACAACTTCATGTTGAAAAAGAAATAGCAATGTCAGAATGATGGTGACCTTTGACCTAGTGACCTTACTGCCAGCACATTCTTTCTTATGGTATAGGAACCATGTGTCCAAGCTTAGTTCTGGTAGTATGAGCAATTCTGAAATATAAATTTGGTAATTTATGATTCAAAGCTGACGCAAAAACTTTGACGCCGCTGTCTGAAAAGTGGTACCTTATGTGTCACTTCCTCCTTCACAAATGAGACAGAAATTCATGCTGACATTGCAGGGCTAGAAATTAACCACTGATCCTGTAATCCATAGGCCTTTTTTGCATATGGATCAGTAACGGATCACTGTTTCAGTAGTCCAGTATTTTCAAGACAATTCAAACTTATTTACTGCTTACTTCATCAACCAGCTCATCCAGCTGTTGAAATCTTTTGTTTTTAACCCTTTAATGGTCAAGTCGACCAAAATGGCCTCTACAGTGATCTTGAGAAATGTCCATTTGCAGGCTAAGAGAAGACTATTTTTGAAAATGTACCGCTGGAATGACTAGCTCAATAAATGAGCCACTCATACCAATGGTAATTTGTCAAAAATAGACTTCTCTTGGCCTGCAAATGGACATCAACTAAACACACATTTTGAGTTCCTGACCACTAAATGATTAATTATCCTCATAATATGGTGTAAATGATGCATTTAGAACATTTGATTAATTTTATTTTCTGAATGGTTTATTTCCTCTGAACTGTACACAGTTATAGAGATACAATATATTATTATTATTATTATTATTATTATTATTAGTATTATTATTATTATAAGAACTACACAGAACTACAGTACGGATCAGTGCAAAATGCCAGGGATCTGTGAAGTTTGTGGTGTACTGATCTGTATGGATTACCGTTAAAAATGTTAATTTCTAGCCCAGCTTAGGTATGATTTCTACTTATGAGGCACACACACAAATGCATGCATGCACGCACACTGTAATACATTGTATGTGTTGCAAACTACACAAATGTCATCTGTTATACAACTTACTTATTACTACACATTAAGACTCATGGACGCGAAATCGAATTTGTTTCCTTCACCACACGAGTTGAACACCAGTGGAACTGCATTGGTCCAAGGAGGCGTCTAACCAGCTTTTCAAGGTTTCTTCTCCCGATTACGCAAGGTGATTGCTCTAGAAAGATAAAATCAAGGCACCATTGCATACATGTATCTAGTGTTTTATAGAGTGAAATAAATCTAACAAATCTCTCTCTTTTGAAAAATTATACCACGGTACTCCTAGTATACTAACATATATTAAACCAATTGGCTGATTTTTATTAAATTTGGCAGTTGGTTCCAGCAATGTGGGTAAAATTGTATTGTAGCCAAAAAGTCGATTGCATAAACACATCGACCAACAAGGCGGATTTAAGCTGCTGCGCCACTGAATGCTGTGGCCTGGGGCACTTACCTAAGGGTCACAGTGGACTGTTTGCCGCCTTTGATCAGCTCATTCATGGCCAAACTACCTCTATACATAGTCGTCTTCAAGAATATGTCATTATTGAAAGCCTATTTGCGTGTTGAGATTATTTTTGTATATTAGCACTGCAAGGACTGGCTCGCCAATCGAGCCAGTCATTCCAGTGATAAATGTTCAAAAACTTGCCTTGCCTTTGCTGCAAATGGGCATTCAGCAATGACAGATTTTAATTTTTCTTAGCCAATCTTGACCATCAAAGGGTGAAGCACTGATGCCTGCTGTTGATCTGCCAAGGACAAAGGCCAAATAGGAATTTTCGTCAATTAACATTAACTGTTCCAGCTCAGGTGCCTAGCTTGAAAATGGATTTACTCAGCATCAAGGACATCAGAAAAATGATAACGCTGTCTATTATCGATATTACGTTGGCTGAGGTGCTGGCAAACCATATTCCTGGTGACTTTGTCGATGTCTGGTATATTGGAATAGATGGACTCTGTCGACGAAGGAAACTGATTGACAATAAGTCTCCTTCAACTTCAGTTACTTGTCCGAGAAACCTACCCTTGGCTTTGTACTTGACAATGACAAATTCACGAGTAGTAACATTGTGATCTACAGACAGAACAGAAGAGTCATTGAAAGTGGTAGGAACTGTGGAGTGAGGTGTGGGCCTGGTCTGGACACACATGAATTCTTCTATGGTACGAACTGAATGTGTTTCGTTTAATTGTGCATTGGTGTATATTTTGGTGATGACCATCATGCTAGTCAAAGCCTTGATACTATGGATACCAAGTGTTCCTTTGACTTGCAGAAAGCCATCCCATAACTCTCCCAATTTCATTTCCTTTGTATGATTATCTATGGCCTTGGAAGTAATCATTATTATCTCGGGCAGGCCTTTGCTGCTTCCTCAGTAAAAGTAGGTGCATTTGATACCACCACTTTCCTTGTGAGAATAGCAGTGGCCACCTCCCTCTTCACAGTCCCTCCTACACCATCAACAGCCCCTTTGCCATGCGATGTTGCGAAATAGTTCCACTGAATTTGAATGCCATAGTTGATGTTTTAGGTATTTAGAATAGAGAAAGTGTACTTGTTTTTAAACTGCAATCCTGGTCCGTCACTAAAGACCTTGAATCGCCTATGTAATTTTAAATGTGTGACCGGTGTTACAAATATTTTATAATTTTATAACAAAAACAACAGCAACAACAACAACAACAATAATGTTATTATTATTATTATTATTATTGTTGTTGTTGCTATTACTATTATTATTGAATTATAAGATGTGTAACATCCGTCACACATTTTGTGATGGGTGTTACAAGTTTATAAAACGGCATAGAATTTTTTTGTGGCAGAATCTTCTATGTAATGGCCCAGCATCGATTTGGTATACGTGTAGATGCCTATTTAGAGGATTCAAGAGCGTTTTACAATTCTCCAAGCCATTAGACAATTATTCAAACTTTTTGCAAAAAATATGACTGGTGTTACATTAATAAATTTTTCCGAACCCATGATTAAATTTAAAAAAATTGCAAAATGTCTCAGTGATTATGTTTTAATCCAAAATAATATATTGTTAATCGATAAACACTCGTTATAACAATATTGAACCACTCTCCTAGTGATATCTAATATGTATTTATTAATGTTTTAAACAACCCAAAAACAACCCCAAAATAATAAACACATTGACACCTACAAACCCCTGATTAAAATAGATATAAAAATAAATTCAAATAGACATAAAAAATTTATTATTAGGGCAATTATAATTTTTACAGTTCATGTCCTTCTTTTCATGGAATTGCCCATATTCAGGTTTCAAAGTGTAAACAGTGAGCAGACCTTAGCTAGAAATAGCTGGTGCATTGCTACATGTGCATATGGATACCTCTATTTTAAAACAGTGAAGAAAATATCTCTGACATAAGAAGTGATCTGTTGTATCAAAGCTGCAGTGTATGTAGTGTTGAACGAAATGCTTGAGCTATACTCCCACAATTGATTTCTCAGGGCGAGCTTGAATGTGTATAAAATATGTCTTACACGTATCAATTATTGGCAGTTAGACTGGGACTGAGGTACCAGTAACTCATCGATTGTGGCAGGACACCAATCCTGTGCTATGCCATACCGTCAATGTCGACAGTCCACATATTGTCTTTAACACATGAAAGGATTCCGATCGATACACCAGCTACAACAGAATAGAATTACAAGTTATATATGCATTATTTTTTATGAACGACCAATAAAAATTCTAAATAGAATGGAGTTGACCGCTATAA
The DNA here is from genome assembly GCA_034401795.1 of Chaetoderma sp. LZ-2023a. Taxonomy (NCBI): domain Eukaryota; kingdom Metazoa; phylum Mollusca; class Caudofoveata; order Chaetodermatida; family Chaetodermatidae; genus Chaetoderma; species Chaetoderma sp. LZ-2023a. The sequence goes on along the minus strand of CM067362.1, from coordinate 59,624,667 downwards.
GATCGCTCTAGCAAAATTTGTTTAAAATCTTTAGTTTAGACAGGGCTTCCACTAGTGGAACTCCGGGAGTACTATATTCCCAAATCTCATGTTTGTACTCCCAAAACAAAGACTATGGATTTCCTCTTTTTCTGTCCTTGACACTACTGAATGCCTGATTTTAAAGGGGATAGTCAGCGGTATTCTTAAAATAGCTAATAAATCATGATATATATATAATGTTCTATTTATTGATTAAAACGGTAATATTTTCCAATTTAAACAACCAGCTCAAGGACCTTAGCGCTCACCTGGACGATTAGCATTTGAACCATTAGCATTTAAACAGACATAATACTTTTAATTCAGCAGCAATAAGACAATAAATACATGTACACAATCCGGAATTCAGTACACTCAATATTTAGTGGGAAATTAATGATGACCGATGACCACACAATCACATTGAACCTCAGGTTCCATCGTCACAATAAAAAATCCAATATGGCCATCAAATCCTAAATTTGGATTGGTCCATGACAACCACGTTTTATCAAGGATCAAGTTCTTTTCAACAAATTTTAATCACCCATAGTTATTGATGAGTTGCCTGATCGGTACAGCAGTTCCTGAGATGTCATTTAGGAGAACAAGATGGCCACTGGAACAAGCGGTTCATGAGGAGTATCGTTCTTTTAATTTCTTTTTCTTTTATAATTCAAGATGGCCACCAAACAAATAGACCAATCAAAATTATGTGTACATGACCTGAAAGCACATCACTCTATGGTCCTTACAGCCGAGTTTGCTTGAAATTGTTCAGGCGGTTAATGAGTAGCATTTTAACTATTTTCTGACGAGAAATTCAAGATGGGCGCCGAAAAAATAAACCAATCAAAATTCTGTATACATGTTCTGAAGCATAGCACAATAGAGTCCTTCTAATAGAGTTTGCTCGACATCATCCCAGTGGTTAATGAGTAGGCTCCTAACTCATTTTCACAAATTTTCAGATGAAAATCCAAGATGGCCACCAATCAATATTTTCGTTAGAAGTGTTGAAGCCTACTGAAGTTGGGCCATTTATATTGGAGCAGCATTTTAAATGATTTCCAATTTTTTTGTTGAAAATCTAAGATTCCCGCCTGACAATCTGAACAATCAATATTCTGAAAAGAAATCCTACCACCATAGGATCCTTCCAGCGAAAAGTGCTTGAGATTGCCTAAACAGTTAATGAGGAGTAGGATTTTAACCGATTTCCCACCATTTTTCAGAAAATTCAAGATGGTCACCAAAAGAATAGATCAATCAATATTCTGTACACAGGTGCTGAATCATATCAAACTAGGGTCCTCCCAACCAAAGAGGGATTCCACTAATTTCTAAACACAGGACATCCTGGACTTCCTGTGTAGTAGTTTTGGGAGTCCAAGCATGGAAGTCTAAAATGGTTCCCATACATTAAACTTGCTTAAAGTCATAGTTTTAGTAGTATCAGGGCCAGAAAAAGAGGATGTCGAGGGCATCATTGGTCTTTGTTTTGCAGTGCAAACGTGAACTGTGGGAGTATAGTACACCCGGACTTCCACTAGTGGAAGCCCTGCAACCAAGTTTGCTTGAAATCGACCAAGTGGTTAATGAGTACTGGCTTTTAATTGATTTCCAGAAAATCCAAGATGGCGCCAGAAGAATTGACCAATCAACATTCTGTGTTCAAGTTCTGAATCCTTCTAGCCTAGTAGCCTTCCAGCCAAGTCTGGTTGAAATTGTCCAAGCAGTTGAGGACTAGAGTTTAACTTTTAAATGATTTCCCGCAATGTTTGAGAAAATTCAAACTGGTCGACGAAAAAGTAGACCAATCAAAATTCTGTATACAAGTTCTGGAGCATACAACTCTAGAGTCCTCCCAAGAGAGTTTGCTCAAAATCATCCAAGTGGTTAATGAGGAGTAGTATGCTTTTAACTGATTTTCAGAAATTTTCAGAAAAGCCAAGATGGCCGCCGGAAATATTGACCACTCAGAATTCTCATTAGAAGTGTTGAAGCCTACTAGTATAGAATTAGTCTACCCAAGTTTCGTTGACGTCGGGCCATATATATTGGTTAAAATCGGTTAAAGCATAAATGAGATGCAATTTGATGGACGGCGGACAGCCGTCATGGCATAAGTTCACCGGGCCAGGTGAGCTAATTAATAATTAACCTAAACAGAAAAAATGTGATGAAACAGCAATATCATTATCTGCATGTAAAAAAAAATAACAATGACCGTTGACCTGTACACCTGTACGAGGGAAGTCGAACCGTTTGCAGGTTTTTTTCCGTATACTATTAGCGGCTCACTAGGCTAGCATATTTGCTTATACATAATGTAATATTGCTGATTTTGGTTACGTCCACATTTTTGTTTTTAAAGTTTTCAAAAGAAGTTACGTGCCAGAATGTTCTCCTAATTCACAGCAGCATTTGAATATCTGAAGAAATTCCGAAATAGTTTTGTAAACTATTTCAGAATTTCTTTTCTAGATCCTGACCACTTGCAATTTTCATAGTGCTTTCAACGCGTAGGCCTAAATGCTGGTTTTCTACTGATATGCTGAGCTAAGAGAAACTTTCATTTTTTCAAAAAAAATTCAGGGTCCTAAACAAGTAAACAATTGAATTCAGTGGTATGCCTTTCGATATTCACTGTTTGCCTCCTAAGCTTTACTGTTTTTCGTGACGCTGTACAAAGCTACTTTTGTGACTTCATCAAAGTAGCAGCAGGCTTATTTTTTCTATAGTCTTTCATAGCCATAGGAACAGGTTTGGGGAGGAGGTAAGGGGGCAATATCACCCCTAGGTTTTTCATCTACCACTACGTTTTGGCCCAACCCATAGTTTAAGCGCCCCACCCACCCCAAACTTTATTCCTACACTCCCTGTCTTTCGGATGAGACATTAAACCGATTCCTTAGCCAATCATTCCAGGGATAAATTTTCAAAAATAGTCTTCTCTTGGCCTGCAAATGGATATTCAATAAGAAAATAATTAGATTTTCCTTACCAAATTTAGTGATTAAAGCAGTGAAGGGATAGGGGAAGATGAGATGAGAAATGGAAGTCTTAAGGATGTGGGATGGAAACGTACGTATTATGGGTTTAGGTGCAAATGTCATTTTAAGATGTACACCGCAATTGTGCTCCCAAATAATAATAATAATAATAATAATAATAATAATACATTCAATTTCTTAACCGGCAGTTCACCGATCAATCCCGCCCCATCAGTCTGTCCAAATATCTGGCACAGGGATGGGTTGAATCATAGTAAACTCGGACTATTTGCGGTATTGTCAAGATTTGTTAGAATTAAAATATAATTTGCTTGGTGATTGTTCATTCTCGGCATTTGTATGACAAGAAGGTTATTATTGAAGATTTGCTACTGATTTGGTGGTTATGAGTGTTTGTGACAATGAGCGATAGTGACGGTGATGGTGAGTGACAGCGATGGTGACTTGAGTAAAGCTAACAATGTTGACAATAGTGCTGAGTGATGATGCGTGATGATGACTGTGACAGAGTGTGGTTGTGAGTGTGAGAGGGCGAGTGGGTGAGCGAGTGCGTGAGTGAGTGCATGCACGAGTGAGTGAGCTTTGGCGGGTGAGTGAACGAACAAGTAGTGGGTGAGTGATGTCGGTGACTCGGAGGATGCATGGGTGAGTAGATTGGTAGGTATCCCTGCAGTGTGTGTGTGGATGAGTGAATTTACAAGTCCCTGGCTGGGTGTATGTGTGAGTTGGAAGGTGTTACTAAGTGGGTGTGTGAGGCTAGTAGAAATTGACAAGGGATCTATAGTAATAATAATCCAACCGATTCAAACGAGTATTTAAATTAACTAAAATCTCATATCTTGGTAGTTTTATTAATAGCTCAATCACATCAATCAATCTCGACTTCTAGGCTACACAAAAGTAATTCTGAAATCGAGAACGGGCATTTTGTTTGCTCGATGGTACCCTGATAACACAGGCTACTGGGCTATTACAAGACCAATTAAGGGGTCCAGACAATTTTTAATGGGCCCAATTTTATCATTATGATGCATCGACATGCATGGCCCAACATTTAGAAATACATCTAAGACAATCTAAAAAGCATTGTTTTCGATCTTAACCATTTCAATGACATATCCCTGAAAGAGTAAATTCTTTACACTGTTTAACATGCTCTGTTTAATATTTTGAAATTAATATGAGTGGAAACCATTGCTGCCTTATTTCCAGTCATATTAAATTCAAATATCGTTCTCGTTTATTTGCCGTGAGATTGAGATACATGGAATTCATCGGTTAAAAGGCAAGGGTTAATATTATTGGTTCAACCTGCAATAGACTCATCACATATATAAAATGATTTTATGTTTGCAATCTTAAAATATGAATTGAAAAAGTTAGGTCGCCAGCTAGGCTAGTGAGTCTGAAATTTTGGTAGCCCCGCCTAAAATCTAGGAGCCACAGGATATCGGACCCATGCTAATCTTAAAGGTAGATCATGCTGACATACTTCTGGTGCATGACATACTTTCAGAGTAGTGGAAGTGCCAAGAGAAGACGATTTAAAAAGGTTGTCACTAGAATTCCTGGCTCAATAATCGAGACATTCATTGCAGTGGTAAACTTTCCAAAATAATATTCTCTTGCTCTACAAAAGGCCATTCTGTAAACAAATATTTTACTTTTCTTGAAAAGTCTTGACAATTAAAGGGTCAAGTGTGGCAATCATGAATGCTACATTTTTGTGGTAGCATTAAGAGACATTAGCGTAGAGAATGAGACTCGGATAGGGGTAACCACAGAAAATGAAAGGAACAGCAATAAGACCAACTACGGCCTCCACAAGTCAACATGTAACCATGACAATGAGTGTAGGTGGCACACCACAGCTAACACGGGAACACGCATCTGCACCACAGCATTTCCGCAAATAAGTGCGAACGTCTTAAATGTAATGTCACTGACATATTGACTGTTTCAAGGATACCTAATTAAGCACCAACAGTCAATTCATTCAAGAACAATCTAGATTATCAACTTCAAAGAAAAATCTTTTGGGTTGGACTGAGCAAGCCATACTACAACAAAGAGACACTGAGGCAATAACCAGGCACTGGTTTATGCCTCTCATAAAAATGATGATGATGAAAGCATTCTATTGCCAAAACTTTGGGAGTGGGGTTGGGTGTGTGTGTGTGTGTGTGTGTGTGTAATGGAAACAACGTAAAGCCAACCACTTAGATATGCCTCTGACACTGTACTATTAGCCGATGTTTTCATTGTATGGTCGGTCTGTAAAATAATCATCTATGCCTATGATCATTCCCCAGGCATCTAAAAATTAAAACTGGTGTCGTTGAAGCAGCTTCTACATTTGTGCTGATAAATTATTTATATCTTCTGTATCAATAAACCACGCATTAGATCAATACATAAAATTAATCTAAGCTTCATGATTATGCGTTTGGGCGGCATATAAAGACACATTTTATTTTTACGAAAACTGGTTCTATCATCTAGTCCAAGATAACAATTTATTACTTGCATGACATTTACCAGAAAGCTGATGTTCTCCATGAAGGCCGACGCCACTGGATCAATGGTTTCTTCACATTTAAATAAATTGGACATCTCTGACCGTGATCTGTGATGTATTTATAAACATTCAACAACAAATTCTGGAAAGATTATGCTACAATAGAACTATAAAATATCTTAATAAACACTATAATCTATGAATCCCAGTACGGCTTCAGAGAAAAACACTCTACCATGCTTGCCATTGTGGATATGCTTGAAAAAAATAACCACATCCCTTGAGAGAAATGAACACACTCTAAGTGTATTCTTGAACCTCTCCAAAGCATTCGATACTATTGATCATGAAATATTACTTTAAAAACTAGCCCACTATGGAATTAGGGGCATTGCATTAAATTGGATATATAGCTATTTAACTAACAGAACACAATGTGTAAAATGCAGTGGGGCCATGTCAGGAGACCGGAAATTAGTCTGTGGCGTTCCACAAGGACCAATTCTTGGACCTCTGATGTTTTTATTATACATGAATGACCTACCCAAAGCATGTAATCACCTCTCACTAATATTGTTTGTGGATGATACCAATGCCTTTTGTAGTCACAAGGACATAGACACTGTATACAAGTATGTAAATAATGAAATGAAAAAAATCATAGACTGGGTTAAAGTGAATAAATTATCTCTGAATGTCGATAAAACTAACTATTTACTTTTCACAAAATCTAAGAATTAAAAAAAAAATAGCTCCCCAAAATGCATGTAAATAATCAAGAAATTCACGAAGCACAATATGTCAAATTTCTCGGCGTTTATCTGGATAAAAGCTTAACCTGGGAGAAGCATATAGAAATAGTGAGATCCAAGGTAGCAAAGAACATCGGTATCATGCGCAGACTTAAGCCATATCATCCCCCTAATATTCTAAAAACTATATTGTACACTGATCCTTCCACATATCACATATTGCAATGTAATATGGACTAACACGCATAAAACTAAACTAGCACATCTAAAATCACTACAAAAGTAGGCAATCAAATTATTCGCACAGCCAGCAGAGGGCCAGGATGTCTTTAAAACCAAAAAATGCTAAGACTTGAAGACTGTCCAACTATACACTAACTTAAGGGACTACCATAATGGTAATCGACCCTCCTCATTATCAAACCTTTTTAGGAACAACTCCGAAATACACTCGCACAACACACGAACTAAGAATAACTTACACGAAACCTATTACAGAACAATGACAGCTACACAAAATCCATCCCACCAAGCAATACAACTCTGGAACAACACAGATATAAATATACGCACACAAATTCTTACACAAAGCTCTTTTAAACAAAATATTAAAAAAATAATCTTAGAAAGATACAAAAAATCCAAACCAAGGACATGAATGCAGAAGTCACCACCATGGCAGTACAAAAACAAGTATGTACCCAGTTGCCAGGATAACAACTAGAATGTAAAATAAAAATCTGCAATAATAATAATGCATCCGTAATTGTTGATGTGGATGCTGCAGTTGTGTATAATAATAATAATAATAATAATAATAATAATAATAATGCACCAAGAAATGTTGATACAAATTAGGCCGTATTGTTATATATGACAATAATAATAATAATAATAATAATAATAATAATAATAATAATGCTACACCAAGAAATGTTGATACAAATTAGGCCGTATTGTTATATATGACAATAATAATAATAATAATAATAATAATAATATTGTAAACAAGATATGCATGTGTTTTCCCCATTCCCATGTGTGTGTGTGTGCATGCGTGCGTGCGTGTGTGCGTGCGTGTGTGCGTGCGCGTGCGTGTGTGTGCGCGTGCGTGTGTGTGTTAATTGTCTATTGTCTTAAATGTATACATGTAAATATTATATTATCTTCACCCATGATCCAACTATCACTGAATTATATGTTTATTATATGTTAAATGTGAGGGGTCCACCGCTGTATAGGCTCAACATTTGGTGGACTGCCTGTTGTGTAAATGTAAAATCTATGTGTTATATGAAAATAAATAATTTTGAATCTTGAAATTGAAGCAGACGATACTTCTTCTTCTTGCTCTGTAAATTCCTCCTGTGGTATGAGAAACCGTGGCAGGTACTGCCACGACAAATGTAATGTTATGTTGTAAGTTATGAAAGTAAAAGTAAATTAGTTTGCATTTAACGACTTTTTATCTACATTTTCAAGTGCAGTCCAAGTTAAATGCAGCGACAATTTCTACATGTAGATTCGTAGATTAGATACAGTCTGGATAATGATAAATCACGATACATACTGTAGTCTCTTTCTGTGTAGAGTGTGAACGAGAGTGCGGATTAAAGATTCTAATATGCATGTCAGATTGTCATTTCTTGGTAAGGAGTAAATATGTGATAGTTTTCTGCAATCTATTATGAGCTAAGTGATGATGTACTTATGTTGCCAGATCTTGTTCCAGGCTGAGAGACCAAATTCTTTCACAATTGCTAGTTTGATTGGTGCACTATAGGTTGTTCTCTGATGGATTTAGTGATTGGACACGATGTAAGGAAGTGGACTGTTGTCTCATCTTATAGCCCACAGACAGGACATGTCGCACTTACAGTGTAGTTTGGGGTGGGGCAGCGGTGGGGGCCCAGTCACCATATCTTGAAATCTAGATGTTCTGAGATGACTTCTGCATTTTTGTGGGCTAAAAATGTAAATATGAAATTTCAGGTTTAGATGCTCAAAAAGTTGGAGTGGGTTGGGGGCAAACTCATATCTTTGCAATGACCACCAGCAAACACCCCAACCACCTTGATCAAAAAGTTGTGGAGTTTTTTTTATGTTTTATGATTCGTGATTTAATGGGGAAAATAATTCTTGTCTTGTCTTGTCCTGTTAAATCCTGTTTCTTATACGCTGGTCCTTTAGACGCACCTCCTTATCTAGTAGAATCCTAAGTTGTAGAATCATCTGTACTCTTCAGTAGAAATTTTGCATAGTCATTATAGAAGTTCACGGTTCACATGTATTTGCAGTAATGGAAATTCTCGGATCAAGTAATCGTACTAATATATGTGACACGAACAAAAGGGTTTAATTTGATTAGGGTTCCTCTTCCCACCATCAGATGGTCATGCCTGTGCTCTTGTTTTCCAGGATCATCTTGCTCCGTGCATGGTGCAATACATAGCAGAGTCCCCTTTACACTTTGCTTAACTGCTTAACTTTGTTATTTTGTAGGAGTCAGTTTGTTCGCTGATAAGTCTACCAGAGTCTAGGATATCATGCAGACAGGTTTCGTTTGTTGATGGGAGGCCAGAATGCTTCAGGATGTTCAGAACTCTGTCTATATGCTTTGATCTAACATGGTTGAGCAATTGGCACACAACAAGGAAGTGCATCATTGTTTCCCCTTCGCCTCTACAGAGAGGGCATGCAGTTGAGGCTTTTCGGTTTCTTGTTGATCCTCAAAGCAGGTTGTACCTCTGCACCAAAGGTTTAGCATTGGATTGTAGCATTGTGCACTGAAGTTTTGTCTGTTTTATAGCTGCCCCATATGCTATGGGGTTGACCAATCATACAGGCATCTATATCCAGGTACTGGAGTGCGGTCTTCTCTGCAGCTTTCTCATTCAGTTTCCTTTCCCAGTGTGCATTAACACAGTTTTCTTTCAATGGCTTTTTCTTGGGAGGTCATACCTTTGCAGAATATGTATGGCCGTTATTACCCAGCTGTGAGATGTTTGTGATTGTACAGCAAGCTGTCGCTTAATAATCTCCCATTCAACTGAATTTTGTCTATGGAGCATACCGACAAGGAAACCAAGGACTGTTTTGTGTAGTTGGCCTTCTGCAGGCAGGGCGCTGAGTTAAAATCTCGATCATGCTTTAGACTTCGAAATTCAATGGGTATTCGTAAAATAATTTTCCAAATCAAATAAAAGACCAGTTCTGGTCAGACATCCCCCGACCAGGGCTTTTTAGTACAACCCAATTTTTTAAATTCAAATATTGTATGTACAATCTTTCAGGAAATCAATGGAGATTACCCTGGTCATTACAGACACATTTTGACCAAGTGCAATCCCAGTCAAGGTCTCTTGCAGAAGAAGGTATTTTCGAAATTTGAATTGAATCCATCCAGGCTAACTGAAGTTATCAAACGGAGACCAAATATTTTACGATTTTTCAAGAAATCAAGGGAAATAACTCTGATGGTTGTGGACACATTTTTGCCGATATGCAATCCTCACCGAGGTCTTGTCATAAGGAGTTGATATTCCAAATTTGAGATGAATCCCAGCAGGCTCACTGAAGTTATCGAAAGGAAACAAATAAATATTTTACGATTTTTCAAGTAATCAAGAGGAATAAATCTGATGGATCTGAACACATTTCACCGATATGCAATCCCTACTGAGGTCTTGCCATAAGGTGATATTCCAAATTTGAAATGAATCCATTAAAGCTAACTGAAGTTAACGAACGGAAACGCTATTTTTTTACGATTTTTCAAGAAATCAAGGGGGATAACTCTGGTGTGTCTAGACACATTTCACCGATACACAATCTCCACCGAGGTTTCATCATAACGAGTTGATATTCCAAATTTGAAATGAATCTATTCAAGCTAACTTCAGTTATCGAGAGGAAACCACATATTTTACAATTTTTCAAGAAATCAAGGGTGATAATTCCAGTGGGTTTGGGCATATTTCGCAGATATCCAATCCCCAACGAGGTCTGGTCATAAGGACTTGCCACTCCAAATTTGAAATGAATCCATTCAAGCGACGATGTTGGGGGACTAATGAAACATAAGGAACATATATAATTCTTAAGATTCATAATTGTAGCATTAGCCCAATCGGGCCCCGAACAAAGCCCACATGAAAGCCCGCTCAGACATTATTGAGATTTGTCAAAAGTTATAAACATTCATCATGCTTTATGCTTCGAAATTTAATGGGGAAAATAACTGTTCACATGGTATGAAATACAGGGAACATAATTCTTGATCGAATCGTAATTGTACTGATTGCTCAATCGGGCCCCCAACAGAGCCCACACGAAAACCCACTCAAAGCCCTAGCCCACTTTGCCCTTACTCAGCCCAGTCAAAAGTTATGAACTTCGATCGTGCTTTAGACTTCGAAATTCAATGGGAAAAAAAAATTTTCAGATGAAATGAAACACAGGGAACATAATTCTTACATTTTAAAATTGTATCAATAGCCCTATCGGGCCCCGAACAGAGCCCACACAATAACCCGCTCAAAGCCCTAGCCCACTCAGCCCTTTCTCAGCCCTGTCAAAATTTAAAAGGCTACATCATGAAATATTCTTTGAGATTTAATTGGTGGAATGATTTTTCACATTAAATGTGACACAGGGAATATAATTATCATGTTTTGTAATTTGACCAAAAACACAATCGGGCCCCGAACAGAGCCCAAACAAAAGCCCACTCAAAGCCCTAACCCAGTTAGCCCTAATCAGCCCAATCAAAACCATAGCAGGGCCCAATAGGGCATGCTGGCTGGGGTATCTAGATCTTATAGGAAAAATCTGGAAAACTGGAAACAATCAGAAAAACATGAAAATTGGAATGGTTCGTTTAAACAATCAGTATTATGATCAAATGTGAGACACATTGGTGCAGAAATTTCCTAGATATATGTGGATAGCATCAAAGCAGGCAACCAGACAGAGACGCCGACAGACCCAAGGTCTCTCGACAGACCAACCGCCCAACTGACGGACCGACAGATTTGTGCTCTATGCGTATAACATTATTAAAGGTGCATATTCACAGCAAAATTAGTGAAAATAATATTGTTTATATTGAATGCTTTTAGAAGCTTAAACTGTGAGCCTACATGTAATGAAACGAAATAAATCTTAAAGTATGATGAATACGTTCCATATAAATTAAAGGTGCATATTCACACTAAATGCTTAAAATCAAAATTGTTAAAATTTAATACTTTTAAAGGCTTAAATTATGTGGCTAGATGTATTGAAACGAAATAAATATTAACATATGATGATTTCATTCCATATAAATTAATATAATTTTTTAAGTTGTGAAATTGAGTTAGAGGCTCGTGCCTCTAATTCAATTTCACAACTCAAAAATTTATATTAATTTATATGGAATTAAATCATCATATGTTAACATTTATTTCGTTTCATTACATATAGACACATAATTTAACCCTATAAAAGAATACAATTTTCACAATTTTATCTTCACACATTCTGGTGTGAATATGCACTTTTAAATGGAATACTCATCATTTATATTATAGGGAAGACACCTCAAACAGAAATATGTCATTTATTCATAATAATATTATCTTATTATGGATAAATGACAAATTCATGACGTATACCATTCCATGCATACACGAGCGTGCACACCCACCTACCCACCCACCCAACCAGCCACGCACACCCGCGCGCATGCCAGCATGCACACGCACATCCACGTGTCATGGACTAGGAATAGCCCACCACATTGCACTAATTACATTACTATTTAATAAGCATTCTGGTGAATATTTTTTTTAACTGATTCGTCTGAGGTTGCTGTTGCTGCCACAAGTCTATATTAAAATTAGCGAAAAATATCTTCAGGAGGTGTTTTCGAGATATAGCTGCTGTTACCCTTGCGTGCACACGGTAGCGCTCACACACATATGCTCACCTGCCCACGCACCCTCTGGGTTTGTAATAGGTATAGTTTTATTAGCCCTTTAACCCTCGAATTTAGTCAAGAGAATTTCAATGTTCTCATAGAAAATGTCCATTTGCAGACCAAGAGAATACTTTTTTTTTTAATTTACCAGATAACCGAGCCAGTCATTCCAGTCATAAATTTTAAAAAGTAATCTTCTTTTGGTCTCCAAATGGGCAATACTCAAGACCACTGCAGAAGCCGTTTTTGGCTGATATCAGAGTTATAGGGTTAATCATAGATCATTTCATGACAGCCAGGTATAACGGATTTACACAGCTTTACAAATAATAATAATTATTATCATTAATATTATAATTAGGGATCTCGCGACTTATGTTAAGGCTGTATTTCCTTGATAGAAAAACATCAGAGCATTGACGAGTTTGGATTGCCCTCGTTATATTGACTTTCTTCAGTCAGGAAAGTCTAGACACATGTTCTGAAGAATCGATTAACACTGGGTATTCCTAACTTAAATTAACCATAGCTTGCTACACGAAACCCCCTTTGGTCGGTATAGCCACATTTTTGGATGTTAATGACATTTTAACACTTCCCTGTTATCTCAAGACAATTATTTGATTCATTTTGACGAGTATCACTGCATTTCAAGGTAGATAACCATATAAGGATTATTAATATATAACGTATATTGCTAATTTCACGTTCATTGTACATTTGATGCAACCAATACGCCAGAGTTGCGTGGGGTGGAAAGGGGGGGGGGGCGCCTAATCGAGGGTCAACAGTCATGTGTGTGTTTGTGTGGGGTGGAGTGGGGTTCACGCGTGCATCAGAGTGCGTGCGCGAGTGAGGGCGAGCGTGCTGTGAGTGTTTGTGTGTCCCTTGATCTCGTTTGAGCTAATATGTCCGAACGCGTTATAACTTTGTAGAATCAACCACCCACCCACCCCCACCCCCATTCGCCTGACCGTCAGCCCCTTATAGGGTTATTCAGTAACGTTTTGAGATATAAATAACTGTTCTAATTTGTTGCAAGGGGTCACATGACCTCGCTCGACAGAACATGTCTGAATATGTTATAACTCTGTAGAATTCCCCATCCCACCTGTCCTTCTGACCCTTCCACACTGCGTATCTTTATTTAGTAACGCTCTGAGATAAAAATGGCTGCTCTGATTGGTTGCGAGGAGTCATGTGATCTCGCTCGACATATCATGATGGAACACGTTATAACTCTGTAGAATTCCCAGCCCGATCCGTCCTTCTGACCCCTCTGCACTGCGTATCTTTATTCAGATATAAATGGCTTGCTGATTGGTTGCGAGGGTCACGTTACCGAGCTTAGCGGAACACGGTATAACTTTGTAGAATTCCCCGCCATGATCTCCTAACCCCTCAGCACCTCGTAGCTTTATTCAGTAACGATCTGAGATATAAATGGCTGTTCTGATTCGCTGCCAGGAGACACGCGACTCCATTTCATACCTCATTACACATGTAAATCTTTCTAGATCTACCTGTATCTACCTGTCAGTCATACTAGATCTACCGCTAAAACCAAACGTCTACTCTGATTGGCTGAGAGCTTGATAATGTCATCTCATTTGCATATTAGGCCACATACCCGTGCCCATATATAGTCAGGGGCGGACCCTTTCCAAGCTAAAAAAGTAGGTCTCACCCCCTGACCATATATGGGAAGTTATTGGTTTGATTGGCGTCTATTGAGTCCCTGATTCCAGGCCCCATTCGCGCCATTCTAGGCTGGTTTTATTTCAGTCTATTATTGGCAACTTTCCCAGTTTTTATACCGGTGCCCAATTATACTCCTGGGTGGGGAGAGGCAACGAGGAGTGAAGGAGATTGCCTATGTTTCCAGCGATTGTCAGTTGGCCGAACAGAGACACGATCCTGCGGTCGCCAGTTACACAGCTCTGCTCGTTACCACCTCCTCTGACCATATTTGGGCATGTAGACATGGTCTAATATGCAAAAGAAATGACGTCATCAAACTTTCAGCTAATCAGAGCAGCCGTTTATTGCATCTATACATTACTGGTGTGTGCTCCATCTGCGCGAGGCCTCCTCTGCACATACCAGAGGGTTTTAAAAAAAGAACTTTGACGTTTTTGCCCTCTTCCCATGAATGCGTAACGGTTCATTCTACTGGGGGGTTTTCAACTGAATAAGTGGTGGTATTATAGAGGCAGTCATTCAAGTGGAAAAAGGTCGACAACCCCCATTCCGAGGTCGGTCGTTCAACTCTGGCCACAAGTTCAAGTTCATAAGTTCACTTTATTACACAGGCCTTGTATAGGCATATGAGGTATTACAGGTGATACTATATTTTTGACGGTAGAGTTTATACACATAATTATATTCAAAATAGATTTATCGACAAAATGCGATTCGTACACTCGAAAGCAGCACAAGGAGAAAGGTCGAAGTAATCGACAGCTATTAGATTGTGACTCAAATTGTACACTTGAAAATGACACAAAGGGGATGTAACTTGAGAAATTTTTCAGCCAAATTAGTTTCAAAATATTAGGAACTCATTAAATTTCTAATTTATAAACGAGGTACAATTCATAAAAGACACAAAGAGAAACTCAGTTGAACATATTCACAAGTCAAATTGGTTTCAGTATACCAAATAGTCATTAAATTGATCTATCAATAATATACAATTCATGCACAGGAAGGTGGTATAAGGAGCATTGAGCATTTTCTCCAGTTAATGGTGAGAGGGCGGCAAGGGGCACTGTCGTATCCATATATCGTGTGGTGAATTGTTAAAGGATACGTTATCATTCTTTAACCAACTTGTGTCAACTTAACCCACTAATGATCAACTTGGTTAAAAACGACCGCTGCAGTGATCTTGAGAAATGCCCATCCGCAGGCCAAGAGAGGAACATTCTCGAAAACTCACCACTGGAATGACTGGCTCGGTTACCGAGCCAGTCATTCCAGTGGTAACTCCTCAAGACTACTCCTCCCGGTCTGCAACCGGACATTGGCCAAGCCAAAATCTGAATTTTCTCGACCACCACACTTCTGATAAATGTCCACTTGAAGGACAACAGAAATCTATTTTTCGGTAAATTTTCGTTATAAATTTACAAAAGATACTTTCCAAAAATCAAAATTTCCGTGACAAGTATTGGCAATCAAATGGTTCATTGAAGTAAGTAGTATTTTGAGAGACACAAGAGAGGTTAAATTGCAAATTATTACATATACATATACAAGGTTGTTACACTCAATGCCATATTGGAAAATATCGATTACATGTCCTCCTCACTCGCCATCATTATTTTGCCAAGGTCTCCTTGAAAATATCAAAAACTTGCATATCTTTTTAAGCACAGGTTCGTTGCACATTGTTAAAAGCTCTTGTTTTGTTAGGATTTGCGCTTGCACTATAGTAAAGTGGGATAAATTTTGCTCTTAAATCATTGTATTTGTTGCATTTATAAAGAAAATGATATTCGTCATCGAGTTCGTCACAAGTTGTACATAGTCTGTTTTGTCTATCAATTTTCGTCCATCGCCCGGTTTCAATGGTCAGTTTATGGTTTAGTGTCCTAAAATGAAATAGAGTAATGGCGTTTCTCGTTGTGAGAACATTAACATGATTTTCTAATTTAATGTCTTCTTTAATGTCCTTGTAGAATAATAGTCTAGTCGATGTGTTGAGTTTATCTTTCCATGTATTCATATATTGCATTTGGAGCGTATAACTGCCCCTTTTACTATATGGTTCTTGTTGATATACTCAGCAGTAAATAGGTGTTCTTGATTTGTTTCTCGGAGGATCGACTTTATTGATGTTAACCATGCAAAGTTAAAATTGGTTTCCTGTTCCAATTCTCGACAGATATAGTAAAGTACAGAGGACAATCTTCCGTACCCTGCATTCACTAGATCTGTCCAAAACCGGATCATGTTAGTCTTGATGGTAATACTTAGTGGATAACGCCCTGTTTCTCCATACAGCATTAAATTGGGGGTGCTTTTCTTTGCGGTCAAAGTGTATTTTAGAAATTGTATATGACAAGCTTCAAACATATCTAGGTTTTCATATCCCCAAATTTCTGACCCATACACAAAAACTGGTTTATCATAGCATCAAATAACTTCCATTGACGGTCTAATGGGATGTCGTGCTCTCTGATTTTTCTAAGCAATTGGAACATGTCATTTTCCCCCTGTTTTAAATTTCGGGTCCTACACTGATAAAATCCCCCTTGATTTTTAAAAAGTACTCCCAGAAAGAGATACTCGCTTGCTATTTCAATTTGTTCCGGACCCAGATAAAATATTTTATTATGTTTTTTACTTTTAGAGAAAACCATTACTTTTGTTTTGCTTAAGTTAACAGTTAATTTCCAATAAGTACAATAGTTGTTAAAAATATTTAATGAAGTTTGAAGATTTTCTACTGAGTCAGCCATTATAATAGTATCATCTGCGTACAGCAGTATGGCTAAATACAAATAAATGTCTAGTTTTTCATAACTTATATTACTAATGGACGTCAGACCTAGTACTCTTTCTTGCTTTAAATAGTTTTCCAGATCATTGATAAAAATACAGAATAGAAAGGGTGACAAATTTTCCCCTTGTCTTACACCAGTGGCACTGATAAAACATTCTGATTTGTCTTGGTTTTGCACCACAAAAGACTTTATTGACTGATACATGTTATAAATAATGTGATAACATTTGCCTGTTATGTTGTTTCTGATTAGTTTATGCCACAAGCCAATTCGCCACACCGTATCAAATGCTTGCTTGAAATCTATAAAGCAGCAGTATAGATGTTTTCTTTGCATTAAAAGTATTTTACTGATTGTGTATAAAGAAAATATATTGTCATGTGTTGACCTACCCTTTCGGAATCCTGCTTGTGCCTTTGTGATAATCTCATGCCGCTCGGCATATGTTTTAACCGTTCATTCAGCACATAAGTGAATAGCTTTCCCAAACAACTCAGTAAAGTTATGGGTCGAAAGTTGGTGGGATCCGATGGGTCCCCCTTATTTTTATAAATCGGAATAATTTTACCCATTGACCAAGACTCTGGCACACAGCCATTATTAAAAACTGTATTATATAAAATTTCATAGACAGGTAACATAATTTCAGATGAGCTTTTTATATATTCATTTAGGATTTCATCGATACCACTGGCTTTTTCATTTTTCATTTTGTTTATTGCTTTTTTAATGTCATCCTGGGTTATTGGTACATCTAGTTCCTGACATGGTGGTATGTTTGCGTTTATAGTGGTCATATTGTAATCATTATCTTCGTCAGTTTGTTCATTAACAGCCTTAAAATGCTCAAATAATTTTTGGAGTTCTATTTTCATATCTGTGCCCGTATTATTACACCTTCTATTAATTATTTTCCAGAATGTTTTTGAGTCAGATCGTTTTAGGTGTCTCAATTTTGAGTGCAGTAGCTTTTGATGTTGTTGGGAATGTTTGGCTATTGCTTATTTGTAGCTCTTACTAGCCCGTTTTAGATTTTGTAAGTTATGTTCCGTCCTGATTATAAGACATTGTTTTTTGGCTTTGTGATACGCTCTGCGCTTCTCTTTGCATTACTCCCAAACAATTCATGATTATTCTGTACTACCTTTCCCGTATATTTTTTCTTCCACCCGAATGTTTTATGTGCCGCTTTGAGGAATAAGTCACCAATCATTTCTACTACGTTATTCAATTTAGCTTGAAATTCACCATTTTCTAACTGCATAATACAACGTTTAATTTCATTTACTTGGTTAGTATCAATATTTTGCACAATATCGATTTGCTTTGACGTATCCACCTTATCGGTTTGTTTTGATTTTCATGTTGACTTATAGCGTTAACCCCGTGTTCTATATTTGGGCCAGTGCTCCCTAACATGATTAATTTTAAACTACAATGAATGTCAGATAAAAGAGGGTCAAACTCATTTACTGTAAATTCTTTAAGCATTTCAACAAAGTTCCTATTCCCTATTGCATAGTCTAGGGTACTGTTGTGTGTTGTTGTTACCTCCCCCATGTATTTATCGCTACCTACTCTGCCGTTTATTATGAATAAGTTGGTGTTTTTGCACATTTGGATGAGTTTGTTACCACGGGTGTTTAGTTGTGCAACAAATTTGTTATATCTTTCTACTGAACATCATGCTTTGTTGGGTGCATCTGTCACACCAAAATGATTAAGTGTGAATTTATCGAACGTGTCATAATCAACAGCTATCCCAGTTTTTGCGTTGAAATCACCTATAAGGCAAACGTTTGAGTATCGATGACCTAACTTAATAATGCTTGTTTCCAGGAGCTCGTATGTGTCATTAGAATAATATCTAGATGATTCGGGAGGTATATATATATATATTGCACCTATCAGTACATTAAGATGAGTATTTTGTATATGTAACCATAACACACATTCGTTGTCTGTATCGTCATCAATCAGTTTTACATGCTTTTCAAGGTCATTCCTTGCTAAGTAAACTATTCCGCCAGATCCTCTGGCTGTTTCCCGGGATTTTATGATCATGCAATTGTTTTGGATGAATGGTTTATCGTATTCTGTCAGTTTTGTTTCGTTTAGGCAAATAATGTCATAGCTGCTTAGAAAGTCGTGGAGTTCCGGGATGTTTAGTTTAGATTTAAGTCCACAGATATTTAAAGAAGCAATATGCAACGAACCTAGACTTTTGATGCCACCGTTGCCGCTGCCTTTGAAATTTCTTATATTAGTAGTTTGGGGAAAAGCAGCGGCAGTCACATCATTTCCGGTAGCGTTAAAACCAGCAGCAGCAGCAGCAGTAGCAGCAGTAGCAGCAGCGGCAGCATCAGCAACAGTAGCAGCAGTAACAGGGGAGGCAGTAGCAGTAGTAGCAGGAATACCAGTAGTATCAGCAATAGCAGCAGCAGCAGCTGTAGCAGCAGTAGCACTAGCGGTAGCAGCAGTAGTAGTAGTAGTAGTACGAGGGGTTAAGAATAGATGTTCATTCATTATTTTGCGTTATTATTTTCTTTGACATTTCTTCGGTACGTGAAGGCTTAATTCTACTGGGCTGTTTACGATTGGAACAATGGGTCGTATCATTGAGGTAATCGTTCCAGTTGGAAATTTTTGAAAAAATTTCGGTGTTTGGTAGTTCGCCTCTCGCAGCGAGGGAGGCGTAAGTCTTTTTTCGCTGTTTTTGCAAAGTGTGTGCAACGACTATTACGTATATGTAATAAATTTGTCTTAAATGTTAGAGTGGTATGTGGGGGCATTATAGAATTTAATTAATGTTAATGAATAGAGGACGTTGAGAACAGCGTGTATGTATGTATGTACGTATGCATATGTGCTAAATTCACTTACTTTCAAATGCGATAATTGGGTTAATGTGCTATAGGCCCTATATAATCTTTGCCAGAATGTCTAGCGGTAGTGAGTATTTCAATGTAAATCTTCCTGCCGTGGGTGTAGTCGCTATACATTCACGTAGTGGTATAAAGTAGCAGGATGGGATGAGATGTGCGAATGAATGTTATCCCTTTCACGATGAATCCGACCAAAACGGGCCTCTGTAGTGGTCTTGAGGAATGCCCATTTGCAGGCCAAGAGAAGACTATTTTCGAAAATGTACCACTGGAATGACTGGCTCGATAACCGAGCCAGTCATTCCAATGGTGGCGTTTAAAAAATAGTCTTCTCTTGGCCTGCCAATGGGCATGTAATAAGTAAATATTTTTATTTTTTTTAAACAAATTTAGTCATTAAAGGGTTAAATGAAGTTTCATTTTAGAAAGCTTTTAGAATTAAAAAAATAATTTTCTCGAGTAGCAACAACGTCGAAAATATTAAATTAAAAAATGTTTGTTCCATTAAATAGATCAGATGTAAACAATTCGTAGAGAATGTAAACACACGCTGAAAAGTCTTACCTCGAAAGATGGATTACAAAACGTGGTGTTTACATGAGTGGCCAGGCATTTATTCACCATAAAGTGTTCAATCAGTCTTCAGCAAAGTTTTTTGTACCACGCACGAACGCGCGCATACACACGTGCTCTCGGACGTGTGCGTATTACTGACTGGAATATTTCTCACGTTCGGTTTTATCTGTGGATGAAGTGGTCAGCCAGCGTGATCACGTTATTTGTAGTTTGACAATTTAAAGGTGCATAATATTCACACCAAATGCTTCAAGATAAAGTTGTTAAAATTGTATACTTTTAGAAGCTTAGATCGTGTGAGTAGATGTAATGAAACAAAATAAATCTTAACATATGATATTTTCATTCCGTATAAATAAATATAGTAATTTTAGTTGTGAATTTGAATTAGGGACTCGTGCCTCTAATTCAATTTCACAACTTAAAAAGTATAATTAATTCATAAGTAATGGAATCATAATGTGATAAGACTTTTTTCGTTTAATTACATCTACTCACGCGATTTAAGAGTCTAAAAATATTTAATTTTGACAATTTTATTTTGAAGCATTTTGGTGTATATATGCACCTTTAATGTTGGTCAGTTTCAGTTTTCAGTTTCCTTAATTCACTCAGGCTATTTAACAAACCTATGAGAGAGAGAGAGAGAGAGAGAGAGAGAGAGAGAGAGAGAGAGAGAGAGAGAGAGAGAGAGAGAGAGATTATTTATACTATTGTAGGCCGTGGGCCAAAGAGAGAGAGAGAGAGAGAGAGAGAGAGAGAGAGAGAGAGAGAGAGAGAGAGAGAGAGAGAGAGAGAGATTATTTATACTATTGTAGGCCGTGGGCCAAAGAGAGAGAGAGAGAGAGAGAGAGAGAGAGAGAGAGAGAGAGAGAGCGAAATCATTGTAAGTTTTAGGTCAGAATTTGGAGCGTCACTTATGCCGAAATTCCGTAATGTAAAGTCGTCATACTCTTCGTAATCACAGTCTTCTGTTTTAGCATTAAGGTCCCCTACTAGGCAGAATACGTCAAACGATTTACCAAGGTTTATTATGTCTTGTTCAATTTTCTCATATGCATCGTTTGTATAATAGCTTGATGATTCGGGTAGAATATATATTATTCCGAGTAACGTGTCCCCTGAGTAATTCGATAGTTCTTTACTAATTTGTAGCCATAGAACGAAGTCATTCTCTGTCTCATATTCTGCTTTACGGACGTACTGTCTCAAACTCCTTTATTAGGACTCCTAAGCTTCCATATGTATTGGTTCGAGTTTGTGTTAAAAGTACGTAGTTAGGTATTAAAACATAATCTGTGTCATTTAGCTTTGTCTCGTTTAAACAGATAATGTCATGCGCATTTACGAAGTCATATAATTCCGTAAACAGTAACTTTGATTTTAGGCCACATACGTTTAAAGATGCAATGTGCAACAAGCCGCTGTTGCTGCTGTTGTCGTCGTCGTCGTCGTCGTCGTCGTCGTCGTCGTCGTCGTTGTTGTTGTTTCCGGAGCTTTCGTCCAAATGTGTGTCGCTGTCATTATCTTTGTTGCTATTGCCGATGTCGTTGCTGCCGTCGTCATTGCTGTCGTCGTAACTGTCGTAGTCGTCATCGACGTCATCATCATCCTCGTCATCATTCTTGTTTGTGGTGTTGTTGTTAGTGATGGCTGTAGTATTAACATGGTGGTAGTGTTGATGGTAGTGTTCGTCACTCGTCATGCAGCTGCTGCTGATGTCACCGCCGCCAGGACTGCTACAATTATTAACGCTATTATCTTTTATCGCAGCCATATTATAAGGAATAGCATCAATACTAAATGTCTTTGTGGTAGGGCTCTGAGTAGTTTCATGATTAGATGCAGTACCGGGGAGTTGTGTGTTATTAGCAGCAGCAGCAGCAGCCATATCCGCCACAGCAGCAGCAGTCGTAGTGGTAGCTATAATAATACTAGCAGTAGTAGCAGCAGCAGCAGCAGTAATAGTAGCAGTAGTAGTAGCAGCAGCAGCATATTGATTTTCACTGTATGCGCTATTTTCAATTTCATCACAGCATAAAATACTAAAGCGGTTTTTCAAAATAGTAATATGGGAATCATAGTCCGGTTTTAGGCTCTTGACTGGTTGAATTACATAATTGGGATGCGTTGTTTTCGTAACCACTGCCATATGTATTATTATTATTATTATTATTATTATTATTATTATTATTATTATTATTATTATTATTAATGGTTCTGTATTCATTGTCGGTGTGATTAATATTATTGTCAATATTTCGCAGTTCATTTAAAATGTTCTCCACGACAGGGTTTGTTTCGGGATAGTTTTGATCTGTCTGCGTTTCTCCCCGCGGATTTCCTATCTCGTGTTTGGCATATACAATTGTCCATTAATATAAAGCCGATTGTATACTAGTTTAGCCGTCTGGTTTGTATGTCTTGCCTGCATCAGTATTGGCACGAGGTTCTTACGTTGTTCACGAATTTCAAAAGGATACTGCTGCATTATGCTGTAAGCAGTCCCTCTTAATTGTTCGTATCCCACTTGTCTCACGCGCTCGTGGTCCTGGTAGAACAGCAGTCCCTCTTAATTGTTCGTATCCCACTTGTCTCACGCGCTCGTGGTCCTGGTAGAGTAGGAACCTGTCTATGATCGGCCTGGGCTGGTCATTATTATTCGTCTTCTTGCCGATGCGATGCACATTTTGGAACTGTATCGGTTGCTCAATTTTAAGTTCGTTTACAATGAACTGGTTTAGCAACGAATACACATCTTCTCCTTCATCTTCTTTGATGCCGCGAAACAGGAGATTGTACTTCATACTTCTGTTTTCATGATCGATCACACGATCATGTAGCTCACCACATCGGTTACGTAGAAAATTGTTCTCGCCCCTTAATTGGCTAACTTCCAGTCTTATGGCATCGGTTATGTCAATTTGGGGGCGAAGAGCTGTTTCATAAGAGGCAGAGCGACTTTCTAGATCTCCAACCCGCTTACTAGTTTTATCAATAGCATCACTGATATGTTTTACATGTACTTCAATATTTTCAAGACGTTCAAGACTGCCCGAAATCCTGTGTTGTGAAATGCTAATGTCGTCCACTTTGGAAAAGAGAATTTCAAGCTGTCGAAGCACACTATTCCACGCCATCTGTGGTAGCAGTTCGTCGGGATGTTGTTGTTGCATGTGCATCGGCGGCGTGACCTGGAATTGTGGCGTGGCTGAACCATTTGGCGTGCATAGTAATTGTGGTGCAGTGGTTAAATTAGGCATGTTCATGAAAGATACCATCGGATTTGTATGTGTAATAAAACCAGTATATGGTGCTATCGATGTACTTTGTGCTACGTTTATGGGCGAAATATGCCTAGCATAAGAGACTATTGGTGTACCTGTACTGATTGTTCGAATTGCTGTTGAGACAGTTGGTGGTCACTACATTAGACGGTCTGCTGGTCATAACGGTATCTTTTGAGGGCGTGGCTGTCAAAACGCTATTTGCCTCTCTTAAAACATTACTTATGGATGTCTCTGTATCAATGGGGACGTTTGCTGAGGAATGTGCACCCGATTTTCCCGGTGAGAATGGGAATGCCTGTGGCTGGCTAGGAGTAAAACCTCTTCCTTCTGGAGAGCATGATGCCTTGCGCTTTCTCTCAAAACAGCCACGACATAGCGTTCTATTATCTGGACATAGTTTACACTCAATATTTTCCTGCTTGCACTCATCACACGGCATTGTTCATAGACGAGAGACAGTTATAATAACTGCTGATATAGACGAGAGTACGTTTGAGTGGTCGAATGTAATGGCGCTCTCGATTTGGTGACCAGTGAGCACCACTGATTGAGTACAGTTCAGTATTCCGTACCCCTTGTCTATGTATTAACGGCTAACTGGATACTGACTAATGTTGACTGACTAATGTTCAATGCTTGACTAATACTCACTCACCACTGCTCATTTCAGAGTTAGAGGCAGGATCTGTCGCTGCACGGCGATTTGAGGTGGGGGTGAGGGAGTGGGGGGGGGGGGGGGGGGGTGTTGGAGTTTGAGGATGAAAGGATGGCTGATTTGTAATACCGAGGCCAGTTAGTGTGTGCTCTTGTGAGAGGATAGTTATTGGTTTTTTTTTTGGTTGAATTGGTTCGTAGTTTTGAGAGTTGAGTTTGATGCCCTAGCTGAGCTGGAGATTGATGTGAAAAGCGAGTTTAAATAGTGTAAATAGCGAGTTTAAATAGTGTAAATAGCGAGTTTAAATAGTGTAAATAGCGAGTTTAAATAGTGTAAATAGCGAGTTTAAATAGTGTAAAAAGTCATACGACCTATTCATCATAATAGACCTCTCCAGTTTTAGCTATGCCCCGCTCATCTCTATCTAAGCTCCAACTACACCTCGCTCGTGTTGGGATCAATCGATCCCTGAACTCCATGACTATCAATTTCCATAAAATGATACAGGTATGGCAGCAACAGCGCCCAGTCAAATTAGTTTCAAAATATTCAACAGAATGTTTATTAAATGGTAAAAACATACAATTCGTACAACGTGTCGGACTATTAAGCGTTACAGACGGAATATATCGAGTCTTTCATGACGTCATGATTATGACGTCAACATACACGTCACGTAGTTGATTATGACGTCATATGATGGATGGATAAACTCGGACAGGTCCATTAACCCGTGTGTTCATATTTATTAATCATAGTTACAATATTTCTAGTATCGTTATAGTATTCATATTTTTATCTGTTGAAATCTGTAGTAATTCGTAGAATGAAATTAGTGATTGAGATAAAACGTGTATTTTCACTGACTCACGGTTTTTGTTGAAATTATTTTGTGCTCGGCCTTACCGATATATATATATATATATATATATATATATATATATATATATATATATATATATATATATATATATATATATGTAAAAGGCGGCAGCGACCTTCAGTCAAATTATTTAAAAAATATATGAAACCCTCTTACAAGAAACAGGTGCTTTAATTGACTCAGCGCCAAGCCTTATTCTCACTTGCTCAGTTGCGTTTTATTCATGAATATAATAACGAGTAGGGATTTGTTTACTATTCCCATGACGACCCGATAATGACGACGTTAGCATGAAAGACATGTTGCACAATTAGGCTGTTAATAACTCCTGATAGACCATATTTGTACGACTGAGTTTCAATACCTACTGGACAGGTTATGCGTGTGCTAAGTAGCCCCAACACACCGGGAGATACACTTTACGCATACAGATTATTTTATTTTATTTTGAGAGCTATTTAACTGAAAGTGGTTGTTCATGATTGAGTGCGCGCGTTGAGACTGAAACCGATTGTTATTAATTGAACGTAATATTCATATCGCTATTCGCGCGGTGGCAGACATGACCCAAGCAGCTTATAGAAGACTGTGTGAACGCGGTGAGCACTTATATAGTCAATCGTAAATCACGAGTGGTAGGCCGTGTTAATAGGGAATACGCATAAGAGACTAACAACTTCATGTTTATATAAGGTAGGTAAAGAATATTTAGCTTGTAAAATAATGATAGATAGATCATAGATAGATAGATAAATAGATTGATAGATAGACAGATAGACAAACAGACAGACAGCATGGCAGATAGATAGATAGATAGATAGATAGCAGGCAGGCATGAAGAACGGAAGGAAGGAAGGCAGGCAGGCGGACAGGCAGGTAGACAGACAGACAGACATGTAGACAGACAGGCAGGCTATGTTCTTACGATAGTTGGTTGCTGTCGATGAAAAACCCCCAACTAATTTGGCATTGCTGGTATACGCAATACTTCTCAATTTCAACTCAAACATTATACGTTGTTGAACGTACTAATTTGATAAAAGCCCTAGTCAGAAAAATGTTTTAAAATACTAACCGGTATATCGTCTGCATTGATAAGAATTTGTCGTAATCGATTCTTTAGACTTGAGGTGGGTAGATTTGCTTATATGCCTTATAAATATGCAGGTTACCTCGACCTCTATCCAAAACCCAATAACCATTCACCCAGAACATGCACAAGCCGCGCACAATATACACTCGCCATTAGCCCCTTATCACCATTATTTTCACCACAATCGTGCAGTCAATCACCGTCTTCAGTTACCAACCATCTATTCAGACGACCACAGCCGAACACCGACCGTAGCAGGCTACCGCCAGTCCATCACACGCATGCGGCTTCAATGTCACGTGTTATTGATGGTGTGTATCCACTTATAATTATAACCATCTTAAGACGACGGCCAACAACATCACCATCCATCTCATCCATTCTCCTAGTTGATCCATTCAGTCCCTCACTCACACATCAACAACAACCATCTCCATAGCCAACATTCGCCAACAGACTCCCATCACCGCACAACTCGATTTATGCTTAAATGTTTAGTTTCATAAGGCCATGAAAAACAGGCCCGTACCGGGGTTGGGGTGGGGGTTCCGGATTTCGAACGAACCCCCTCAAATTTGTCAATTCTTTTTTAATATCTGTGTATTGAATTTAACTATATTTGATATAAATATGAATCAGATATGACTATGTTGATATCATCTATTTTGTTGATTTGTATGCCTAGATTGCGGGAAAATGCACCATTTTAGCTTCAGAAATAAAATTTCTTGACCTTGGGGGAAATTCACCCAAGACTCCCATCACGAACCCCCTTTCAGAATCCCACCGAACGACCCTGAAGAATACCCATATCCCTCACGACCTTCTCCTTCTCAACACCTTACTCTAACAACACAGATTACTAGGCCAGTAGCGTGCCAAGTAGTGGGACATATCGGCCCGGTATTGGCCCAGCACGAGCCCATCAATCCACATTATCAGGTATCCTTCAGCCCATACACCCACATCTGTGCTGCGCTAGGAAAGTTGTTGGCCTTGGTGATAGTGACGCGACTCACATCCTTATCACCAATGCCAATCAATAGCACTCTCCTGGCGCAGGGCAAATGCCTCATGTTATCGACCTAGCCATGCACTCCGACTCCCACTTCACACGTTAAGCAGGATATTCTGAATTAATGATAAGCAAATAATATCAATATAGCGTGTTTGACTGATAGTTAATTTCCTAAGCTTCAGCGGTACCTAGTCATGTACGCCCAACCCACTTAGCCCGTTAACCCTGTTTTTAAAATTTACCATTTTTTTTGGAAAATGTCCGTTTGCAGACCAAGAGAAGACCATTTTTTTTAAATTACCAGTGGAATAACTGGCTCGGTTATCGAGCTAGTCATTTCAGCGGAAAATTTTCAAAAATAGTCTTCTCTTGGTCTGCAAATGGACATTACACAAGACCACTGCAGAAGTCGTTTTTGGCTGATATGAGTGTTAAAGGGTTAATGAAAGGTCTTAAGCAAATCCAAAAGAGAAATCCGATCTGTCACTCAACTCATAATGAAATAGTTCACGCGTTAGCTGGCGTCACAATCAAAATACCGTCAGGAAAATCGAAAAATTGGTCAATAAAGTGTGCAAATAAATTGTATGCCTTTGATAAATTTATAATCAAAGGTGCATATTCACACCAGAATGTTTGAAAATAAAATTCTATACTTTTAGAGGCTTAGATTGTGTGCCTAGATGTAATGGAATATATCTTAACATATGATGATTTCATTACGTATATGTTAATATAATTATTTTGAGTTGTGAAATTGAATTAGGGACTCGTGTCTCTAATTCAATTTCACAGCTTAAAAATTATATTAATTTATATGTAATGAAATCATCATAAGTTCATACGTTTCCTTACGTCGAGGCACACAAGCAATGAAATTGTAACAATTTTATTTTACGTCCAGGCACACAAGCAATGAAATTTTAACAATTTTATTTTCAAGCATTTTGGTGTGAATATGCACCTTTAAATGTCAAATGTAGATTCCGGGAATTCATGTTTCACAGTTTCAAATCATTTCCAAATCACGTAAAGGTGGGAGGAGCTTAGTTAAATTGGGCGTGGCATATCTAGACCCCTTCATTCGTTTAATATAATGACGTAGTAATAGATTATGCTAGTGCGGCTTATGGTGATCCCTATACTGGCCGATTCTATTATTCCTGCTTCACTGTAATCATCTACGGACTATCTGTATTCACATTTTGCTCGAACTATTAATTCACCGTAGCAGAGTATAAATATATCACTTGACGTCATATGATGTCATAATCAGCTAAGTAGTGTGTAGGATGACGTCATCATCATTACGTCATAAATGATTCTGTTTGGCCCTTCTTTAACTCCTGATAGTCCGACACGTTATACGAATTGTATGTCTCTACTATTTAATAAACATGCGGTTGACTATTTTGAAGCTAATTTGATTGAAGACGAGGAGGAGAGGTTGCTGCGGCCTGTGATGCCACGGGTGGAGAATATGGAGGTCGATTCCATCCTGGACGGAACCGTCCTCCATCTGTCTGGCTTGGCGCAAGCCAGGGCAGCGGCTCAGCCCGTGGTTGAGGCCAATCTGGTACCAGGCACCGGTCCCGTGACGGAAGGTTTGACGCAAGCCGACACGGTGACGGGTGTGCCGGGCCAGGCGTGGTACTCACCTATCTCGCCTGGTCCAGCGGTCAGACATGGGGTGCCATTGGCACCCGTATCTGGCCACGGTTCCGCATCTGCTATGGGTCTGCACGGTTTTCCGTGCGTGGACTGGTGTGTTTCATGGGGTGGCGGCGGAACCGTTTGGTACCGGAGTGCCTGGCGTGTCAGCCGCGGCTCCTTACCGGGAGGCCGTGGCTGGCAGGCCCGTGAACGCATCAACGGGTGACGTGTTCATGGGTGTGTCTTCCTCGGAAGTAGACTGGTCGGATGCTCTGGCTTGGCTAGCCAGGGTTGACCCATCTGTGGTTTCGGCCACGGCCGAGGAGGATGCGCCCCGTCCGTCGGTTGCATCGATTAGGACGGGGATCTTGCCCGCAGCCCGGATCCTGTCTGTTGGACTGGATCCACGGTTCATCGAGTTGCTTGAGGCTATTTATAGTAAGCAGCTCATGACCAAGGGCCAGCTCCCTGCGGCCTCCAGGGAGGTGCGGGCAAGGTGTCGTATTCCACGGGGGGAATACGACAGGTATGGTGTGGTACCATCGGTCACCGAGGATGACCGATGGGTTCTGGGTGTTCAGAGTGCTGGAGCGGGTGGCCGCAGTCCGGCACATGTAGACAAGTCCCAGGCACACCAGGATGAAGTCCTGTCCCTATGCGATGAGGGTGTGAGGGCAGCTATGAGTGCTGTCAACCATTCGTATCGCCTTCTTCAGTCAGTGTGGGCTGAAGCGGGGGCAGGCCACCCTGTGCCACCTGTGGCGCTTTCGTGCGTCAATGATGGCTTGGTGCTGTCTATGGACGCGCTGGCAAGGGTGCAGGCACGTGTGACAAAGTCCAGGAGGCAAATGGTTCTTGACCATATGCGTCCGGCTACGGCAGTCAGGGAGAGTCTTCTTGGGACACCCCTGACAGGGCCTAGCATCTTCGGTGGCCAGGCGCGGGCCATCCTAGAGGACACTGCCAGCATTGCGCAGAATCGGTTGGTGGTAAACTTACAGCTGGAGCTAGTGCGGTAAGCGCACGCACTAGGGGCTGTAGGGAAACCGTTAGCTGTTCAATCTTCAAAGAAGCAGAAGAAGCAGAAAGGCAAGGCAAAAGCTAAGCCTACTGCGACTTCTGCTTCGTCTGGTTTTTCTCAGCCGCTGCCGGCTAAGAAAGCCAGGAAGGTTGTGGAGGCCCCTACCCTCCCCAATGTTGCTCATGATCGCCCTAGAGGCGGGAAGGGCAAGGGGAAGGGTAAGGGGAAGTCCTCAAAGGGCAGAAAGAAGGGAGCGGATCGTACCTGAGGGTACGAGAGCTCCCTTCGTATCCGCCTGGACCGCACCTGTGCGACAGGAACAGCGGTGCCAGTTAGACCTGCCGAGCCAAGACCGAAATGGTTCTCTCTCTCTCGTTAAGAAAGGGTGGGTGGGAGCGGACCGCGAGCCGGACAACCCCGTTAGACATCGAGGCGTCTATGGTGGGTGGCAGGCTCATGCGTTTCGTCGAGGCCTGGCGAGGTGTGACGTCAGACAGTCTGGTCCTGGGATGGTTATCCCAGGGTTACATGCCAGAGTGGTGGGACTTTCCGCCGCAGAATCTGTCTTTGGCATCTGTCTGGACACCCGTACCAGGGGAACCAGACAAGTTAGAAGCCGTTCAAAACGAAGTGTCGGGTTTGCTTCTGAAGGGAGCAATAAAACCAGCGAATGCAGCCTCCCAGCCCCACGGAGGCAAGCCATGGATTTCTCTTGTTTGGTGGCTATGCAAACAATATGGGCTCTATGGTAGACGGGTACTCGGCAGTTGGGAGCCGAGTACCCCGTTCCAAGGAGTCGGTAAAGCTTTCTAAGTCTATAGTCCTATAGCCAGCTGTCAGGGCCAGCTGTATATCAGAAGTAACAGAATGGTGAGTATTGTTAGATCTCGGAGAAAGGGAAATTGACATTTCCTTCATTCCATAACTTCCCCATTACACACCTGAGGGTAAAGTTCCATTGGTTGGTGGCTTGTTCACTGCGGTAGACATAAGACGAAGCAATACATTTTCCTTGTGCATAGTTGATAAGAACACGCGACACTGGCAATCTCCCATTAACGATATACTTACCACTAGATGGACATTTGTTCCTGAGGGAATCGTTTTGTAAATTACTTTCATCAGTTGAATTGGTCATTTTTAAATGAACTGTGAATAAGTAACACTATAGAAATACAGTATTACCAACCATTCGTATATGTTCTTCACGGTGTCCATATCAGTGATGATGGGTGGCTGTGTTCTGCAGCTGAGGAAATGAAAACTTCTTTCAGCTGCAATCAGCCTTTCTTCAACATTCTCCACTGTGTCTTGTCCACTGCGAGCGTCCTGAACTCATTTATGTTATTTCTCTTCCTTAGTGATCCTGGATTAGTTTCCCTTGATGTCTAATCGCAAAATATAGTCACCAAGTTTATGTTGCGCCGTCCTTTCCGTGCCTGATACCACTGTTGGCACATACGACAGCAAATTCTTGTGTTTTCTGAGCAGACCTATATTTTGATATTCGAAGAATCGTCGATGTTGCACTACCCTCACAGACAGTGGTTCTGCGCTACACAGATTGTAGAGAGCAGTGTTTGATATTAAACTGTGTGAACAGCGACGATCTATAACGGCTCGCAGATGTTTGCGGTAACAGCATCATGTTTGTTCAAGTTGGCTTTTGGAGCTTCCCAACTATTGCAATGGACCTTTCCATTTTTAGCCATGCCCCGCCCATCACTAGCTACGCTCCACCCACACCTCACCGTGTTTGGATTGATCGATCCCCGAATGCCCTAGCTATCAATTTCCTGAAACTATACAGGGAAGCTGTTGAATATTTTGTAACTAATTAGACTGGGTGCTGTTGCTGCCATAGGCAGCAACAGCGCCCAGTAAAATTAGTTTCAAAATATTCAACAGAATATTTATTAAATGGGAAAAGCAAACAATTTGTACAACAGCCCATAGACCGTCATCAAATATGCTTTCGTGACGTACTTATCGACGGCATTCATTATGATGTCATTGTACACATCACGCAGTTCATTATGACGTCATATGATGGGTGGGCACTCTGGAAAGGTGAATTGTATAGCTATATGGAAACACATGCAGCTTCATATAGTTGCATCTTGACTTTCATGGGGATTTCAGAAGCACGAATCCACAACGTCCAATAAAGACTGTGCAGAAACCGTTGATTTGATGCGATCATTTAATGTTGTGCTTGGCAATAAGTGTCTCACCAGGCGTACTTCGTCATCAACGCAGCCATCTTGATGCAGAAATTGAAGAATCTGTAGTCTTTTGATGGTATCAAATGCATGTGACACATCGATTCCCATCTTGCAGAAGTCGCCATGCTTCGATAGTACTACTAATGACAGCATTCGTTCTTCCCAGACTATGTCAATACTCTCTTAAAGGGACTCTTCTAGACTCCAGTAAATATGTCAATTTTATCTCTGATACCAGATAATGCCATATTTGATAGAATTTTTCAGATGCTGTTGAAAAGCACTATTGGTCTCAAGTTGGAAAGAAGTCCGGGTGATTTCTTAGGCCTTGGGAGTGTGATGTGTGTACATTCTCTCAGAGCATCGATAGGGAGGTGTTTAAAGG
Organism: Chaetoderma sp. LZ-2023a; assembly: GCA_034401795.1. Lineage (NCBI taxonomy): Eukaryota > Metazoa > Mollusca > Caudofoveata > Chaetodermatida > Chaetodermatidae > Chaetoderma > Chaetoderma sp. LZ-2023a. The sequence continues at coordinate 59,592,202 of CM067362.1, read as the reverse complement.
CAGAGTTCATGACGTGTGGTATTTGTGTGGAGATGGTATTATCTGCATATTTAAGGAGTTCGTTATTAATGTTGCCAGTCCCGCATGCACGGCCATTGGTTAGAGAGATGTTACAGAGATGTTACAGCTTTTCTAATTTCTGTTTCGGTTATTGGACTTTGCTAGGGTCATGACGCGCCTTCATACGTGGCTAAAGCTTCGTTTTCTGCGTCAGTGAACTGATATTTGAACCATTTCTTGATGTTTTGAGCATTTTCCTGGTCAGAGCTGATGAAGTGACCAACAAAGATTGGATTACGAAAATGACCAATGTTTTCCGAACCTAATATCGATACGATTATGTCTTCAACGGCGACGAGACGTCCTAACGGAAACTCTCACATATATCGACCAAATATCGTTAAATAATTCATACTTGTAACGATATGTATAGACCCTTAATTAATCCGTTGAAACATAGTCCATGGAGACCTAATTCTTTACGATGTGTTAACCGTTTTATGGATAAATTTGGTAAAGATTATCAAAATATTTGCTTATTGAATGGTCATTTGCAGACCAAGAGAACACTATTTTTGAAAATGTATCATTGAAATGACTGGCTCTGTTATCGAGCCAGTCATTTCAGCGGTAGCTTTTCAAAGAATAATCTTCTCTATGGCTGCAAATGACCATACCTCAAGATCAATGCAGAGGCCGATTTTGGCCGGCTTCGAGATGAATGCTATTCTTGAAATTAAATCTCTGAGATATTTGCTTTAGAAGGGTCAATGTTTAAATATTTATTAATACCATTACAAAGACATTTCTGTTTACAGGCTACACCTGACGTTGTCAAAATAAACATTTGACATCATAAAGGAAATTTTAAATAGGATGTTGCGACCCATTGCTTCTAGCGAATGCATTATAGTTAGTGATTAAGTGAGTGTGGAATTGAGTATTCGGTTAGCATATGAGCTCGTCAGTCTATCAAGAAAATATGTGCATAGTGGAAACGCTGAGTAAAACGCAATGTCGGTATGTATAGTGTTTGCGCGAGCGTGTGCTGGTGGGCACGTGCGTGCATGTTGTGTACTATTTTTCAATCCTCTTGTGTCAACTTGACTGTTTAATGGTCAAACTGACCAAAAGACAACTTTGCAGTGGCCTTCAGACATGGCTATTTGAAAGGCCTATAGAAGAGTTGTTTTAGTCATTCTAGTAGTAAATTTTCAAACATAATCCTCTCTGGGCCTGCAGATAGAGACTGGCTAAGTAAAATTCAGTGGTAAATTTTGAAAAATAGTCTTCTAAAATTAAAATGTCTTGGAAAATATTAACCATCAAAAAGTGTAATCAATATATCAAGTAGTATTTTGAGCGCTTTGAGCCGCTTGTCACGCAAAGAGTGGTTAAAGCTCGTTTCGTAATTCAAATTTCATAAACTCGTAGATTTTATCATCTAACCCTTACAAACCAGATGTGGCAAATTCTTTTCGATGTACGGAATATTCTGTTTAATATGTTGAAACTAATTTGACTGGAAGCTGCTGCTGCCATAAATCAGTCAGATTAGTTTCAAAATATTCAGCGGCTTTCCTGTGTAGTTGTCTTGAAATTTCAGAGACACTGTAATTTCAAGGGTTAGAGAGGTACTGGATGAATCCAACCTGTCGCTCAAGTATATGACGTCATAATCAATTACGTTATATGTAGGCTGACGTCATAAACATAATTGACAGAAATACTCCGTCATGAAGCTGGAGTAGTTTGGCAACTGTACGAAGTGTGTCTTTGGTGGATTTACTATTTAATAAACATCCTGTTGAAAAATTTGAAACTAATTTGTCAAATTAGTTTCAAAATTGTCAGCAGCTTACCTGTATCATTACCATCAGTTTGGGTTTCTCGGAAGTCACGGTCCGATCTAATCCAACACGGGCAAAGCGTGGGCGGAGCGTAGCTAGAAATTGGCGGAGCATAGCTACAAATGCTTTTAAGCCACTTGTCTAAAGGAATCGACATCTTATGACCAAAATCCATTATTCCAATTGACCTATGTTATGTGGGACCACTTACATTTAGTGGCCATATCCAGACTCTGGGTAATCTTTTAAACCCCCCTCCTCCCCCCCCCCCCCCGAATTTCTTCATAGAAAATTTCCATTTGCAAACCAAGAGAAGACTACTTTGAAAATTTACCACTGGAATGAACGGTTCGGTTATCGAGCCAGTCATTCCAGTGGTAAAATTTCAAAAATAGCATTGTCTTTGCCTGTAAATGGACATTTCACATGCCCACTGCAGAAGTCGTTTTTGGCTGATATGAGTGTTAAAGGGTTAACAATAGGATACTTGTATTATTCTGTGAATACCGTACTGATGATTGTTTGATAATAAAAGCTTGATTTTTAAAACTATTTTCATTTTCATTTCAGAGCTATTTTCACAAACATAAAAGTCGGTTGATTAGGACAACGCCACATAAAGATCGGTCTTTGACAGATTTGAAATGACGTTACAGCAATATTCAACATTGCTATCAGTAATGAATGTTAATCACAATTATTCATAAGAAGGTTTGTTTGACGAAATAAAGATGAACACTAATTTTTCATTTAAGTGAATTCAATATGAAAAAAGCTTAGGCTGGTTGTAAGTAATGTGTAGGCTCAGAAATACTACATTCATGACGAAATGACTAAAAGTCAGCATACAGATACAAGCGACAATGATAGACATAATCAAGTGACTAATGACGTCAGCACACCCAATAACGATCTTGGAGAACAGACTACTCGAATCAAGGTCAGACATGCAGAAGCGTATAGAATCAACGACTTCCGGCGGAAGCTCTTGCGTCAAGAACGCCAAGCTGTCCGCGAGCGGCGAGCGAGACAGAGGGCGCTTCAGGAGCGCGCTCACGTAGACAAGCACGTGATCACTGTAGATACGTCAAAGGCGCGCTCAAACTCAGAAGTTGTGAGGATGTGCATCCGGGAACTTAAATGGAAAGAGGTAAGCGAAAATTCCCTGACCATCAATTTCCAGAAAACTGTGCAGGTAAGATGTTGAATATTTTGAAACTAATTTGACTGGGTCCCCAGTCAAATTAGTTTCAAAACATTCAACAACACCTGTATTAAATAATAAAGGCATACAATTCGTACACCAAGGCTTAGTCCGTCATCAATTACGCGTTCGAGTCATACTTATTAACGTCATTCATGGCGTCATTGATTATGACGTCCTCCTACACGTCACGTTGTTGATTATGGCGTCATATGCTTGATGGGTAAACTGGAAAGGTCCATTCTTGTTTACTGGAATACAGTTTTCATTCTAATGTCTGATGCAACATGGTTCATAGAGGGACCCATTTCTAGCTCCGCCCCGCCCATTTCTAGCCATGCTCCGCCCACTTTATGCCTGTGTTGGAAGCAATTCACATACTTTGAACCCTGAATTACTAGAAACCAATTTCAATGTAACTATGCAGGAAAGCTGTTGAATATTTTGAAACTAAAAAAAATGTTTATTAAATTGTAAACCCGCCAAAATACATACACTTCGTACGCTTGACGGACTTTTCAAGCTTCATGACTGAGCTATAATACGTCATTACTAATGTGATGTTAGCCTACAGGTGACGTAATTGTTTATGTCGTCATATACTTGAGTGACAGATCGGGTCCTACTATTTTACAACATTGGTTTTGTCCCGACAGAAGGAAAAAGATAAATTAAAACGGAGGAGTCAGGGTCAACGGGTTTTTATTTCTACTGTTGCCATGTAACCTCTTTTTTCATGGTGTGTCTGTTGTCATGGTGTGTCTGTTGTCATGGTGTTTCAGTTTCCACTTGGTCGTCGTCAGCCATGCGACATCCACTGGCATGGTGTCGAATTCAGGGAAAACCGAGATCTTTGCGGTGGACAGGTCAACAAGTTTCCAGGTATGTAGTAGTAGTAGTAGTAGTAGTAGTAGTAGTAGTAGTAGTAGTAGTAGTAGCGGCGGTAGTGGTAGTAGTAGTAGTAGTAGTAGTAGTGGTAGTGGTAATGGTAGTGGTAGTTGAAGTGGTAGTAGTGATAGGGGTAGTAGTAGTAGTAGTAGTAGTAGTAGTAGTAGTAGTAGTGGTAGTAGTGGTAGTAGTAGCAGCCGTAATAGCAGTAGCAATAGCAGAAGTAGTAGTAACAGCAGCAGCAGTAACAGCAGCAGTAGTAGTAGTAGAGCAGCGGTAGCAGCAGTAGCAGCTCAGCAGTAGCAGTAGCAGCGGTAGTAGTAGCAGTAGTAGCAGCAGTAGCAGCAGCATTCACACTGTTGCCTATGCCCAAATATAGTATTGGTTTTCTGTTGATACAATGGATGGATCCAATCTACCAGTCATGTCTATGGCGTCATATTCAATTATGCCACATGTATGTCAACGTTACAATCAAAATGCACAATGAATGTAGCCCTCTATTAATTTCCTTATAATTCCGTAACAATTTTTCTAACATTTCGCGATTCGCTTCGTCTTGGACACCTGGTTATCTATATTGAGATAACAGACCATTAACGCCAATGAGTCAAAGTTAGTGTGGACTGTACGTGGAATGTACATGGTCTGGGTGCAACATCAAATGGGCAAAGGGTAGGTGCAGACTGTGAACACTACAACAACGATATTACATGCATTTAAGAAACTAAAGTAGCTAAACACTCAGAGTAGCAACTACAGACAGGCCATAAGCTAGTGCTCATGGAGCAAAAACAGGCCACACACTGGGGTTTATGCTTCGTAATCGGACCATGGGTCTTGGGCCATGTCATTAGTTTTGGATACGTCAGTGATCGCGTTGCATTCATCGACCTGGCTATACCTACGCGAAAACAGACCACCACTAATGTCGCATTGTCAACGCATATGGTCCAACTACCGAAAAAGCCTAAGAGAATCCAGCAATATTAGATTCCTTCTATGCAGAACTGAGCTCCGCCATTACAATCCCAGCTGGATGGCAACTGTTCGTGTGTGGAGATTTCAACTCCAAGCTGGGTAAACTCGGAATTGCGGACAAAGGTTCAGAACTTGGCTTATGCATGGGATCGTATGAAGAGGGCACACGCAACAGCAATGGAGAGGCACTGGTGGCATTCCTTAGTTCCAATGGCCTATTTGCCACAAATAAGGCTTTCAAACACCCATGCCATCAGCGGACAACATGGACCGGACACATTGCTGATCGCAAAGTCCCAAAACGTTCGAAGGATACAACAGCTGTTTTCAGCCAAATAGACGTAATACTATGCAAGGCAGAAGCAAAAACCATACTTCGGAACTCTCATTCAGATAGAGGCACGGACCTCAATTCTGACCATAAGACAGTCATTACACGCCTTCGGAGGAACGATCTCTACCTAATATATAAACGCCATAGCAGGTAAGCGGGTCCACGACACTGACACTAAAATGTCATACAAAAAGGCCCTCGGGGAGCAGATAGCTAACATCGACGTCAGCTCCGATCCAAACGAAGCTCTATCCAAAATATTGAAATCCTGTCTGGAATCCTCAGCTACCAGCACCATATGTGTTCTTAAAAACAACCAAACTAGGTATACTGACGACCGTCTAGTAGTAAAACTGTCATCAGAGCAGAAAGCATTACGGCTGCGCATCTCTCAAAGTTGCCAAAGTGAAGACCACACCAAACTACGCCGTAAGTGCAATATCATTCTGCGCCACATTAGTGAATGCTTCAAAGATCTTGCTATTCAACAAGCAGACTCCTTAGCAGATGAAATCACTGCCACGAATGACTGCCACAAAGTATTTCAGGCAGCCAGAGCCCTGAGAGTTACTGACTACACACCACCACTCACTGTACACAACTCTGAAGGACACTTTAACGGGACTGACCAGGGGAAAGCCAAGGCGATTTGAGAATGGTTCAAGGAACAGTTTACTGATCACGATGATGAGCCCTTAAACCAGTTCTCTTGAGACCCCTGGCCATTACTAATACCAATTAAAACAGCAGAAGTTGAGAAAGCACCTAAAGCCCTGAAAAATGGACGTGCATCTGGACCCGATGGCACGAGCAATGACTTATTCAAATATGCATGTGACATTATCTCACAACCGGTCACGCACCTAATCAATTCAGCTTTTATGCACCACCTTCCCATCGACGCTGTAGGCCAAGGCACCCTTATCGCACTGGCCAAGCCCAAGAAGCCACCTGGCCTCCCAGCAAATATGCTGTCCATTTTGTTCCTTAACAGCATACGGCAAATCATATCCAATGTTACTCTATGCCGCACCCTAGACAAGATCGATGACTTCACCGGATCATGTCAAAATGGCTCCAAACGTGGACGGAACTGTGCAGACATTGTATGGGCTCAACGCATGCTTGTGTCGGTAGTCATGTCCAAACACTGGGATTTCCACAAAATGGGCACTGACATGTCACGAGCCATAGACATAATTAAGCGCTCAAAGATCCTAGATGTACTACTCCAGGCCAGTTGCAATGAAGATGAGCTATGACTAGTGAGACTCTGCTTGCAGACAACAAACTGAGAGTACGAGTCAAGTCTGTGAAGTCTGTAGAGTTTGAGACACCAATCGGCTCCCCACAGGGAGATGGTCTATCTCCAGTGCTTTTCACCTGTTACCTCGGTACTGCATTGAATTCCTTGCGGGAGCTACGTCATAATCAACTACGTCACATGTATGCTGACGTCATAACCAATTAATTCATGAATGACGTAATGAAGTCCGTCACAAACGCTTAACAGTCCGTAAAGTTGTACGAATTGTATGTCTTTACTATTTAATAAACCTGCTGTACGTAGCTAAGTTGATCACGAACGCTTAATTGATGACGGACTGTTGTTGGTGCCATAGGCAGAAATATCACCAAGTGAAATTAATTTTAAAATATTCAACAGCTTACCCGTACAGTTTTCTGGTAATTGAGATTCAGGCGAATCGATCGATCCCAACACGGGCACAGCGTGGAGGGTGGGGTGGGGGTGGGGGGGGGGGGGAGAGCTTATCTAGAGATGGGCGGGGCATAGCTTAGACAGGATTCATCCATTGGATTAATCAATTTGATTCTTTTCTCTGTTCGTTTACACAGGCATGGTTGAGATATTAGGAAAGATAAACGTGGCCAGATCCTTAGACCTGATGCGCGATCTCTTCCCAGACGAATACAATTTCTATCCAAAGACATGGCTGCTTCCTCAACAGCTATATGAATTCAGTCACGATGCCCGGACTCTTGTCCAATACACACCAAAGTCCAAACCAAAACCGACGTTCATCGTAAAACCGGACGAGGGTTCACAAGGCGGAGGAATCTACTTAATCAGGGACCCACTTGATTACGTCAGTGGAAACCGATCACACGTGGTTCAGGAGTATTTAAATCGTCCTTTGTTAATCGATAAGCTGAAGTTTGATTTTCGGATTTATGTAGTGCTTAAGAGTATTTCGCCACTTGAGATACACATTTGTAAGGAAGGTCTGGCCAGGTTCTGTACAATTCCATATAGAAATCCCACAACAAAGAATATCAACGAAGCTTTTATGCATCTCACCAATTATTCGCTTAATAAAAAGAGCAGTACCTACAACCCTACAGATCGCGAGGACGAGGGGAGCAAGAGAACAGTCAGCAGTGTGTTAACGAGGCTTCGAAGGATGGGCTATGATGTACTTGCCCTGTGGAATGAGATCGAGAAGCTAGTTTGTAAGACTATGATAGCTCTTACTCCAGAACTGATGGTCGCTTATAGGGCCGAGTTGCCACTAACTAAACCAGCGCAGTCTTGCTTTCAGGTAGGCCACGGATGCATTTTATGTTCTGCTCACCCCTTCCATGACGAAACCCTGTCCAAACCGGCCTTGCAGTGGTCTTGGGGAATGTCCATTTGCAGGCCAAGAAAAGATAATTTTTGAAATTTTACCACTGAAATGACTGGCTCGGTAACAGAGCCAGCCATTTCAGTAGTAAATTTTCAGAAATATTCTTCTCTTTGGCCTGTATATGAACATTCAATAAGGAAATATTTTAATTCTCTTGACCAAATTTAGACATTAATTGCTTAAACACCAAGCCATACAATGAAATAGGTTATGTCGGGCCGTCGTAAGCGACCAGCTTAGATATTGCCATGAATAGGGGGGAAAAGGGAAACAGAATGAATCCTAATTTATGACATAAGAAACGGCCTTCAGATGTCCATGATGGGTTATGGACGGTTGTAGGTGTCTGTCTTGGTGACTTTTAACACGTGTAATCGCGTATTAAATCTTTATATGGAACGAAAACTTGCTTGATAGTTTCTGGTGGCTTTTTCAGAAAAGTCAAAGATTTGACTGAAGGGTAGACACTTTCGATTTTATATAAGATTTTATCACATTTCTTTCAGAAAACTCCATTTTGAGTTTATAATAGTCGTATTAATAAATTAAATTTTTATTAAGAATTTGTTAAGCATTCTATGGGTGTACTAATCTATTAAGATTGTTCATGTCTATGATATTTGTAGATTCTTGGTTTCGATATCCTGCTACTAGACAACTTACAGCCGATGCTGCTAGAGGTCAACTCTAGCCCCAGTCTCAGACTGGATTTCGAGCATGAGGTCGCTCCTGGTATTGTGCAATACGTGCCCAGCTTCAAGGACACGGAGATCAAATTCCCACTCGTGAGGGACACCTTGCTCATGATGGCTCCCAAGGACAAGCTAGCTAAAATGTAGTAAGTAGGCATATATATTATTAAGTGAACGTGTGCACCTAGAATCTAATCCTGTTTTAATATTAACTTTGGCAACCACGTTCTTCTTCTTCGTCTTCTTCATTTTCTTCTTCCCTTTCTTCTTCTTCCTTTTCTTTTTCTTCTTCCGTTTCTTCTTCTTCTTCTACCTTTTCTTTCTCTTCTTTTTCTTTTACTTGGAATCAATATTATTATTATTATTATTATTATTATTATTATTATTATTATTATTCAGCAAGGAAGGTCGACATTCATGTCGAAGCCAGCCAGACCTAGACAACAATGCTAACCACACACGTCATCGTAGTGCTGTACGCCGGGAACATAAGTCCGCAAATTTCGCACACTATTCATCAGAACATGAAAACTCAAAATCCCAGACAGAACAGGCGAGTGATGTAATGGCGGAGAATACGCGTCACAAAACACACAATTCTACAACGTCGCACAATATTCTAATTTCGTGGGACAAGACTGACGACAAATCTCGCGAGGACGTGGAACAACCGATCGGGAACACCGGAGACGTGGGCTATTTTTCGCAATTACGAGATGAACGATCTCCCATAGAATACCAATATTCACTGATGCCTGACATTACTGACAATGGTGCCGTCAATGAGAGCATAAGCAATAAAACCGTTCCCGACGACTATTCGAATACTGGAGATGATAATAAAGAGTCATTCGCAGATGATAGAGACGATTCGCTCAAAGAGTGGTACCAGGACACAAGATTAAGTTGTCTTAAGGGGATATTCCCATTAATATACGGCGATGAGTTTGATCGTCTTAGAATTTTCGAGAGAATCGCTCACATTTTCTTGGCATGTTTGGGTGTTCGGGTTTCGCTAAGAATAGGACCGACAGGATTTCGCATGTTTACAAGGTAGGTAGGCTACTGGTTAACTGTCACCACATCGCACATATTGGAAAGAGATATCTGAGCCTCTCTGTTTGTTTGTTTGTTTGTTTGCTTGCTTGCTTGCCTGCCTGGCTGCTTGCTTGCTTGCCGGCCTGGCTGCTTGTTTGCTTGCTTGCCTGCATACCTGCCTGGCTGCTTGCCTATCTGCCTGCTCGCTCGCTCGCTCGTTCGTTCATTCGCTCGCTCGCTTGATTGCATGCGTGTTTGTTAGTTTGTTTGCTTGTATGCTTGCTTGCTTGCTTGCTTGCTTGCTTGCTTACCTACCTGCCTGTCTGCCTTGCTTGCTTGCTTGCTCTCTCGCTCGCTCGCTTGCTTGGGTGCTTGCTTGCTTGCTGTGTGTTTGTTTGCTTGCTTGCTTGCTTGCTTGCTTGCCTTCTTGCCTGCCTGCATGCTTTCTCGCTCGCTCGTGCCCTTGCTTGCTTGCTGCGTACTCGCGTGTTAGTTTGCTCGCTTGCTTGTTTACTTACTTGCTTGTTTGCCTATTCCATTAATCCCCATAATTCCAGTGTCTAAATTACAAGATAATGGAGAAATCCAGGTTTAGCTATGCCACACCCATCTTTAGCTAAGCTCCACCAACTGTGTTGGGATCGATTGATACCTGAACTCCCTGACTATCAATTTCCAGAAAACTATACAGTTAAGCTATTGACTATTTTGAAACTAATTTGACTGGGTGCTGTTGTCCATGGCAAAGTAGTTTCAAAATGTTCAACAACACCTTTATTAAATAATAAAGACACAATTCGTACCACAACGCTGAGTCCATCATCAATTAAGCGTGCATGACGAACCTATCTACGTCATTCATGAGGTAATTGATTATGACGTCATCCTACACGTCACGTAGTTGATTATAACGTCATATGATTGATGGATAAACTGGAAAGGTCCATTATATATGAAAGCCCTTGAATATTCAAAAGAATTTTACCTCGTATAGAATTTGCCAGATCTGATATGTAAGGGTCGTGAGAAAATTTTGATGTGGAGAAAATTTCTATGATAACCGAAATTTGACTAGTTAGAACTGTAAGGTTGCCATGGAAATTAGCTCATGTAAGAGGTTTGTGAGATAAAAATGCTGTATGACAGCTGAAAATACTATAAGACAGCTGAAAATAATATAAAACAGGTGAAAATGCTATATGACAGTTGAAAATGCTATATGGCATCTGAAAATACTATATGACATATGAAAATACTATATGACGTCTGAAAATGCTATATGACATCTGAAAATACTATATGACAGCTGAAAATGCTATATGACATCTGAAACTGCTATATGACAGCTGAAACTGTTATATGGCAGTTGAAAATGCTATATGACATCTGAAACTGTTATATGGCAGTTGAAAATGCTATATGACATCTGAAACTGTTATATGGCAGTTGAAAATGCCATATGACATCTGAAACTGCTATATGACAGCTGAAAATGATATATGACATCTGAAAATGCTATACGACATCTGAAAATACTATATGACAGCTGAAAATACTATCATATATCTGAAAATATTATATGACAGTTCAAAATGCTATATGACAGCTCAAAATGCTATATGACAGCTGAAAATACTATATGACAGCTGAAAATGCTATATGACATCTGAAACTGCTATATGACAGCTGAAACTGTTATATGGCAGTTGAAAATGCTATATGACATCTGAAACTGTTATATGGCAGTTGAAAATGCTATATGACATCTGAAACTGTTATATGGCAGTTGAAAATGCCATATGACATCTGAAACTGCTATATGACAGCTGAAAATGATATATGACATCTGAAAATGCTATACGACATCTGAAAATACTATATGACAGCTGAAAATACTATCATATATCTGAAAATATTATATGACAGTTCAAAATGCTATATGACAGCTCAAAATGCTATATGACAGCTGAAACTACTGTATGACATCTGAAAATACTATATGACAGTTAAAAATGCTATATGACGGGTAAAAATGCTATAGAAGTTATTGGTTTGATTGGCGTTTATCGAGTCCTTGATTCCAGGTCCCATTCACGCCATATGCAGACTGGTTTATATTTCAGTCTATTATTGGTAACTTCCCCAGTTTTACACTGGTACGAATTTATACAAGTGCACATGAAGTACACACCTGGGTGAATAGAGGCGGCGAGCAGTGAAGGGGATTACCTATGTTTCCACCGATTGCTCGTCCGTCGCCTGATCGCCAGACAGTCGATCAGGATTTGGACCACACCCGGTTGATTACAAGTCGATCACGCTAACACCACTGCCAATCGTCTCCTTGAAGATGCTATACGACAGCTGCAAATTCTAGATGACAGCTGCAAATGATAGATGACAGCTGCAAATGCTAGATGGAAGCTGCAAATGCTATATATGACAGCTGCAAATACTATATATGACAGCTGCAAATGCTATATATGACAGTTGCATATGCTAGATGACAGCTGAAAATGCTATATATCACAGCTAAAATTGCAGTGTGGTGCCGTGAATGGAACCGGCTAGAGAATTTACACCCCTCCAACAAGGCAAACCTCTACCCACCCCACACAGCCCCTTCTCCTCTCTCTCTCTCTCCCCCTCTCTCTCTCCGGCTGGTCATCTGCCAGCCAATCAGGTATGGACAGAAGGCCACAGGACATCTGGGCAGATGAGAGAGGTTGGTGAGAAATCTCTCAGTTGGCACCCTATTGCTATATGAATAATGAGATCCACCCTGTATTCCACTATATTTTTGGCTTGATATGTAAGAAAAACCTTCCGAATCCCCACCCCCACCCCCAGAAAGAGCGAGGGTGGAAATCTGTTTGATAAAAATATATGACGTGATGCCATTTTACCATTCTGACGTCACGTCAGCGCAATTGCCAACCAATCGGGTGTAGAAACGGCTAGTGGAAGTGATCCCTTAAGGCCTTTATTCGGTCAGATTAACCTCATACCATTATGTTAAATTAGCATTGTCTAGGCTGTGTCCATAATGATGAAGTGGTCACGACGATACCAATAATTATGATAATAATAATAATAATAATAATAATAATAATAATAATAATAATTTTATGTAACCCCCATTTAGATATATAAATAGTGTACTCCATTCTCCGTGTGAAATGTTGTGGCTTGTGTGTGAATAAATAAATGAAAAAGTGAAAATGGAAGGTCCTATTGGATGATAAACTCCAGGCAGAAAAGGGAAGTCGATTAAACTAGAACACCTTATGTCTAACTGTAAATAGAGTAAACCAGACCACCTTATGTCTAACTGTAAATAGAGTAAACCAGACCACCTTATGTCTAACTGTAAATAGATTAAAGTAAAACAGGCTTAGGCCTAACTGTGAATAGAGTAAACTAGAGCACGCTTATGCTTAAAGGTGAATAGAGTAAACTAGAACACGCTTAGGCCTAACTGTGAATAGATTAAACTAGAACACGCTTATGCCTACCTGTGAATAGAGTAAACTAGAACACGCTTATGCCTAACTGTAAATAGATTAAACTAAAACACGCTTGTGCCTAACTGTGAATAGTGTAAACTAGAACACCTTATGTCTAACTGTAAATAGATTTAACTAGAACACGCTTAGGCCAAACTGTGAATAGAGAAAACTAGAACACGCTTAGGCCTAAATGTGAATAGAGTAAACTAGAACACGCGTATGCCTAACTGTAAATAGAGTAAACTAGAACATGCTTACGCCTAACTGTAAACAGAGTAAACTGAAACACGCTTAGGCCTAACTGTGAATAAACTAAACTAGAACACCTTATGTCTAACCGTAAACAGATTTAACTAAAACACGCTTAGGCCTAACTGTGAATAGAGTAAACTAGAACACGCTTATGCCTAACTGTGAATAGAGTAAACTAGAACACGCTTAGGCCTAACTGTGAATAGAGTAAACTAGAACACGCTTATGTCTAACTGTAAACAGAGTAAACTGAAACACGCGTATGCCTAACTGCGAATAGAGTAAACTAGAACACGCTTACGCCTAACTGTGACTAGAGTAAATTAGAATACCTTATGTCTAACTGTGAAGAGTAAATTAGAACACCTTATGTCTAACTGTGAATAGAGTAAACTAGAACACGCTTATGCCTAACTGTGAATAGAGTAAACTAGAACACGCGTATGCCTAACTGTGAATAGATTAAACTAGAACACGCTTATGCCTAACTGTGAATAGAGTAAACTAGAACACGCGTATGCCTAAATAGGTTGAACTAGAACACGCGTATGCCTAACCGTGAATAGAGTAAACTAGAACACGTGTATGCCTAACTGTGAATAGAATAAACTAGATCACGCTTAGGCCTAGATAGATTAAACTAGAACATGCTTATGCCTAACTGGAAATCTTCAAGATTCAAGATTCAAGATTCAATAGTATGTATTTGCTTCTTGGATACCAATTTACATACTTTCAATACAGGTTGTCCGCCGAAGGCATTGCCTATAGTGGTGGCGGACACCTAACCTTAAACATACATATACAATTATACACACAGCTTAGCATAAGATGTGAGCCATACTTGTGAATGTACAGATACGGTACTGAGCTAAGTAGACATAGAAAAAAGAACAAACGATACAATACATCTATGTTTTTCCTTTTAGTTATTGAGATTAGAGATTTATATTTGGAGGGGTGGGGGTGGGGGGGGGGGAGGAAGGGGTATGGGGGCATGCATGCTAATTACCCCCAGCTCAACCCATCGGTTGTTATTTAGTAGTATCACTTGTTGAGGTGCGTCAGATTGAAGGAAGCAGTAGTCACGATAGCTGTAATAGTGCTGGGATATGGTGTAGTAGTAGTAGTAGTAGTAGTAGTAGTAGTAGTAGTAGTAGTAGTAGTGGTAGTAGTAGTAGTAGTAGTAGTAGTAGTAGTAGTAGTGGTAGTAGTAGTAGTAGTAGTAGTAGTAGTAGTAGTAGTAGTAGTAGTAGTAGTGGGTGGTTGTTATGATAGTAGCTATGACAATGATACAGGAGTGTGTGATCTTAGTTATCTTGGCATTGTGTTTTCCAGATCTAGTATATATTGAGTATGCTAGTTTTAATTATGTCTGTATGATTTTAGTGTTAGTATTTTTTTCGCGTGTGTGTTTATCTATACTATTCCATGCTTTGACGACACCAACTGAAATTCTACGTTTCCCTGTGTCTGTTCGTGTGTATCTAATGTGGAGATCATGTTTGTTCCTAGTGTTATATGTGTGGATTTCGATGTTGTTTGCAAAGTTGTGGGTTTTAGATTTAGGTAGGATTTTGTGATGAAAGGCTCTGGAAATGTTGATCATCTGTGACTTGCCTATGTTTGTGAGTTTAAGGAGTTTTTGTGTTTTGAAGATGTTTTGACCCTTTGCTGTTTTTGAGAACATTTTAATGCATTTTTTCTGCATGCTTTGCAATTTTGTTAATTTGGTTTTTTGTGTGTTAGTCCAGATGGATTTGCAGTATGTGAGGTGTGGAAGGATCAGTGTGCAATACAGGGTTTTAATGGTAGCTTGTGTTAGGTATGGCTTTAGTCTTTGAATGACCCCCATGCCTCTTGCTACTTTAGCTGTGACTACCTCAATTTGTTTGCCCCAGGTCAGGTTCTTGTCTAAATAAACTCCTAAGAATTTAGCAAAAGGAGCTTCTTCAATTTCTTTTTTATTAATATAGATTTTTGGAATACTATTGTTTCTTGATTGTCTAGACTTTGAAAATAGCGTGTAGTTTGTTGTATCAACATTTAATGATAGCTTGTTTACTTTGAACCAGTTAATAACTTCTTCCATTTCTTTATTTACTCTCGTATAATATATCTAAGTTTTTGGCGGAGCAAAAGGCATTGGTGTCATCGGCAAACAGTATTAGTGACAAATTGTGGCAAATTTTGGGCAAGTCATTCATATAGAGTAAAAACAGCGCGCTGTATAGTAAGCTCAAGCCTGGTGGGAGCAACAGCAACAAGTCAAATTAGTTTCAAAATATTCAAAGGTTTGTCTGTATATGTACCCTTGAAATTGGATTCTGGGAATTCAGGATTCAAAATGTATAAATTGATTCCATCACGCACAACGAAAGTGGGCGGAGCTTAGCTAGAAAATGACGGGGCATACCTATACATGATACCTTTATACTGAATACGGTCACATATAATGGCATTGGTTATTGCCTGAGTATAACCTTGATAATAGGAATCGATATACGCGTACGTCAATCAACCCAAATTCTTCTCTGATTTGATAAATTGCCAACCAACTTCTAAATTGTAAACAGGAGCGAAGTTACATATGATTAGCTTTACAGCTCTATAGATTATCATGAGAATACGTGTTTGTTAGAATTGTTCTGTCATACAATTATCACGGTCATTGATTTTCAATAATCTGCTTATAGCGATAACATATCAAATTAGTAATACACCTACATTATTTCATTGGAAAGTATTTTCATCATAATGACTATTCCGAAGCTATGATTTAACGTATGCCTCTCACGCGCATGGGCACATGCACATGGACGCATGCACGCGCGCATAAATCGTACATGTACAAACATGCACACGCACGCACACACGCGCGCACGCACGCACGCACACGCGCGCACACAAACACGCCCGTCCGCACTCGCGCGCGCGCACTCAAACACGCACGCACACACTCAAGCACGCACGCACGCCCGCCAGCGCGCACGCACGCACGCACTCACACAGTCACACACATAAACATACACGCACGTGCACACACATGGGCGCACTGATACACGCACACACGCATACACCCCGTGACACACACGCACACATGTGCGCACTGATTCACTAGTCATGTTCACAAGTTGATATCCTAGTTACGCGAATGACTGCGCAGACACTCGTGGTCAGGTTAGATTAGTCGATAAATAATGTCTATTCCACATACGCGTATTAACCATTAATCCCATAAATTTGTTTCAAGAAAAATTAGTTTTGAAAGTTTTCTCATAGAAAATGTGTATTTTGTAGACCCTGAGAAGAATATCTTTTAGAATTTATCACCGAAATGTCTGGCTCGCTTATCGAGCCAGTCATTCCAATGGTAATTTAAAAAAAACCCAACCCCAACCTTCTCTCGGTCTGCTAAAGGACATGTCTCAAGACCACTTCAGACTTGGAAGACATGGTCGTTAAAGAGCTA
Organism: Chaetoderma sp. LZ-2023a; assembly: GCA_034401795.1. Classification (NCBI taxonomy): domain Eukaryota; kingdom Metazoa; phylum Mollusca; class Caudofoveata; order Chaetodermatida; family Chaetodermatidae; genus Chaetoderma; species Chaetoderma sp. LZ-2023a. Next base: position 59,575,334 of record CM067362.1, on the reverse strand, counting down.
AACCTCGAATGCATGCAATTAAATTATGTATTTTATGGCGGTTAACTTCTGTAATAATACAATTACGTAAATTATACAATGAGTAAAAACCTCTCAAACAACCAGTCATTTGTCGACAATCTACACACAGCAACATTCATTCAATACAGATACCAAATACCACGGTATTGCCTATAGAATATATAATTAGTTTGATTTCGCTTTATATTTTTATGTAAATGCACTTATTATCTGAAAGCACATAGATTAAATTGCTAAATTTATTTGAATAGATTTTCATAATAAAATATAAATTATAGAAATCGTTGCATACCCGTGGCTAAACAGCTAGCTGGCAATTAATTGATCGAATGTAATCGTCCGTATATAGTTGATTATGCGCCAACTAGGTTTTTTGATATAGTGTATATTGATTGATTTATTCCACAATAAGCCATAGGCCCTTGAGTGTACATTTAAACATTTTATATATATATATATATATATATATATATATATATATATATATATATATATATATATATATATATATATATATATATATATATTGACAATTAAATTAGTATAGACGCGTAACGTTTTCTACACCGACGACACACCTAGCCACTCGTCGTACTAACATACACCCACTCAAATAGCTACGCTGTTCGTACTCGATACGGGAACGTAGTGGGAGGGCAAGGATCGTGCAATAGGACGATGCTAGCCACTAGGCCAACATATATTGTATATAGATTCACCGACAAATGGGTAATAATTATCCATTTGAGCCCTTTAACATACACGCCGGCCAAAAAAGCATTTGCAGTGGTCTTGAAAAATGCCCATTTGCAGACCACGAGAAGATTATCTTTGAAAATGTATCACTGGAATGACTGGCTCGATAACCAAGCCAGTCACTCCAGTGGTAAATGATCAAAGATATTCTTATCTTGGTCAGCAAATGGATATTTTCTATGATAGAATTTAAATTTTCTTGCACAAATTTTAGGAATGAAGGGTGAAAGTCCGACGCGTGAATTGTGTGTCTTTACTATTTAATAAGCATTCTGTCGAATATTTGGAAACTAATTTGACTGGGCGCTGTTGCTGCCATATAGGCAGCAACAGCACCTGGTCAAATTTGTTTTCAAATATTCAACAGCTTACCTGTATAGTTTTCTGGAAATTGATAGTCAGAGAGTTCAGGGATCGATCGATTCCAACACGGGCGAAGTGTTGGTGGAGCTTAGCTAGAGATGGGCGCGGTATAGCTAAAAATGGAAAGTCCATTGCTCAAGCACATGTGGGGATTAGGCAAATTTACGAATAGACTCAAGTCTTTCAGTATACAGACTCGAGTTATATAGAGAAGTTTTCGGACAGGATTCAAAGTCGAGTCGATGAATCCTGTGATCCGATTCTAACCCGAGTCGACCCATTTCAGAAATGAACTCAAGAATTTCGATACACATTCGATGTAATCAACAGATTAATTGTTTTTTAATCTACATTTATTAACAGGAAATGTCGACTAACGAAAAAGGGAATAACGAATGCAGAAGTTGACATCTTGTACATCGACATGCAGAGACGCTGGGATTACATGAATCCAGAGAGGACTGCAGGTATTGACGGTTAAAAGAGGATCAACTTCTAGCTATGGCCCGCCCATTTCTAGCTATATCCCGCCCATTTCTAGCTATACCCAGCCCAGTTTTAGCGATATCCCGCCCATTTCTAGCTATATCCCGCCCTTTTCTAGCTATACTCCGCCAAGTTTTAGCGATATCCCACCCATTTCTAGCTATATCCCGCCATTTTCTAGCTATATCCGCCCATTTCTAGCTATATCCGCCCATTTCTAGCTATATCCCGCCAATTTCTAGCTATATCCCGCCAATTTCTAGCTATATCACGCCCATATCTAGCTATTTCCCGCCCAATTCAGATATGCCCCCCCCCCCCCCCGACCATTTCTAGCTATAAGCATCCTGGTCATTTTTAGCTAAGCTTCGTCCACTTTTTAGCTTCGTCCACTTTTTATGCGTGCTGGAAGCAATTTGAAACGTGAAACTTGGGTTCATAGAAACTAAATTTCAGGGTAATTGTACAGGTAAGCTGTTGAATATTTTGAGACTAAGTTGACTGGTGGTCTGTTGCTGCCTATGGCAGCAACGGCTCCAAGTCAAATTAGTTGTAAAATATTCAAAAGAATGTTTAGTAAATTCATTAAAGACATACAATTCGTACATCGTTGTAACGGACTTTTTGCCCGTTGTTTAATTACAATGACTGTGATCATGCCATCATATACTTGAGTGACAGATAGGATCCTTCCATTGTAGCTAAGTTATAATCCAATCACTAGCCAAATCGCGAACCATCAATAGAGGAATCCAGTTTATCTTTCAATCATATGACGTCACAATCATCAGTGTCACATATAGGCAGACTTTATAATCAATTACGTCATGAATTACGCGATTTAGTCCGTCATAAACGTGTACTAGTTCGTCAAGTTGAACCTAATTGTATGTCTTTACTATTTAATAAACATTATGTTGAATATTTCGAAACTAATATGACGGGACGCTGTTGCTGCCATAGCAATGGCCACAACAGCGCCCAGTCAAATTAGTTTCAAAATATTCAACAGCATGGTTATTAAATGTTTATTAAATAGCAAAGAATTACAAAGCCATACAATTCATACAACGTGTCGGACTTTTTGAGATTTGATGACGTCTATATGTAGCCCTTTGTGACGTAATGATTGTGACGTCATCAACATGCACTGGGCTGATTGTGACGTCATACGAGGTCAGATGATGGATGGATACTTTGGAAAGGTGAATTAGAATACAGTAATCACACATACATACACTTTGAAACCTGATCCCCCCCCCCATGTAGCATTCCAATGTCGAGGTAATCATACAGAGATGTTGAATATTTTGAAACTAATTTGAGGGGGAGTTGTTACTGCCTATGGAAACAACACGTCCAAATTACGTTAGTTTCAAAATATTCAAGATAATGTTTATTAAATTGTAAATTCACCAAAGACATACAATTCATACACTTTCGTGATGGACATTTCGACTACGTGACAGACTTACATCATTTTGTTTGTGACCTCAGCTAACACGTGACCTAGGCTATTTTGACGATGGCGTCAGATACCTGATTGATCGATCGGATCCCTCCATCGTCGGGCTTCTCTGAGAAAATCATTACTTAAAAAGGGTGAATCTTACAATATTGGTTTCTAGTCAATACCATTTCACAAGTTTCAAGGGAGATAAGTCTTATCTACTTAAATGATGTTAAGACTTTCCTCCCTTAGTTGAAAAACAATACATATTTTCTATATTCAAGTTTCAAGATTACTTATTTCATGCTTAATATATAATATACATTCATTACAATTGGGCAGTCCATCAAAGGCAGAGCCTATGAATGGATGGAGCCCCTACACACAAAACAAGACATTACAATATATAAGTTATACAAGCAGTCGTGGCATTAGGGTATTTTGGCATTGACAGGGAATCGAACCCACAACCGGCGAGAGCATCTAGCAGCATCGCCTACAAACTCTTCCACCACACCAACGCCGCAAGACAAAGTCTTACTTTGCCGACGAGGCTTTCACGATGTACAGGCGATGTATTATCTGCTCACACAAATCACTAACTGGTTAGCCAGTTACAGTAATATACGGTCAAAATCAGCTCCCACAGAATTCCACTGTGTATCAGAAACTCACATCGTCAAAGCCTCACAGTGCGGCAAAGACCGTGTTTTCACTAGAGAGTTAGTCGGAAATAACGCCATACTTCAGTATGGCGTTATTCCTGATTAAGTCTCTAGTGAGAACACGGGTTTAGATTTTGTCTTGCGGCGTTGGTGTGGTGGAAGCGTGTGTGGGCTATGATGTTAGGCGCTTCTGCCGGTTATGGGTTCGATTCCCTGTCAATACAATATATATGGTGATAGTTAATACAAACATCCGTAATATTAGAGCCTGTATTGGAGATGCCACCAAATTGGCATATTTCATATTGAAAATTAGACAATAACAAATTTATTCACTACACGTATACCATTCCACAGGTTTGTGTTACCAAGGTTTCGTTGGTGCGTTCATGGAAATCGCCAACCGGAAGTTCTACTCCACAAACAAATTGGAAATGGTTGAGAACCTTGTGGACTTCTGCGAGGCGAATATGGAGAACCCGAACCAGCTATTCTCGTTGACCCCGGGTCATCAACTCCTCCGTAGACGACTTAGAAACGTACCTACTCGGATTTCGCACCATCCCACGTTTCTAAGTGAAATTCTGGACGAGCTTGACATACGGGGGGAATGCAGGCACGGTGTAATAACCTACGATACGGGATCTCGACAACGCAAGAAGAAGAAAAGGATAGGTTTGTACCTTTCTGATGACGTAAATGGTTGATGCTGAGTAACATTTGAGAATCGATACTCGTAGCATAATAATAATAATACTAGTATTGAATACTAACCTACTCATTCAAACTCTGCCTGATCGGCAGCGTGCGCCATATCGCGTGATGGACGCGCCATCGATACGGTTACAGTTCAACCTGTCCTGAGCGACCACCTTAGTGCCGATAAATGTTCACGAAAGCAGATGCTATCTCATTTCTGGCTGTGTCCCTCCCGCCTGTTTCTAGTTATGCTCCACGAACTGTGTACGTACGCCCATTTGAAACAATTTAAACTCTGAACCATAATTCCCAAAATCTCAATTTCAGTTTACCATAACTATACAGGTAATCTGTTGAATATTTTAAAACTAATTTCACTTGGGTTGTTGCTGCCATAGGCAGCAACAGTTCCCAGTCAAATTAGTTTCAAAATATTCAACAGAACATTTATTAAATTCTATATTCACAAAAAACCATACATTTCAGACACTATCTTGACGGGCTTTCCCCCTTTGCACCCACGCCATTTTCATTGTGACGTCAGCTAACAAGTGACGTATTTAAATTATGACGTCACACACTCGATAACAATCAGTCAGATACTATATGATATAGCTTTAAGGACCACAAGCTCGTGATCGCAAAAATAATTAAGATATATGTTTAAATTTGTGTCTTAAAGAACCGTCATCTTTTTGTAGTGGGCTCTCCTGCATGTTTCACCGTAAGTCCTCTTTTGAATAGCAATTTGTACGCAATGTCAGGCTCTTTCTACCCCCACTCTTATCCCCATATCGTCACACAGCGTCACATTATACATTTTCAGCTCGTTCTTTTTATTCCTCACCAATATGAGTGTTAACTGGTGGGTTTTTTATTATTAAGAGTATCGTTGCTTTACACTGTCAAACAGCAACGGGCTTCCGCAACAAAGTTTTACAAATTTACAGCTTACTCTGGCGTAATGTTTGTAGCCCCTATGTCTCAAAATGCGGCGTCCAATAATAGTTTGCGTGCGAATACAGGCTGGGTGATACCCCCCCCCCCCCCCATCATATGGCGTTATAGCTGCCAGCAGGGTAATTTATTTAATTACGTTAACTTTGTTTTTGCCACTGGACCACCAGTTATCGTGTTAATGAACGGATCCGATCTGAAACTCAATTATCTGACGTCATAATCAAATACGTTACACGTCAGCTGATGTTACAATCCGCAAAATGATGTAGCTCCGTCGGGAAAATCGAAAAATCTGCCATGAATGGGTACGAAATGAAACTGGCGAATTTGCAATTTAATAAACATTTTGTTAAATAGTTTGAAAACATAGGCAACAGAAGCCCCAAAGCAAATTACTTGCAAAATATTAAACAGCTCCCCCGCCGCATACCTATCACAGCAATGGACCCTTCCAGTTTTAGTTATGACGCGTCCATCTCTAGTTAAGCTCCACCCACACCTCGCTCGTGTTGGGATCAATCGATCCATGAACTCCCCGACTAATAATTTCCAGAAAACGATACAGGTATGCTGTTGAATATTTTGAAACTAATTTGACTGGGCGCTGTTGCTGACAGCATGTTTATTAAGTAGCAAATATATACAATTCGTACAACGTGTCGGACTATTAAGCGTTTAAGACGAACTAAATCGAGTCATTCACGACGTCATGAGTATGACGCCATCATACACTTCACGTAGTTGATTATGATGTCATATGACGTCATATGATGGATGGATAACCTGGAAAAGTCCATTGCTACTTCTGTAATCATCTCACCAGCCCAAAAATTATCATTAACTCTAAGAATTACCATCAATACGTTGCGTTTTAGCAATAATCAGCTGTTATTCGGCATGGCCGTCAGGATGCTTCGCGTAGTAAAGTATTCCAATATTATAAAAGATTATACCTGGATATATATATGTAAATAAATACACATTGATTAGTGCACATTTTTTTTACTGTTCAAATTACAAGTACTACATTTTTCGGCGTAAGACGTCAATGTGCTGTTTGTCAGGGTGTGATTAGCCGTCCTTGACGATCGTACGCTACTGGGTTTTGGGAATCGACGTTATCGGACAATATGTCAAAATTTCAGTTTGTATGTTAAATAGAATCTCAAAGTAGGTCCCATTTAATATCATGATTATCAGCCGCCTCGAAAATTATTACTGCACTCACTAAAGCTTGGTTGATAGTAGCGATATGAAATGTGACCTCGTTGAAGATCCTCTATTTTTGCAATATACAGCGGATATCCATGACGACCGTGGTTAGTAAAGTATTACAACATAATTAACTAATTATACCTGCACCTCGTAGCGGGATAATGGAGGAATCCAGTTTACCCATCGATCATATGACGTCATAATCAAATACATCATGAATGACGTAGATAAGTTCGTCGCGAACGCTTAATTGATGACGGACTGACTAAGCGTTGTTGCACGAATTGTATGTCTTTACTATTTAATAAGCATACTGTTGAATATTTTGAAATTAGTTTTACTGGACGCGGTCGTTAGGCAGCAACAGCACCCAATCAAATTAGTTTCAAAATATTCAACAGCTTACCTGTATATTTTTCTGGAAATTGAGATTTAGATAGTACAGGGATGATTAATCCCAATTCGGGCAACGCGTTCGTGGAGCCTAGCTAAAGATGAGCGTGACATTGCTAAAACTAGAGTCCTCCCTTGTCTGGCATATGTATAGGCTATTACTATTTTATTCTTCTAGCTTTCAAAGCACTTTTAAAGATTCTATGCCAATGTAATATGTACGACAAGTGTTTGACGAACTAAATAAAATCATATAAGTGCTAGCAGAATGTACCCGCTATCACGCGCATTGCTATGTACATGTCGGTAATTTATTCATGAAAATACACTATCTTCTCAATGAGTATTTGTACTATGTTCATTTGTCGTGTTAATAGTTCAAGTGGCACTAAAAGTCATACGGGTTTTGGTGTATATGCCTACTGCATTACTATGCTTGCCAGGAACGCAAGCATATATGTAGCTTTACCCAGCCAATAGACCTTTCCACTTTATCCACCCATCATATGACGTCATAATCAACTACGTGACGTGTAGAATGACATCATAATGAATGACGTTATTATGACGTCATAAATGACGTAGGTAAGTACGCCACGAACGCATGTTTGAAGACAGACAATGCGCTTATTGTACGAATTGTATGTCTACTATTTAATCAATATTCTGTTGCATATTTTGAAATTAATTTGATTGGACACTGTTGCTGCCATAGGCAGCATCAACACCCATTCAAATTAGTTACAAAATATTCAACAGATTACCTGTATGTTTTTCAAGAAATTGACAGTTAGGGCAGTTAGGGATCGATCAATCCCAACACGGCGAAATCTGCTGAAAGGAAATCTCACGCTATCTTATACCAACCATTCATGTGATAGAATTTGCCACCCGTAAGCCATCACTACCATTTTAGCTTTTTGTCATGCTGACAACGAAACATATACATATTCACGCTTTAGTAGCGAAATGTTAACGCATTTCCACAGCCTATGATGGCAGTCATGATTTACTTTTCAACCAATCAGAAAAAGGATAGCGTGTTTGCCTCCGTATATACGCTCAGTCATAGAGGTGCCAGCTATAGTTTGGCAATGTGGTATAAAGGCAATCATACAGATAAGCTGTTGAATATTTTGAAACTAATTTGACTGGCGGCAGCAACTTCTAGTCAAATTAGTTTCGAAATAGTCAACGGAATATGCATTACATAATAAAGAATGTAATACATTGGCACTTACATGACATCACACACTATCGCTTGAGGAGACAAAATGGTAGCGATCACTATTCAACATATACGCGATATTACAAAGCGGATAATTGTGATACATATATGGGAATGTGACAGGATATGAATGACATGGAACCTATAAACCATAATCTATCTGTGCAATACAACATTAGCATCACTTTAATATTGCTCCTCCGGTTAGTTTTAACAAGTCGGCCAGTATCGGGATAAGCAATAAGGAAATATGATATTTTAGGCGAGGCACATGATAGATTATATCTAGCAGAGACCTATTAATACAGAATTAATTAATTAATTAATTGCAATTAATTCATAATGGACCTTTAGCAACAGCCCCAAGCCCAATTATTTGCAAAATATTAAGTAGCATATCTGCCGCATAACTATGCCGCAGCAATGGACCTTTCCAGTTTTAGTTATGCCCCGCCCATCTCTAGCTACTCTCCACCCCCACTCCCTGACTATCAATTTCCAGAAAACTATACATGTAAGCTGTTGAATATTTTGAAACTAATTTGACAACAGCGCCCAGTCAAATTAGTTTCAAAATATTCAACAGCATGTTTATTAAATAGTAAAGACCAGACTAAATCGTGTCATTTATGACGTATTGGTTATGACGTCATCCCACTCGTCACGTAGTTGATTATGCCGTCATATGATTGATAGATGAACTGGAAATGTCAATTGCTACTGTTACTCTGTATTAATATGTCTCTGTATCGATCAACACCCGGGTAGATATTCCAGAAAAGGTCTCTGGATGGAGCATGCAGAGGTACTGGATAAATGGCTATAGATCCTATATTGATCCCATATCCCATAAGATTATAGTTGGTTCATAGATAAAGCCTATTAGGTATGGGAAATAGAGGGATATATGGATGAATAAACGCTTAGCTATGCCCCGCCCATCTCTAGCTAAGCTCCGCCCACGCTTTACCCGTGCTGGGATCGATCAAACCATGAACTACCTGAATCTCAATTTCAAGAAAAATATACAGGTAAGCTGTTTAATATTTTGCAACAGCGCCTAGTCAAATTAGTTTCAAAATATTAAACGGAATGGTTACTAAATAGTAAAGACATACAATCTTTACAACTGACGGATTATTCCCGGTTCGTGACAGAGTATTTCTGTGAATTATGATTGCCACGTTAGCCTACATGTGAAGTAATTGATTATGACGTCATATTATACTTGACAGACAGATATGATGGGACCCACTACCATTAATTTTGGTGTTCCAAAGCTGCAATGGGGTGGGGTGAGGGTGATGGCGGTAAATACCCTCAAAAGGACCCTTATGAGAATCCCTGAGCAAGGTGTCGACTTCTTGAATACTAATTTTTCTTGAAGCTGCTCCTAGTCAAATTAGTCTCAGAAGATTCCACAGGATGGTTATTAAATAATAAATTTCACCAGAGACATGCAATTGACCTTTCCAGTTTTATCTATGCCCCGCCCATCTCTAGCTAATGTCCACCCACACATCGCTTGTGTTGCGATCGGTCGAACCCTCAACACCCTGACTATCGATTTCCAGAAAACTATACAGGTAAGCTGTTGAATATTTTGAAACTAATTTTACCGGGTGCTGTTGCTGCCTATGGCAAATTAAGTCCAAATAGTTAACAGTACGTTTTCTATTGGTTTAGAAACATGTTAATTAGTTATTTTTTAGCTTTTCTGTATAAAACATACTGCCTTTCCTATCAGGCAGCTGCCGTAAATTAATGAAAGGCATGATATGCCATTATAAATGGAAATGTGGTGGTGGTGGTGGTGGTGGTGGTGGTGGTGGTGGTGGTGGTGATGGTGGTGGTGGTGGTTGTGGTTGTGTTGGTGATGCTAGTGGGGGTGGGGGTGGTGGTGGTGGTGGTGTTGGTTGTGGTTGTGGTTGTGTTGGTGATGCTAGTGGTGGTGGTGGTGGTGGCTGTGGTGGTGGTGGTGGTGGTGGTGGTGATCGTGGCTGGTGGTGGTGGTAGTGGTGGTGGCGGTGGTGGTGGCGACGGCGGTGTCGGTGGTGGTGGTAGTAGTAGTAGTAGTAGTAGTAGTGCGATGGTGGAGGAGGAGGTGTTGTTGTTGTTGGTGGTGGTGGTGATCGTGGGTGGTGTTGGTGGTGGTAGCGGTGGCGGTGGTGTTGGTAGTGGTGGTGGGGAGTGCCAGCATAGAAGGTGTCATTTTATGATATCTGCACATAAATTACGCCATGACTATATCACGTGGCAGCTGCATTGAGCCATAGTTCAATTTAAGATGTGAACATGTCGTTTAGATTTAATTATGTTGATTGTACCTAATTATGATGTAATCACATTACATTAACCTAATTCTGATGTAATCATGCTGATTTGGCCTAACGACGGAGAAGAACGAATTAATGTGGTATCACGATTTAAAACTTTTAACCATCTTACACCTTATTTCAATTGTAGTTAAACTATGTCAATTAATTATCTAAACTGGACGGGATCTGGACTGCGCTTAACGCCTTGGCCCTCCACGTAAGTGTCTTTTGACCTGTCTTACCAAGATTTTCAGAATGTAGGTCTAATATATTATTACCTTTAACAACGTGTAGAATATCTTTTTTCATTCGGGACAAGATCAACCTACTTTAGTTTTCTTTTTGCAGAAAAAAGAATAAAACGAAAAAAGTAAAATAAATACAGAAAACGACTCAATACACACATACACCTAGGTCGTTTATGGGCCTAGATAGTGTGCGATTTTAACAAAATACGTTTAGTATTTCTATTTGACAGTAGCAGACGACACAGCTGGATAAAATCTATTATGATACGAACCTTATTACAAATGGCCAGAAATCTGATATTTATCAACGATAATAAGATTACAAAACGTAAATATTTTGTAAACAGTTTGAGTAATCGTTGTAGCTGCTTAGGTGTTTTAATAGTAAACAGTCCGGTGTGTAAGAAGTACGTAAAGCAGACGACATTTAGGATTTTGTGGTGGTGGTTAATGTAGGCCAATATATATCCAATAAAGGGCCTGTGGCACGTTGATGTACACAAAAATCTATTTTTTTCTTCAACTGTTGCTATAGCCTAGTGTTAATCTCTCTGAATCTAAATAGGGGTATACAAACTCCTATTAACTATAGGCATATATGTATAGCGTTAAAGTTTAACCCTTTCAACCGTGTTATTAGCATAATTTCGATTGCAAGGAAACCATGCGGGTAAAATGTTCACTATTTTGATACTAATTCGACAGAAATAGGCAACAACAGCTTCCAGTCAAATTATTTTCAGAATACAGAACAGAATATTTAATAAATCGTAAAGCATTTTGATGTTTTGTCCCTCAAGAGTTCGGCCGGTTAATTTAGAATTTTTCTCCCTCACCTATGAAGTAGGGACGAGGTTGACATTTACTTAGGAGAATTTGTCACCCCGTGATCGCGTGCAATTTAGTTGTCAACGTACGTTAGATATATACTACTTCGGTTGTAAAAATTTTCAGAATATTTAGTAGTAGTTATGATATAAGTAGTATCGGTTTCAACTATCTGTAAGTCGACAGTCAAATTTGTTCAAGAATATTCATATAAAAAATATCTATGTGTAGGTCATGCATGAGAAGACAATTTTTTTTTGGAAATTTACCACTGGAATGACTACCGAGCCAGTCATTGCAATGACAAATTTCCCAAAAATAATATTCTCTCGACCTGCACGTGTAGAGTACTGAGGGAGTTGTCTTTGTCTGACTTGAGAGTGTTAAAAGGTTAATAATCTTAGCATTAGCGGTACATTTATCTTAGTTAAAGGTAACAAGCAGACGATATTTTCTTAGTGAGTAATTAACATTTTATACAGCTTGACTGACAGTTGTCAAGCTGTCACAGCAACAACTTTCAGCTATATTTATTTCAAATAACATGAATATTGCATTTAGCTCGCTTGAAAGTTGAAACCATGTTGATAAAATTGCATAGAATTAAAATGTGTTAAAATATATAGGGACGACTTTAATTGTCTGCCTGGATTTCTGCAGACTACATTTTTCATGCCGCGTAACTCTTGATATGCTGAATATTTTGAAAATAATTTGACTGAACGCTATTGGTGGCCACCGACAACTATCAGTCAAATTGTTTTCAAAATATTCAACAAGTCCAGAATTACTGCCAATTGAAATTAGTGTCTGATTGCTTGTAGAAGCCTGGCAACTAAACGTTTATATTTATTTAGACCATTGGATTGCGTTTAATACTTTGTAAATATTTGAACAATGTGCGAAGAGATTATATGTTGTTAGTTCAGAAGTGAGTTAAATAGGGGGTCTACACGTAAATTACTGACATGGCGAATGAAATTTGAGATGATATCCAATTAAGTGAAAACATTGATGACGCATTTCATTTCGGAAACGCCCCTGATAGCTCAGCAGGTTACTGACCCGTTACTGGACCAATACCGGGCCAATACGGCCCGGTATTGGTCCAGTACCGACCCAGTCACCTGTATCAGTGGTATGAGGTGTAAAACATAATTTGTTGGTAAGATTAGTAAATTTCCTAAAACAGCGCAGTGCGGACGATATTTACTACAGGCTAATATGAATCTACTTAGTATTTAAAAACAACCGATTTGATGAAAGTTATTGCTGCCATATGCAACAATAACTTTCAGTCAATTGGGTTTTAAAATATTAAACACGTTTCATATTTAGCACTTACGAAACGCGAGTTTGTTTGCGTTCTCAGTAGCAAATAAGTGAATACTTTGTACCTCACACGTTGATGTTCACAGACGTGAACGACAGATTCGTTGTGAGGTAAAGAATTTTATGTTGGACATTTTGAAAATAATTTGACTGGAAGGTGTTGCTGCATATGGCAGCATCATGTACAACTCAGATTAGTTTCAAAATATTCAGCAGCTTTCCTGTATTTTGTTGTATATCTGCGCGGAATACTGGGTACTTGAAATCATGACACAGCTATTGCAAGGATACCAGAGTTAACCTTTTCAACTTTCATAATTTCTCTCGACATAACGAGGTCACGGTGGTCACCTATCACTGCCGTTGATTTTTTTTCTAGATCGGTGTTGCGTTTATACCCTAGGCTGCAAACGCTTTTAAAAACGTCAGTTCCAAAATAAATACAGTTTTCACTTCACGAGCACGCGACGGTGCTTAACCCTGGCATACGCTAATAGCAGTATAGCGGTTATAATTAAATTCAGTACTTATTGGATACAGTGGGATGTTGTTAGAATAAAAGTGTCAACAAACTGTTCACCGCACTGACATTATATAAAAGCTCTAATTTCTGCTCTAGACCCCATTATGTTGACAGATTAGGTCACTATAACCTTTAACATGTCTGCCTGCTGAATTTCTGCAGACTACTTTTTCCATGAGGTTTAACTTTGAATATGCTGAATATTTTGAAAACAATTTGACTGAAAGTTGTTGTGGCTATGCCGCCGACAACTTTCAGTCAAATTGTTTTCAAAATAATCAGCAGGACCAGAGTTATCTATTTAAATTAGTGGCTGGTGGCTTACCTACTAGAAACGAGTTTGATATTAACATCGGGATTATATATAAGCAATCGATAATAACAATATAATAAGTTAGACAGAAATTTTTTTAATGTAGTTTAATTTATTGTCGAAAGCTGTATAGGACGGATAGTTTGTGCGTAATAATTGTAGGCCTACTGATTACTGAAGTCAACGCTGTCCAATACAACAGAGGGATCCAATCCGTCACTCACTCAGCCGGTCAATGACGCCACATGAATATACGTCACATATTAGCTGACGTCACTGTCAAAATGGCGTATCTCCGTCACAAAAATCGAAAAATCAGTCACGAAAGTGTACGAATTGTATATCTTTGGTGAATTTACAATCTAATAAAGATTATGTTGAATATATGTAAACTAACTTGACTGAGAGGAACCGCTCCCAGTCCAATTAGTTTCAAAATATTCAACACCCGTACCGATATAATTACCTTGAATTTGGGATTCTGGGAATTCAAGGTTCTAAGTATATAAATCGATTCTAAAGCGCGTACAAAGTAGGCGGAGATTAGCTAGCAATGGGCGGGGTATACCTAGAAATGGATCCCTCTATTGACTTGCCATAGATATGATTTTTGGAGTCAAAAGATGGTGGTTCTTTAAGACAGGTTGTCACTCAAGTACCTGGCTTAAAGAACCAATAGCTTTTGACCACAAAAAGCATGTGATTCGCTGTGCATATATATAGCGGATTGGTTGTTACAGTTTATCGTTATACGGATGGACGGGCATATGACTGTTTAAGGAAATGTGATGTGTTTCAAAATATATCAGAATTCGGACATCGGAATATTTAGATCCATTCCATTTAGAACGTAAGCCAGTCTAGTTACTTTCGTCATCATGGTCAACTCACCAGTAGAAACTGTGTGTCTGGGAGCAGGTGACGTGGTCATCACGTGGTGTCGACGGAAGTTCGAGCTCCGCAAACATGCCGTCTGGAAACAGGTAACTGAATGAATGTAGATATACATCAAATAGATCGATACACCGATCGACAGACAGACAGACAGACAGGCAGGCAGGTAGGCAGTCAGGTAGGCCGACAGACAGGCGGATAGGCAGGCAGATTGTTGGTTTGTGTTGGGCTGGGTTGAGTTAGGTTGATAAATAAATGGATGGGTTGGTGGGTGGGTGGTTGGGTGGGTGGGTGGGTGAGTGGGTGGGATGGGAGGCAGGGTGTGTGTGTGGGTGCATGGATGGATGGATTCGTGGGTGGATGGATAGATGGATGAATGGGTGGGTGGGTGGGTGGGTGGGTTGCTAGATCGATGGGTGAGTGGATGGATGGATGGATGGATGGATGGATGGATGAATGAATGAATGAATGAATGAATGAATGAATGAATGAATGAATGAATGGATTAAGCAATGAACAGCTAGATGGAGGAGTATCATGTTGAACTAAGTATCTATTAAAATAATATTTTATGTGTAACCACAGTGTTGTCCCTTTAACAGGAAAGGCCTGGCGTTCCTATGTGGTGCGTGAGCACGCATAAATAATATACCCACAGCTATGTGAACAAGCTCGATTTGAATAGAAAACTGTTAGAGCTGAACTCAACGAAAACACTTGTTACGCATAAATACAACACAAACTGCATATCAGTCCTGAGCAATATCTATCACTTCTTTTCAGATCGATAAACGATCGTAAACGCATAACACAGCACTTGTATAGAAGTACAGAACCACCACTCCTAGACATATAGGCTACCTCAAGATTGATTTATGTAAAGTAAACCAGAATTAAACCAAGACTTTTCAAGTAGGGCGGTTGAGTTGTTGCGTTGGATAGGTTGGCTGGAGTCCGTGCGTGAATTGTATAGCCAATATATGCGCAGTGTAGCCAACGTTGAAAAGACCCCTTTCTAGCGCGGGTTAATGAGCTTGGACTAGGGGCCAATATGACCCAATATTGGCCCAGTACTGGCCCGCTAATCCGGCGTTATCAGGGCCCGCGGAGGTTGAATGATAGCTGGCGTTTTCAGCACACAAACAACATCCCCAGGAATAATATCACACACGATTTGACAGTTCAGATAATAGCCCGTCTTATTCAGAACTCATAAGTATTTAGGAGAATTCCGTCTCGCATCCATAACCCCCAGCCTGCCCAGCTCGATGGCCTTATCTCTAGACTTTCTTATTTTACCCCGCAGTCAAGATGGTTCGTCTGGACACAAAGAACCACCTCACACCAGTTCTGCTATTAGAATTTGAGCTCTCGCAGCACACCCTTTTCGATGGTGTTGAACTTTGAAATCTTGATTTTTCTACATACACAAACGAGCAGGAGGCTTTTGTAATAGTCTCGCGACACTACAAGACGGCACTTACTACCACTACCATGCAGGCAATCCTAAACCTTGTAAATACATGTCATAGGCTGTGTTCTCACCAGAGACTTAATCAGGCATAAAGCCATACTGAAGAATGGCGTTATTTCGGATTAAGTCTCAAGTGAGAACACGGCCTTACTATCTACTAGCAGGATCAATTCGATCAAAGGGTATACACTAAGGCCGAGGCCTAAGGTTAAGATAATAGGTCAGTTCATCCGGTATAGATAATCGTGGTTTCAATGGAGAATACTACTACTGAACTGACAACCTGGTTAGCGGATCAGTTCTGAACTATCAGATGTTGGAAACACGACAACAGTGTAAAAACTGGAGTTGTTGCCTTCAAGTTCAAGTAGTGAACACTCTGATAGAAATATAGACCTGGCATAAATGGAACTTAGAATATCGGATCCAGATAAATGCCAACCGAACAGACAATTACAGGAAAATACCACACATCATATCTGTACAACGTAGCTTACACGGGTGAGAGGGCTGCCCCAAGGTAGCATGTAAACGGTACCGGAGAGAGGTCATCTCCCGGCGAAAAAGCAATGGAGGTTTAAAAAACTGCAAACTCCGCATTTTTTACTCGCCCTTTCAACTTGGTATCTGCCAATAGCAGTCTGAATGGTCGCATCTCATTGCCATTACAGCCAGCTTGATGTTGTACATCCAGGTCCATTGGCCGCAAGGATTCTGCAGGTCCTTGAGCCCTCTAGGGTTTGGGCAGCGTGATAAGGGTGCCTTGTCCAATAGCGTCGATGGGAGCTGTTGCAGGAAGGCAGAGTTTATTATGTGCGTGATTGGTTTGGGGGTGCTATTACCCGATTCTTAAAGAGGCCATTGCTGATGCATTCGGGCCCAAATGCCCGCCCATTTTTCAAGGCCTTACGTGGCTTCTCGGCTTCAGTTTCAGTTGTTGTTTACAGTGGCCAGATCACCTACAAATGGATGTAATGGCTCATCGTCTGGATCTGTGAATTGGTTCTTAAACCAGTCTCTGATCGCATGTGCCTTGCCTTGGTCTGTCCCGATGAAGTTGCCTTCAGTAGTATGCACAGGAAGTGGTGCTGAAGGACCGTCAGAGCTCAAAATCTGGGCCCCCTAAAGATCTTATGACAATCATCTGTGGCTGTGATGTTTCGACCAAAGAGTCAGCTTGTAGGGCGGTAAGTTCTTTCAGTCGGTCACTGATATGGCGAAGTAAGCATCGCGTTCTTGACGGCGTTTTGTGCGGTCTTTTCTCTGACCACTACTGTTCGGACAACTTTGAAACTAGTGGGACTGGAGTGTAGGATCCAGCTCTCTTGTTATTCTTGCCAAATCATATTACATTGGTCGCTGACGTTTCAATGCATTTGAGTCCTCTGGATAATGCCTCACTTAGATTTGAGATTATGGCAATGGTTGCTATCTGTTGATGACAACTTAGTGGTGGTATCATTGACTAGCCTTTCTAGATCAAAGTTAACTTTGCCATGTTGATTGGCATGGTGCCTAGGCGGCAGGCAAATGTGTTTCATTTGAGGGCGGGTGACCACTGGCTTGTAGACATAGTTGAGAGCTGTGCCTCCATATGAGCACGAGTCCTGAAGTAGTGGCTTTGCACTCATCTTACACATCACAAAATCAATTTGCTTAACATATGGGATACGGAAATTGCCACTTGTTCTCTTCAGGACGTCGTTTGATGACTTGTTGTGGACTCATGGTCCGAATGATCATCATACAATATTTTCTTTCATACATTCTTGATCATACCATTCACCTACCCCTCTTTCAAGGTGCTACGTTTACCTTCCAGGGGTTGTTCCTTTGTGGCCTCTCGCGAGTTTGATGCTGTCTCGGTCCATTAGAAACGTGTTATCAAGAGTGCATTTGTGCCCACGCATGGCGGGTTATGTGGCCGTTTGATCAATTTCACTGGAGGCTGGATCTATTGCGGAGGTTTACCCTGGTCGTTTGTGGTTATCAACAAAGTTAACTAAATCGATGCATAGTAGTTGGTCTGATTGCCCTGAACCTGAAGTCACTGTTGGGTTTAGATAATGAAAATCTATAGTTCTACTTTAGTACTTGCAGTCAATTCACCTTTCGAGAGTATCCATCTATCAATCTGACGTCATATGACGTCATAATCAGCTAAGTGGCGTGTAGGATGACGTCACAATCATTACGTCATAAATGATTCTATTTGGCCCGTCTTTAGCTCTTAATAGCCCGACACGGTGTACGAATTATATGTCTCTACTATTTAATAAATAAGCTGTTGAATATTTTGAAACTAATTTGACTGGACGATGTTGCTGCCATAGGCGGCAGCAGCGCGGCAGCGCCCATTCAAATTAGTTTCAAACTATTTAGCAGCTTACCCGTATTGTTTTCTGGAAATTGATAGTCAGAGAGTTCAGAAATCGATCGATCCCAACAGGAGCGTAATGTAGGTGGAGCTTAGCTAAAGATGGGCGGGACATAGCTCAAAATGGAAAGGTCGATTATCGTTGCTCATATAGGTGTTCTATCTGAAATGTTCGTGTTTTTCTTTCTATTCAGTCCTGTAAGACACTTGGACAATAGAAGCAAAATTAAAACGAGCATTACTTCTTTTATAGCTTTTTTGCTCGCACCTTGATGGATCCCAAGGCGCGTTCGTGTTTATTTCTGCGGATATTGATATTGATTCTATTTTGTACGCGATGTGGACTGCACTGTTGAATTAATGTCCTGATGTTAATTCTGAAACAGGTTGACAAAGATTCTGTAAATTTTGCTCAACCTTTCCGGTGTTAATATACTAATTACCTGCGCGCATGCGTCCTGATATTCAATACCAGCTAATGTTTTCAGGAGAGTTAACACTTACAACATGACCGGATTTTGATTAAATGCAATCCAAACGGAGGATTCGTTGCAACGCATTAGCCTAACAATCAGGGGTGAATCAACGCAGGTGTTACTTTATTTGGCATAAACGAATCCGAAAACACGAACAGACTAGCGCGAAATCGTACGTCCTCCATGGCGATGGCCGGCCAGTAATAACCTGGGGGTGGGAGTGGGTGAGGGGTGGGGTGGGGAGGGGGCGTGGTTGCAATAGCCTTTAAAATGGCGTGAATCCAGTAATAATTCTCGCATGTTTATCGTGTTAAATACGAGATTAGAATGACCCGGTTCACAAACACCTGTCTCAAACAAATAAAGCATTCCTGTAAGAACACTGACTGTCAAAATGTAATGTACCGACGCACGCACACACGCGCGCACGTACGCACAACAAACCTGGCGTAGCTCTTTGACCTCTGAATTCCCAGAATCTCAATTTCAGTGTAATTATGCTGTGGAAAAGCTGTTGAATATTTTGAAAATCTGTTTCCACCAGTAAAGATGGTTTCAAAATATTCAACGGAATACACCTTACACCAGACAGAATTTGTCGTTTCTAGTCATTGAGCGTTAAATGATTAATGGGGCCGCTAGAAAACAGGTGTTAACCGTCAGTTGTTTTTTGTGATGGATACATAAGATCACGGTTCTTTGAGACAGGTTGCCATTCGAAGAGATACTTTATTTACTTATCGAATGTCCATTTGCAGTGGTAAACTTTCTAAAATAGTCTTCTCTAGGCCTGCAAATGGACATTCACCAAGACCACTACAGAGGCCGGTTTTGGCCGGCTTCGTCAGGAAAGGGTTAAAGACCCACATACACCCCCCCCCCCCACACCCCACCTCTGTGTCTCAAAAGGCAGATATCCTCTTCAACAAGTTTGAAAAACATTTACATCATGCTAAATCTGTCCAATATTTCTAAAAAGGGTAAATAACTGTAATGGGTAAAATATGTACCAGACTATTTGGCAGTTATTTCTCTTGGATAGCAATTTAAGATTGAGATGCTAAGTAGTTTGTGTTAAATCGTGGCCATTTTCGTGTCTATAAATCGAACATTTCTGAGTTATCGCCCACTCACATTCCATGTTATATGCATACAAATCTCTACACATTCAAGAGTGAAATCATACACCTCTTGGGTGGATGGGGTGAGGGGAGGGGGGGGGGGGAGGGTGATGCATAGTTTGTAGGACACAATCTCACATCAATATGATGAGGTCAGGTGGGATCAAAGTTTTGAAAGGGGTTGCATATCATTATAAATTGGTCTTAGAATGCATGCCCGACTCTATCATGCATTCTCAAAGTAATTTATACATTTGAAGGTTTGGGTATGCTATAGGTAACCATTCTCTTATGCTTTGAGATACAATGTATAATGCTGCAGACAGCATATATTGAAGGGCCATGGCCCAATGACAGCGATATTCTCTGTATGTGCATAACTAGCATTATATGGTGCCTCGAGATTTAATGTTTTACCAACTTTAAAGACTGGAACATTTAGATGACATATGTATAAAGATATCTAATTTCATTTTACGAATCCACCAAAAGGATGACAAAAATAGTTTTTTCTGGTATTTCCTAATCCGGTTAAGGTTAATCTGATAGGCCATCTTCCAGCATACAAGATTGTTGGGAGAGCGTGCGCCTTCTCACGTTAGGCGGGTGGGAGGAGGGAGGGTGGGGAAAGCGGGAGGGGGGGGGCGTGTTGGCGACGGTCATCCGGGATACATTTTAGAATCCGGATGCTTTAAGAGGGTATTCCCTGCATTTCCGTAGGCAGGCTAAGTATGGACCTTCATTTGCTTATGAAATTATTCTATTTTTATCCATTTTCAACAATTTATTATAGATCTGTAGGTCGCTTTCTTCAATTCGCGTTATTATGTGTGTCAAATTAGTTTCAAAATATCCAACAGATTATTTATTAAACTATAAATGATTTTTAGTATTTGATTTTCCGAGCTTAATGGTTTAAGAAAATTATGACTAACACAATGCACTTCACCCAGCAAGGTTATAAGCTATATTAAAATGTATACTCCTCTAGTGGCTAGTTACTGAGAATCCGGCCATAAACTTTCACACTTTAGCCCAGATTTTGAAAGTGTATTAGCCGTGATTGACCCTGAGGTAGCTGAAACATTTTTAGAACAGCTGAAAAGGACTTGGGGCATTGTGAAAACACCAGGACCACGGTCCCAGCGTGTCAGTACCCAGCGACGCCACTGCATCTCTTTAAATAAACGCATCTTTTGCAAGTGTAACCAGACGCGCATTTAATGGCCTAATAGACAAACGACATTATAAAGTCTATTGCCTATCTTCTCCATCGCCAGAGAAAAGATAAGCTGCGAATAATGCTTCTTTTAGAATGTGGATCTATATCTTGATCAACACCAACATGAGAATGGGCCTTTCCAGTTTTAACTATGCCCCGCCCATCTCTAGCTAAGCTCCACCCACACCTCGCGTGTGTTGGGGTCGATCGATCCTCGACCGCCATGACAATCGATTTCCAGAAAACTATACAGGTAAGCTGTTGAATGTTTTGAGACTAAATTAACTCGGCGCTGTTGCTTCCAATGGCAGAAACAGCGCCCAGTCATATTAGTTTCAAAATATTCAACAGCATGTTTATTAAATAGTAAAGACTTACAATTCATACAACCTGACGGACTATTAAGCGTTTAATACGGACTAAATTGAGTCATTCATGACGTAACGATTATGACGTCATGCTACACGTCAAGTAGTTCATTATGACGTCATATGACGTCATATAATGGATGGATAAACTGGAACGGTCAAGGTAACGCCGATAAAATATTTTATCTCGAAACAAGTGCTGGCATAGAGACAGACTCAAATGCAATATTCTCGGCCTAACTAGATTATAACGCATACGCACACGCACGCGCACGCACACACGCACTCACACATGCGCGCGCATACACGCACGCACGCACGCACGCACGCACGCACGCGTACACGCACACACTTTGGACACACCGTCTAGTTGTACTGTTTACAGTTGTGTCAATAATGAAGGGGTCCGACCTGACACTTAAATATCTAACGTCATAGACAAATAAGCTGACGTCACAATGAAAATGACGTATCTCCATTACGAAGATCTAATAGTCAGTCACAAAATTATGCGAATCGTATATCTTTGTGATGAATTTACAATTTAATACACATTCTGCTGAATAGTTATGATTAAATAAATATTTTGTTGAATATTTTATAGCCAAAATGGACCCCTCTATTCAACGGTCATATGCCATGCTATTTCAAACCACTAAATGCCCTTGTTATCGAACAGACAATCAATCACTGGCGTATGGCTAGTGGGTAACCAACCTCTGGACAGATTAGAGATAGAGTGCCAATGGAGGGATCCAGTTTATCGGCCAATCATATGACGCCATTATCAACTACCTCACATGTAGGCTGTAGTCCGCTACAAACGCTTAATCGTCTGTCAAGTTGTACGAATTGTATGTCTTTACTATTTAATAAACATTCTATTGAATATTTTGAAACTAATTGGACTGGGCGCGGTTGCTTCCTGTGCCATAGGCAGCAACTGTGCCCGGTAAAATTAGGTTCAAAATATTCAATAGCTTACTTGTATAGTTTTCTGGAAATTGAGATTCAGAGAGTGCATGGATCTATTGATCGGGCAAAGCGTAGATGCAACTTAGCTAGAGATGAGTGGGGCGTAGCTAAAACTGGAACGGTCCATTGTTATCACCAACTGTCTCTGGCCAACGCAGATGCCCACAAAAGGTAAGATCCCGATATGGCGGAGTTTGTAGTTAAAGGCTGCATGCAAAAAACACAAAAATACAATGCATATATACGAATTCATCGCAAAGCCCATAGTTGATGGGACACCACCATATCGAGAGTGTATTTTGTGTATGTATTAAATAATATGCGGTGCCAAATATTACCAAGGAAGAGCTACAACACAAAAGCTTAAACGGAATACCAAATCTAGGTCTTCGCGTCACATCAGTGGAAATGGGTTCACCACCAATAGAAAATATGATGAAAATCGCTGAGGTGCATCCACTCTCTGAGTGGAGAGACTACAAATACATGAAAAGAGTTATCGAGACATGAACACAATACAGAGCTGTCGTCTGGGAGACTAAAGGGGAAAACTTTGTGAGAAGGGAGACCAACCAACTTATGATATACCATCAGGCATGGTTACCAGTTCAGGTTCAGTCTATGCATCCTACGTTTAGTCCTTCTCCAAGGAACAGCAAATTGGGCAATATCAAAGTGTGAACTACTCTACCCTACATCACAGCAGGACAAGAGCTGACAAACATGTGTGAACTAAGCCTGACATCAGCTATTATGACTAGCTACTACCCAAACGATGTATGGGCTCCGACATAATGGATCGTTAAGATTTGTCATTCGTACAATGAGAGCTGGTCATTGACAATCAGTTATATCAGCTAGAGTCACACATTACAGAGCAGAAGTACAAGTCGCCATCGGGTGATGACGTCTAACATGGTATATCTTCAAAGTGTAACAGCGAAGGAAAGTAGAAGATATATGACACACATATAACAATCTGTTAGCCATTCTAAGACAGTAGCAACAAGCACACGATGAGGGGCCAGATGTCCTCATGTATGTTATTTATTCCTACTCACTAAGTCATGCCTTCTTTTTCCCTGCGCTCACCAGCACATGATAGCTTCAATGAGATTATCTTCCCAGATTGATCAGCAAAGGATGTAGTTCTCTATAAGTGCTATAAGGTCCAGTGTAGCTTTTACTCTGCTTGTTCAGTCTGGCAGCTTTCGCTGAAGACACCACAGCATTTAAACCTTGAAGGAATTATTCTACCGTGTCCGCTGACTTTTGACATATGCAAAGAAGTGTGCTAGCAATTTTCAGCTTGTGAACGTAGAAGCTTAGTCTATTATGCCATGTCAGTAACGGAAACAGGTGAGGTGGCTTTCTTTGTGGAGACTGTAGAGCGAATCATTTGGAGAAATTTGGTTGCAGTTTTTAAATTTGACAGTCTTCTTCAGTTCATAAAGATTTGTTTCCTCTACTTTTCTGTTTTGGGTGGATATCCCCTTGGCCAATCGGCCAGCTCTTTGATTTCCTGCTCTCCCGTAATTGGCAGCTATCTACTTGAGAAAAATACGGTTTCTACTGCAGACCCTTTTTCGCCTCCAGTAAGGGTAGATTTTATTCTTTTCCACTTTGAATGCTTCCAGTGCTGACTTTGAGTCAGGAAAGAAGACGAAGTTTTCTCCTGAAACTCCCTTCCCACCATGCCTTGATATGCTTGACATAGGACTTCAATGTGCAATACAATTTGTGCAGTGTTTCCCGGTCGGTTTGAAAATGTCTTGTCTCAGAGCTGATATACCTGATATATATTCCAGCACAACCATCCCTCACTGCATCTGTCGCTGATTCGTCTGTGTAAACACGAATCCATCCAGGCGCATGATACTCTACAATGATGTATTCGGCAGCAATAGCTTTATTTGCATTGAGTCCTCCCTTCCTTGTATCCAAAGCTGTTGTTTACGTCTGTTGGGATGTTTATCGATTTCTTCTTCACACGTTTTCTTGAGCCAAACAAGAAGCTTTCCCTTCTGAGTCGTCCACCAATCATATTATCTGTCAGAGGTTTCACCGGGTGTGAAGGCATAGGCTTGAATTCTTTGAGCTTACTTCATGTTCTTTACTCATGTCGGTACAGTAGAGGGCCGATTTTGCACAAGTTTTCCCACGATATTAATGGGTGTCCTTCTTATAAACTCCTGATTATTCGAAGAGCCTGGATTTGTCTTTGTGGCTTCCATGTCACAATTTTGTCAAAGATTATCCATAGACTTGATTTCTTGTTGTTAATTTTCAAGTTTGTGTTAAGACCCTCCTCAGTAGAAAGTGTGAAAAGTATGGCTCTTGTTCTCCTCTTTGATTGAAATGTGTCACATTTTTATCCACGACTGGGGCGATTAAGAGCGAGCTGCATCCCGCAGTTTGCAATGCCGTGGTACTAGAGGACTACGCCGACTACATACATTGATACAGTTTGGCAGGTTCTGAAGATGAATAAGTCATGTGAATGTCAAACTTGATAAATCGGTTTTAAGTCAAATAGATACAGTTAAGTTCTACATTTTGCTAATGTATGATTACTGTATTCTGTGGCTGTAGTAGTAGAAACATCATACAGCTGTAAGCAGTCCTTCTTCGCTTTTGCCCATCGTGTCTTGTCCTCAGCCGAAATCATTAGCTTCCTCAGTCCCATTCTTGACTTGAGTGTACCGAGTCCTGCTTTCTTGAGGTCACCTCGTAGCACGCTTAGCAGATTTATGCAATGACGTCCTCTCCTGTCTTTGTATTTGTTGGCTCCAAGTAGGGCGAATTTCAAGGCCCTCTGTGCTGGTGTCTCTTCTGGCATCCTTAGCACATGGCCAAACATGGGCCATCTTTGCTGGGCGACTTTTACAGACAACGGTGACGTATTACACATATTGTATAGTGCATCATTGGAAATTATGCTGTCTTGTCATCGGTGTCCAGTAATGGTACGTCAGTGACAGGCATCGAGTTTGTCTACAGCTTCCTTTGGAGATGCCCAGCTGTTACAGTTATACAGCATCAAGAATACGTAGGTTGCATTGTATAAACGTAGCCTTTTAATCAACAGCATCTTTGATCTACGACTCCATAGTTTCCGGAAGGACTAGAAAGCTATGTTCCTCATGACGCAGCGTGTAGCGATGTCAGCAGTACTGCAAAGCAGTGAGTCCAAGATTGTACTTTTCCATAGTCGCCGCCACGAAGTGGATCTATAAAGAGATTCTCAGATTTTAGTTTGCTTGCAGCTATTGAAAAAATGTTCGTCAGGGGGTTTCTTTTCCTCGTCAATGAAGTCCACATCGTCGGTATATTCCATCTCTAGCGGCATGGCCAGTATTGACACTGGGGACTTTGGTCTTGTGGCACTTACCCGCACGGATTTCAATGCAGCAGCAGTGTAACGGGTGAGAAGCACCGGAGATAGACCATCTCCCTGTGGGGAGCCGATCAATGTCTCAAACTCTACAGACTTCACTTGACTCG
This sequence comes from Chaetoderma sp. LZ-2023a, assembly GCA_034401795.1. Classification (NCBI taxonomy): domain Eukaryota; kingdom Metazoa; phylum Mollusca; class Caudofoveata; order Chaetodermatida; family Chaetodermatidae; genus Chaetoderma; species Chaetoderma sp. LZ-2023a. The sequence continues at coordinate 59,549,125 of CM067362.1, read as the reverse complement.
TACTCCCAGCTTAGTGTCTGCAAGCAGTAGTCCCGCTAGTCGTAGCTCATCTTCATTGCAACTGGCATGGCGTAGTACAGCTAGGATCTTTGAGCGTTTAATTGTGTCGAAGGCTCGTGACATGTCAATGCCAATTTTGTGGAAATCCCAGTGTTTGGACATGACTACCGACACAGCATGCGTTGAGCCCATTCAATGTCTGCGCAGCTACGTCCACGTTTGAAGCCGCACTGACATGCTCCGGTGAAGTCAGGATAGGATTTTCCGTATGCTTTTGAGGAGCACAATGGGCCGCAGATTGGATAGGTAGTACATAAAAGCTGAATTTATTAGATGCGTGATCGGGTTTGAGATAATGTCACTTGCATATTTGAGTAGATCATTGCTCATGCCATCAGGTCCAGATGCACGTCCATTTTCCAGGGCTTTAAGTGCCTTCTTAACTTCTGCTGTTTTAATTGGTGTTAGTAATGGCCTGGGGTCTGCCCATTTTGCTAAGCATGTTAATAAAGACCAGCCATTATGGGCCAGCATACTTCTTGAGCCTCTACTTTTCTACTGTTCCACTGAATCCCGGCTGTATTTAGCAGAACTATTTTTAAGGTCACGTGCTTCACCGACTAGGTTCTTGTGTTGTATAATGTGGCCATTTAAACCGCTTTTACTATAATGCAGGGATTCGATCTGTCACTCAAGAATATGACGTCATAACCAATTACGTAATATGTTAACAAACGTCACAATCATAATGACGCGGAGCTTCGTCATAAAAATCTAAAAGTCAGTCATGAATCTACAAATTGTATGTTTTTGTTTTGATGGATTTGCAATTTACGAAACATTCTGTTGACTATTTTGAAACTAATTTGGCTGGGAGCTGTTGCTGCATATCCAAGTCAGATTAGTTTCAATATAGTCAACGACTTATCTGTGTATAATTAACTTGAAAGTGGGATTCTGGGAATTCGGAATATAAAGTATATAAATCGCTTCCAGCACGCGTAAAAGGAAGGGCGGGGCTTAACTAGAAATGGGCAAGTACTAGATCCCTCCATTTGTTGACCACATCGCTAAAGCACTGTTAACCCTTTAATAATCAAAGTTGGTCAGAAACATTAAAATATTTCCTTATTGAAGGTCCATTTGCAGTTTAAAAGAAAAGTATTTTTGAAAATGTACCCCTGGAATGACTGGCTCTGTAACAGAGCCAGTCATTCCAGTGCTAGATTTTCTAAAAAAAATAGTCTTCTAGCCTGCAAATGGACATCCCTCAAGACCACAGCAGATGCCGGCTTTGGCTGGCTTCGTCATGAAAGGGTTGCATATAATTGTCGCTTATTATTATATAGAGGTTATTATCGAGGGGGGGGGGGGGGGGGCTGGTGTTTGGCGAGGGATGGTCGTAAAATGAACTCCAACTGGACGCATCGCATCGTGATGTTGCCATCCATCGCTCAGTCATATCCGTAAGAGTTCTCATGACGGAAACTGACACGCACGTGCGGGCCTAGAAATTTATCAAAATTAATTACCAGGGAGCTTAACACGATAGTTGTGTTGTCAATAATAATAAATAGGTTGACAGGAACAAGCGACCTGTCAGATTCAACTCTAGCAACAGAAAACTCAGATTTCAAGCAATCAACACGTGGCTATAGCAGAACAGTGCTGTTAAACTAACTATACATGTATGTCGCCTAATAACAGAAATCGGCAAATCGACAAAATGGCTGTTAATTATATGTTTATTTATCAGCTTATTGTGAGATAACGGAAATTGTAGACTTTTTGTCCGTGAAAATACGCGCGTAAATATCTGGAAATGCGTGCTCAATCGTCAAGACTGAAAGCGATATATTTAAGTGGTGTGTAATCGAGGCAAAGAGTTTGGTCACTTTCTCAGTTATGTAAAAGTTGTTAGAAAACACTGACAGGTTATTATTGCTAGATATGAGGTATTAGTTAGGTAGTTGTGTGATTGAAAATTAATCTTTAATATCTTAACCACTTCCATCATAACTACCAATATTAGCCATTTTTTACACGTCACGTTTGGCTAAAATACTGCACGAAATTCATCGTCAATTCCACATTCAATAACTATTATAATGAACATTTCCAGTGATGGCGTCATAATCAATGACGTCGCGAATGGCGTAGATAAGTACGGCACGAACGCGTACTTGATGACGGACTATTCGTTGCTGTACGAATTATATGTGTTTACTATTTAATAAACATGCTGATAGTCAAATTAGTTTCGAAATATTCAACATCTTACCTAGATAGTCTTCTGGAAACTGATAGTCATGGAGTTCAGGGATCGATCGATCCTAACAAGAGAGGGATATGGGTGGGGCTTAGCTATAGATGGGCGGGACATAGCTGAAGCTGGAAAGGTCCATTGTCAATACATATATGTGAACATGCTAAACAGTGGTGACGTTGTTTAGAACAGGATGGACGGTATAGATATGTCAGGCTACAGGCTTCCTGGTTGGATACTGTGATTTTAATCCAATAATAATTAGTGTTCACAATTTCATAGGAAGTTTCATCTGGTGTTAATATAATCGCCTTGACATTATTACTAATACATCCTCGTCTTAGTAGACTTCTCGTTGTTTACTGGCAGTGCGTATGCTAAGATTATGGAGGGGGAATTTGCAGAATATTTTAGAAAAGACGTTCACATCAAGAACCTTCGATAAAAATGTTTTAATATACATGACATGATTTCGGATATGTACAATAAATAACTTTTGATAAAGAAATGGCCAACAATGCGCAAAAGTGCTTTTTATAACCAGCATAATTAAACTAACCGATTGCCAAGCTATCATTAATTTAATTACGGTATTTAATAATAAATTATTATCTTAACCCCGCTTGTGTCAACAGCGCCTCAAAGGGCTCAAAATACTACTTGATATATCAATTTTAAACATTTTGATGGTCAGTATTTTTCAAGCTATTTTAATTTTAGAAGACTATTTTTGTAAATTTACTACTGAATTTGACCATTAAATGGGCAATGGCAAAGAAAATTAAATTTTTTACTTAGCCAGTGTCAATCTGCAGGCCGAGAGGAGAGTATTTTTGAAAATTTACCACGAGCATGACTGGCTCGGTTACAGCCAGTCATTCTAGTGGTAAATAGTCAAAAATAATTTTTCTCTAGGCGTTTCAAATAACCATGTCTGAAGACCACTGCAAAGTAGTTTTTTGGTCAGTTTGACCATTAAAGGGTTAAGTTGACACAAGAGGGGTTAAATCTGAATTTATTAATTAATTTATTGTTGTATTACGGAATTAATGTATTACTTAGTGAGTAGGTGCGAATTATGACTATAATATACCCGTGTAAAAGACTGGACACGCATACACGCTAATCACGTGACCGTAAAATAGTAACGCGAAATGTAAACGAGGAATAATCCTTAGTCAGTTCAATAGTGGTCATAGAATATACTGGTAAATTATGGTATTGCTGGGAACCAGTTAGTGGTTAGGTACTCGCTTAGGAAGTGCCGTGTAGTAATTCTTAATACCAATATTATGTTGTGTTATCTTTATTAATTAATTAAATTTTGAATGCTTACATTTCCTTAGTAAATAAGTAAATATAGCACCATTGGTACCGTTATCAACGCGTTGAGGATGGGGGGGGGGGGGATTGGCTGGCAAAGTGCTTAAATTTCACGGTAGACAGAATGGATAACTTTTAAATATTTTGAGAAAAATTTGATTCAAAATTGTTGCTGATTTTAGAAAATTACAAACACATTATTTTCGAAATGTGAAGGTGGTTAGCTGTTACACCGCAGTAATAATATGTCATGGTGGTAAATTTTTCGCAGACCAAGAGAAGACTACTTGTGAAACGTTAACACTGAAATGACTGGCTCGGTTTTCGCGCCTATCATTGTAGTGATAAAATTTTAAAAAAACAGGCTTCTCTAGGTCTGCAAATTGACATTTCTCAAGACCACTGTAGAAGCCGTTTTTGGCTGATATGAGTGTTAAAGGATTAATAACAAATCGATTATCAAATCTTATTCAGATGAATAATCTAGTTTTGGCGCATATTAACATTCAACACATTAACTGATGCGAACTAGAACAGATTGAAATTGTCATAATGGCCGCCAAGTATCGCCTCAAGACAATTACAACAAGAACACCGCCATCTGTCGTTCAAATCTCACCACGACAGACCACTGGAATTAGTGTGACGATTAATCAGAATGGCCTCAATAACCAACCAAAAGTGGAAACACAGGCGACATCGGTAAGTGTTAAGTTGCAGTCGGCCCAGCATTACATGATCGGATTATCAAATATTTTTCCAGGACAGTTTCTGTAAGGGATGCCTTTTGTGGGGGTGGGTGGGGTAGGGGTGGGGAGGTGGGGGGGGGGGGGGCAAATATGGCTTCTATGTAAGTCAGATAGATTCCATCGACCAACCATATACAGATGTCAAAGGTCACGTGATCGTTTGAGCATATTTGATTGCATGTGACTCAATGCTACGCGTATTGTCTTAGCTTAACGCGCACGCATTGAAGTCTCGCCAGAGGAAATCAACTGCAAGCAAGAATCAGGAATGAGGTTTTTCCTATTTTTAAAGGAAATCCTTTTTTCTTTCTAATCAGATTTATAGGAAATCATAAAATTTTTAATTGCAGAAATAATTTATTCTTTTCCCGTTAATGGTCGCGATTGGTCAGGAACATCTAAATATGTGCTTACTGAGTCTTTACTAGCAGGTCGAGAAGACACATTTTGAAAACTTATCATCACTGGAAGGACTGGCTCGGTTACCGAGCCAGTTATTACAGGCGTTAATTTAAAAAAATCCATTCTCTTGTCCTACAAATGGATATTCCTCGGGACAATTGCATAGGCCTTTTGACTCGCCTGCCAATTAAAAGGTTAATTGGTTTAGGAGATTGCGACAATTTCTATGCCAAGAAAGACTGACACTTAGCATCGAGCATTTCCTTTTTTTTCGGGATCGATCACATCCCTGAAGAATACATGGCACATGGTTGCATAAATGCTTCATGTATGGTCAACAGTCACGGAGAACTAGGGAATCAACAACTTGTAGGTAGTATGTCGTTATTTAGTGAAATATGAAATACCTGGTAAGCAAAGAATAACATCGGATATTAGACGGTAAATGAATATCCAGCCATGTCTTGCAAATTCAACAGAGACACTATGTCCCACCCCTTTCTAACTAAACTCCGTTTACGTTCGGCGTGTGTTTTGATATTTTGTACCTGAATTCTGACTCCTGTTTTGAAGGAAATTATTAAGATAAGCTTTTGAATATTTTGAAACAAATTTGACTGTGTACTATTGCTGCCTATGGTAGTAACATCACCCAGTCAAATCAGTTTCAAAATGTTGAACATTATGTTTATTAAATTGTAAAGACATACAATTTATACAACTTGACCGACAATTAGGCGTATAAGATGGACTAAATCGAGTCAGTCATGACGTAATGATTATGCCTTCATCATACACGTCACTTAGTTGATTATGACGTCATATAATTGACTTAGGAAATGGATTCATGAACTGATTATGACGTCAGATAATTGCGTGACAGATCAGATCATTCTCTTATTTGATTTGGCGTGATTGCTGCCATATGTTGCTATATGTTGCGACCCAATCAAATTAGTTTCAAATAATATTCGACAAACTGTTTATTAAATAGTTACTCCATCAATGACATAACCACAATTCGTAAGCTTGCTCTTCCTGCTTCATGACGGAGAATTCTCGTTACTTATGATTGTGACGTCAACCTATAAGTGACGTAATTGATTATGACCTCAAATACTTGAGCGAAGGTCGGATCCGTCTATTCCACTCGTAATATCCCCTTTAATCCACATAAAATGGCAGTCAACAAGAATCTACATCCCATACAGACGGGAGCAGCTAGATCGTGTTCGGTATGTCAGTACAAATGTGCACGAGCTATGCCGTTCCAGACATACAATTAGAAACGCCGTTGCTTGGTAATGCGGTATGCGCAACTTTTGATCATGGCTTAAGCGCAACCCCATTCATAGAAGAGTGATGAGAATGACCATAGTATGTCAGAACTGTCAGAACGCTATAGTCAGCTGGTGTCATGCTATGACACTACTTTGTTTTAGGAGTTTTGTCTCAAGGCCGATTTCTATTCCAAATTTGTCTTAGGCCTTACTTAAGCCAGATGAGTAAATGGTCGCGGTGGTGATGGTGGTGGTGTGCAGGTTTGTGCAATTGGGCCATATGACAGTCCTTTTCTGGGCTTAATGTGACAGTGTTGCAATACGCGTTCAGTGGTTTCCTCTGGGGCACTACAACTGCAGTTCCGTGAGGGCACTTCAATCAAAACTGACAAGAGTGTGTGGGGTGGGGGTAAATTATATTGGAAATTTACATAAGTATATCATGGTGGATAAGAAGAATGTCAATGTATATGCTTGGTCACGGGTTAGTTCCTTGTTTGGAATGCAATATTAACCTCTCTAATTGTTGTCAAAACAATGCAATATTGCACTACGTCTGACTATACACGATGACAGCAACAGCGCCCAGTCACATTAGTTTCAAAATATTCAACAGCATATTTATTAAATAGTAAAGACATAAAATTCATACAACAACGCATAGCCCGTCTTCAAATATGCGTTCGTGACGTACTTATCGACGTCATCCATTGTGATGTCATTCGACACGTCGCGTAGTTGATATGACGTCATAGGATGGATTGATAATGTGGAAAGGTCTATTTCATCTATAACCCCTGACATTTGTAGTAGGTTTTTCTATACTGCATGGTTTATTTTAAAGGATAGCTAACCTCATCTCTCGATAGCTATTCAGGTGATCTAATATGTCACTGATAAACTATGCAGGTAATTCTAAGCTTTTTATCATACCGCTAAAGAAAGTTATTCAGGATTTAGTAGCTAAATGTCGGTACATTTCTACACCCTATGATGGCTGTCATGATTTACTTTTCAACCAATCAGAAAAAACTCTAGCGTGCCCGCCTCGGTATATATGCTCGATCATAGAGGTGCCAGCTATAGTTTGGCAATTTCGTATAAAAGCAATTATACAGGTAAGATGTTGAATATTTTGAAGCTAATTTGACTGGAAGTTGTTGCTGCCATAGGCAGCTGCCATAGTCAGCAACAACATTCAGTCAAATTAATATTCAACTGGGTAAGTATTATAATAAAGAATGTAGTGTTGGCACTTGCATGACATCACACACTATCGCTTGAGGAGACAAAATGGCGGCGATCAATGTTCAACATTTATGCTTTATTACGAAGCAGATAATTGTGATACAGATACGGGAATGTGACAGAATATAAATGATATGGAATCTATAAACCATAATCTATCGGTACAATACAACATCTGAGATGAGATTAGCATCCCTTTAAAGCGTGATTATTAACGCTAACGCTGAGCATAAAAGGATTAATATCGATTTTGACTTTTACTGTATTGTATTTCGTAATTCCCTCCTTTATATAGGAGCACCACCCAGACTGACAGTGTCTCTGCTCAGTGAGGTTCCTGGTAAAAAAGAAGGTTCCTGGTCACATATCCGCACCCCTTGGGGGCGTTTCTACAATTATTTGTAACGTATTTACAGACAGTCTAGACAGTGAATCAGGGAGCCAGCCACCACAGCGTCGCTGACAGCAGTGATGTAGGTTGATTAGAGTAGGCTGTCAACTATGCGGCGCTGTGAAGTCCAGTCTGCTGACATCTGTACTACCCGCTTTTTTAGATAGGCATGTTACAGGCCTCATTTATGGCATCCTGGATGAATATACTACATGATAAATTCTGGCCTCATTTTGAATTTACCTGAAAATAACACAAAGACTGCTGTCAAGACTTAACAGTAAAGGGAAAATCCACCACTTTATTGTTTGCTAATTCATTTTGCTCCTTTAGTCTCTTTCTGGAACACACGTTTGTATAAATTGGTTGCCAGTGGGCTATAGAATAAGACAAATGATTTTTGTAATTAAATATGCATTATCATGATATGTTCTTGGGAAAAGCATCATTCTGAGCGGCAGCACACCTGCATTTTGGGAACATCGATAGAAAGCGTTATAGAAACAGAATCATTTTCTTTTACCTGGATGAGGCTTTCAGAATATTGAGCCATGACAATTTTTAGGTTGATTAGTTACATATTAGTCAAATTGTCGACCACCATTCGGAGGCACACATGTATTTCCATGTGTCGTATTCAACCTTTAAAGGAAATAACAAAAACTTTTCATGTCCACCCACATATGCAACCTAAGCTAAACCATACCACTCTGATGTCAAAATTTTAAACAATCAAATTAAATTAAATGATGAACTGGTGCTCACTTTTAAACAAATTTTAAACAAAATTGTTTAAAAATGTACACCAGTTTCCCTTGTTATTGACACAGTAAAAGATAAAATATTGATATTAGAGTGGTAAGTGTTAACAAATAACGTTTGTCACAGTCCAAAAGATGTATTGCTAACTCTTATCTCGTGAGCCCCATGTCATTAAAACACCAGCTTTCTGAGGGGCATCTACTTGTAACAAGAAACGCAGACTCTTGAGATATGGAATGGCTTTTGGCATGTTATAAACAGTTTGCCTTCAGTCTTAGTTAGAAATACTCAATAGATTCCATCACACTGTGATATCCACAACAACCACCGAAGACAAACGATCAACCTGGAAACCAAATTATCAAGGAAGAACAGAGATAAGAAACAGCAACCAGGTATACACAAGAAAGTGACGGAAATCATCAAATTATTCTGAACTATGACGTAACATGTTGAAGAGAACATAAATACCAAACTGAATATGACTCACTCCATGAATTGTTTTCCATTCAGTATACTGAAATGGAGAACCTCTGCGCACACGATATATCGATATATCGCGGTTTCTTACATATTATATACTATCGCTGTTTTGCCGAGGGCTTTATCCTGCGTATCTATAATGTTGATCGTGTGATCTTTACAATCATTAGTCAAACATTTAGCCACCTTTGCACTTTATAATACTGATTTCGATCTTACTAACATTTGGATAATTGCTTAGTGGTTAGGACAATGACAATCCGAGAGAGAGAGAGAGAGAGAGAGAGAGAGAGAGAGAGAGAGAGAGAGAGAGAGAGAGATGGGAGGGGAGGAAGAGTGAGGGAGAGGGAGAGAGATGGAGAGCGGGAGAGGGGGAGAGAGCACAGGCGATGAGAGAGGCAGAGGGGAGATAAGCAGGGAGTGGGAAATTGAGAGAATGGGTTGGTAGAGGTGGGGTGGGGTTGCTGAGAGGAGGAGGAGGGTTATGGTGTGTCTTGGTGTGTTCTGGTTTGGCTTGGATTATTGTGGTGTGTTGTGTTGTGGTGTCTTGTGGTGTGGTTTTGTGTGGTGTGGTGTGGTGTGTTGTGGTGTGTTGTGGTGTGTTGTGGCGTGGTCATTGAAGGGAGATAGAGGGTGTGAGTCAAATAACATAGTTCGGTAAAGATATTCGAATCTTAGCACACAAGCATACAGCCATGACGATGACGATGCATTTCATGCCTTTTGAAAAGAACAATTGAGATCAATTCTCGAGAAAATTGAAATGAACACAAAATATCCATTTTTATTATTGGACGCGCCTGTCTAACATGAGAAAACACATAACAAGAAGGGCAGAAATAATAAACACGGTTCACAGCGGTGACAGCACTATTTAGATTATTGCTAAATAAGTATTCTGTGGCTCCCAGCGCTTAAGAAAACATCAAACCTTCAAGGTGAACAAATCAAATATGTGCCATGATTTATGGTGATAGTAAAAACTTTGGCATATCTAGGGGATTGCCTGATTAATTTCTAAGAAAGGGCGTTCACTATTTGTTCAAAGCACGGTATTGCGACTTGTTTTGGTCATCTGCCTTCTATTCTAAGAAGAGATTTATAGGACTTTCATTGGACACGTATTTCCGAAGAAAACGATTGACCAAAGAATGTCCGAGAACCTTCTTCCCAGAAGAATAGAGAACGGTCGAGAAGAGCAGACGACCGAGTCATAAATCAAGCCAAACTCGTTTGAAAGTTCCAGATTGGTAATATTTTAATCTGTCCTATAAAGGATTGGTTCAGATATTGCAACTTGAACTGAGTATGAATATTTCTTTATAGTTTTATATTTACCAATCAAACTGCCAGGTAAGGTTAGATATTGGTGCTGAAGGTAAAGGTTTCCTATCACGTGAAGGTGTAATATGCCACAGAGAACAATACATAGTTCAGATAACATAACGTATTCTGAAAGTGTAACTGTGATATTAAATCTACAGTTCCTGATCTACCGTGTAGGTATATCGAGTAGGTTTTCTATTCGGAATCTGGAATTGGTTCACGTATAACCAACATTTCTTTCAGGTAGATATTTCAGTGTAGTATTTTAAACTGTCCTAGAATTGCGATTTATAGACGTATTATTGTAATTATCACGACATAGCGTGAAATGGATCCATGGTTATCTAATGTTTCGAGATATATTCTTGCTCCTACCACGTAATACCAGTAAAGGCTTCAGAATTCGTGTCACTGATTTTGAATCCGGAAATTGTGTAGCATAGCCAAAGTTGTTAACCTATACCTAATGTCCACCCCTCCCGAAAATACCAATTTCTTTTAAACACTGGAATGATGAAACTTGTAAGAACTGTGTTGATGTTGAACATGGATAACTTGTAACAACACAGTCTTCCAATGGACCATTCCAGTTTATCCATCCATCATATGACGTCATAATCAAGTAGGTGACGTATAAGATGACGGCATAATCAATGACGTCATAAGCGTTATTGTACGAATTGTATGTATTTACTATTTAATTTAACATGCTGTTGAATATTGTGAAACTAATTTGACTGGGCGCTGTTGCTGCCACATCAGCAGCACCCAGTCAAATTGTTTTCAAAATATTCAACAGCCTACCAGTATAGTTTTCTAGAAATTGATAGTCAGAGGGATCGATCGATCACAACATGAGCGTGGTGTGGAAGGATTCTTAGCTACAGATGGGCGGGTCATAGCTAAAACTGGAAAGGTCCATTGAACACCAATGATCTAGAAAAGTTTTATAAAATCGTATGTTTCTGGGGCAATGGTGGTGGGTATGATACATTAAACCTATAAGATTGTGTACGGTTTCTTTCAATGTGAAAGAACAGCCATCTTGTGTCCTCACCGAATAGCTTGAGTTGATACTAACATCCCTTGCTGTTTAATATTAACATAGCCCCGTAAGGTTATGTGCGTCCGTAAGTGTGTATCTGGACCTGTGTCTAAAAAACTGCTGATCCGATTTGGCTCAACAGAGAGTCATACCATGAAATTATGATTTCCAGACTTTGGCCGAATATAAAACTCGGATACGCACCAATCTGATCAAATTTGGGATCTATAGGTATCTCAGAAACTACTGGTCTTATTTGGCTAACATGTTAACACAAGAAATGGTGTAGCCCTGGCCTAGGATTTCAGATGTTTGGTTATAAACGGGGGGAAAATCCGGAAATTTTGAACAAATCTGGAAATTCCGAGAAAATAATATTTACTATGGGACAAAAACGAGATGGGCAAGAGTTTGCAATCTTTAATTTCTCTCGGTAATTGTTTTCTAAACTTATCTTCCTCACAGGTGTCCAGAATGGGCAGCCGGAAGTTTACCGACGAGGTGGTCAAGGCGCACAACGATTGTCGTGAACGCCACCAGGTTCCGGCGGTTTCTTACTCGGCGGAACTGAGTACTACAGCGCAGCATTGGGCGGATCACCTGGCGCGCACTAACACATTCCAGCATAGTGATGCTTCAGTGCGTGGGCAGCGCGTGGGAGAAAACATCGCCATGAAGTGGTCATCTAGGCCAGAGAGCTATACTGGTAACCCGCTTATTTATATAAACTTGTCTGTAAATTTTTTACTGATAACAAGCGTCCAAAAGGGTGACCTTTAATAGTAACTTAATCGAGAATACATCTGTCGGTCACGTATTATGACGTCATAATCAAATACATCAAAGGTAGGCTGATGTCACAATTAAAATACGTCATGAATGGCGTATGTAAGTCCGTCAGGCACTCTTAATAGTCCGTCATTTTGTTGAATGTGTTGAAACCAGTTTGACTGGGCGCTGTTGCTCCAGCTGTCCTGTATAGCTTTCTGGTAATTGAGATTCAGGGTGTTCAGGGTCCGATAGATCCCAACAAGGGAAAAGCATGGGCGGAGCCTAGCTAGAGATTGGCGGGGGTAGCTAATAGTAGATTCATCCATTGGATTTTCGAGAAGCCTTTGTACATGTGTTTCATCAGGACTTTATGAAGCACATTTATGGGCGAAAGTTAGTAAAAACTTAATACAGGGATGCGATCTGTCACTCAGGTATCTGACGTCATAGTCAAATACATCACATGTTAGTTGACGTTACAGTCAAAATGATGTAGCTAGTTTACTAAAATCGAAAAGTCCGTCACGATTGTGTAAGAATTGTATGGCCTTGATAAATTTACAATTTAATAAATATTCTGTTAAATATGAGTATCCGTCACTCAAATTAGTTTCAAAATACTAAACAGCTTACTGGTATAATCACCTTGAAGCTGAGGTTCTATAAATTCAGATTTTCAAAGTTTCAAATCGATTCAAATGCGCGTGCAATGTGGGTGGAGCTTAGCTAGAAATGATCGTAGGGACTATGCCCCAATATTATAAGTGGTACTCGTGGGTGGGTGGTGTACGGGTGTATGGGTACACAAACGCACAGAGGGATCCATTTCTAGCTAAGCTCCTACCAATGGAGGCATCCAGTTTTAGCTATGCCCGCCCATTTTTGCCTAAGCTCTTCCCACACTTCGCCCGTTTTGTGATCAATCGACCCCTGAACTCCCTGACCATAAATCTCCAGAAAAGTATGCATGTAAGCTGTTGAATATTTTGAAACTAATTTGGCTGGATGCTGTTGCTGCATATGGCAGCAACAGTCTCCAGTCAAATTAGTTTCAAAATATCCAACAGCATGTTTATTAAATAGTAAAGACATACAATTCGTACAACAACACTTTAGTCCGTCATCAACTAAGCGTCATACATGATGTAATTGATTATGACGTCAGCCTACAGTCCCATAGTTGATTATGACGTCAGATGATGGATAGACTGGAAAGGCCCATTCCTACACATGTTGGGATCAGCTTCAAACTTTGAAACCTGAATTCCCAGAAACTAAATTTCGAGGGACTCATACCCGTAGGGTGTTGAATATTTTGAAACTAATGTCACTGTCAAATTACTTTCAAAATAATCAACAGAATAGTCATTAAATTAAAAATTTATCAAAGACATACAATTCGTACACTAGTGAAGGATTTTTCGATTTTCACGACGGAGCTATATACGTCATTAAAATTGTGATGTCAGCTGAATAGTGACGTAATTAATTATGACGTCAGGCACGTGAGTAACAGTTGTGTGAAAACAGTGCAATCTATCAGCTATTCGTTTTTAAATCTCCTAGCCGGTATCATTCTTACCACGATTGTATGCAATTTTCTGAAAGGTTTTATGAATTAAATATTCTAAGGAAGTATTCTTTTCCCATATATTGTATTCAGGTAAAGACGTAACAGAGCAGTGGTATGAAGAGATTAAAGCCTATCAATTTGGTAGCGAACCCAGAACGTTGGGATGCGGTGAGTATCAAGAACCAGGGTACGCGTGGCGGGTGTGAATGGGAGAGGTTCAACTTCACAAACATGATTCTTAACAATGTGCAGAGCAAAATACCACTTACCCGTTGTCATTTGAGATAATGGACTATTCCAGTTTACCAGTCCGTTATATGACGTCATAATCAACTACATGACGTTGGGGATAATGTCATAATCAATGACGTCATGAATGACATAATTAAGTTCGTCACGAACGCAAAATTAGTGATGGACTACAGCGTTGTTGTACGAATTGTATGTCTTTACTATTTTATAAACATATTTCCTTGTAAGACAGGGAGAAATTTATCACGTTTTCTTTTTTCAATATTCTTAAATGACTTGAAAAGCTATTTGGAAGGACGCTATATTCTAGGACTGCCATCAATCCGTGAAATGGCTGATGATTTACACCTTACTTATATTTAATCGCGGTCTTGTATGCGGACGACACTATAATAATGGCGGAATCACCAACATCTCTGCAAAATACCTTAGTTACATTCCAAGATTACTGCAATGAATGTAAATTGAAAGTTTATGAATCTAAAACAAAAATAATGATGTTTAAAAAACCCGCAAGAAAACCAATCAACCACAATTCCAAATTGGGGGTTCATAACATTGAAATAGTCGGTGAATATATGAGAAGTCCTTATACAAATGATTAAACAAAATAATGTACCAATTGACTAACAATGTACACCTTTTGAATGTATGGTCTCAGCAGTGGTGTTATACGCATCTGAAATTTGGGGGTTGGAGAACACTGATCTGCTTGAAACTAAATAAAAATTTTACAAAATTCTTTTTACACATGGAAAGTACACCACATATTACGATCTATACCGAACTAGGAAAATAACCCCTACAGATAAAGATACAATGTAATATGATTCGGTTCTGGGCTGACATAGTAAACTCGGGATACGGAAAACTGTCATCGATACTTTATTACACTATAAGCGGAAAAAAGAATACACCGTTTAAATGGATAGAGAAGGAAAAGAAATCCTATCATTAACGGGTTATGCTGAAACATTTGAGAAAGACAACATAAATAAAACACAATTAACTAAACAGGTACAGACATTTAAGGAAATCAATTTAAAGAGAAGTGTAAAACTGTCATCAGCGAGTCAAGCCAGTTATCATTCTGTAATAAAATAAAGGACGATGCAAATTTGGAAAGATACTTCGCAATTCTACCCCATCGTGATGCTATAATGTTATGCCATTTTAGAACGCTAAACCACAAATTAGTTATTGAGACTGGGAGGTGGACGGGAATGGAAAGGAGCCACGTCTTTGTGATATATGAATTGCACTTTCTTTTTGCGTGCCCCAAATCTAAGATAGAAAGACAAAAATATATCCCTGGGTACTACACTACCAATTACACAATAGAAAAAACCAATTAGGCTCCTTTCAATTTGCAATCTATCTATGTAAATACATTATCAATGCGAACAAAATGATATATATGCCTGCTTTATTTAAATTCTGCACGTATGTTTCCCTCTTACTTAACCTTAAACAATGTTAATGTGATCCCTAACTGTACATAGAATTACTGCCAAATATTGATGCTCTGTTATATCTTAATAATGTTACAATACAAACCAAAATGAAATATGTAATTTATATCTACCGCCAAAATATGAATTGTGAAATATTTCCGTCATATGCTTTATGCAAAGCCTGAGTGAATAAAACACGAACATGAACACGGAACAGACTGGGCCCGACTCAACTCATCTCCGAGGAGGAGTCTGTGTAGCAGTGTTGACAATTCATAAACTTGACTCGTCGAACAAATGACGTCATATGTTGGAGAAAATGAAGGCGACGTGGCATGCATTTAATAGAGAGATCCATTTCTAGCTATGCCCCGCCTTGACCAAAATGTTTCACCTGGTGGCCATTTTTAAAACATCCCCAACGGTAACATCCTAACCAGGTATGGGAGTTATCCCATCAAAACTCTAGGTGCAGTTTAAAGATCCATCCTGAAAATCCTCATTAATTCCCTATGGGGCCATATTCACTACATGCAATAGCGCTCAAAGGTAAAATGTCACGGTCACGTTTTAGGTAGGCAGACATCTTCGGGGCACCAAGGGTACTATCCTGACCAAGTATGTGCGATCCGATCCCAAACTTTAGATGTAGTCGCACTTCAAAATCAATACTGAAAATCTCCATGCAATCCATATGGGCTCTGGGACTTTTTGTCCACGGAAAAGTGGGTAGCTCGAAACCCCTTGGGCAGATCCAAAATAAAAGCAAAAGCACACGATTCCAGACTGGGTAGCAGAAGTTGACCAAGTTTGGAGTTTATAGGAAGAACATTATAGATGCGGTGCACAGTTTTTGATGAAGAAGAAGAAGAAAAAGAAGAAGAAGAAGAATCTTGAGTGATTTTAATAATCTGCGATTGCATATAATAATAATTACTATTATTCCATGACCATGTAAATATATGTATTACTGTCCCCACATGGTGGCCTGGGTGTAAATAAATTGAAATTGACAATTCATAAACCCGACTTGTTGAACAAATGACGTCATATGTTGGAGTTTTGTTGGAGAAAACAAACGAGACGCGGCATGCATTTGATAGAGAGATCCGTTTCTAGCTATGTCCCGCCCATCGGCGTCGATTTATGTACTTTGAATCATGAATTCCCAGAATCCCAATTTCAGGTAAGCTGTTGAATATTGTGAAACTACTTTGATTGGATCCTGTTGCTGCCATAGGCGCCTATTTAAATTAGTTTCAATTCACCTTTCCAGAGTATCCATCCATCATCTGACCTCGTATGACATCATAATCAGCTCAGCGCGTGCATGATGACGTCATAATCATTACGTCACAAAGGGTTCCATATAGACCGTCATCAAATCTCAGAATCCGACACGTTGGATAAATTGTATGGCTTTGTAATTCTTTGCTATTTAATAAACATGATGTGGAATATTTCGAAACTAATTTGACTGGGCGCTGTTGCTGCTTTAGGCAGCAACAATATCCAGTCAAATTAGTTTCAAAATATTCAACAGCCTATCTGTGTAGTTTTTTGGAAATGGTAGTCAGGGTGTTCAGAGATCGATGGATCCCAACACGAGCGATATGTGGGTGGAGCTTAGCTAGAGATGGGCGGGGCATAACTA
The DNA here is from genome assembly GCA_034401795.1 of Chaetoderma sp. LZ-2023a. Classification (NCBI taxonomy): domain Eukaryota; kingdom Metazoa; phylum Mollusca; class Caudofoveata; order Chaetodermatida; family Chaetodermatidae; genus Chaetoderma; species Chaetoderma sp. LZ-2023a. The sequence continues at coordinate 59,532,146 of CM067362.1, read as the reverse complement.
AAACCGGAAAGGTCCATTATACCGTGGATATGGATATCTTTAGGCAGTCGAAAGTTTCACAACAGTCTGACTGGTTTATCCGTTTATTTTATTTTATTTTTTATTTTTTTTTTATTCCTTTTGCAGGACATTTCACACAGGTTGTGTGGAAGTCGAGTCGGGAAGTCGGTGTGGGTAAGGCGCAGACACGCGATGGAAAGATAATAGTAGTGGCTAATTATCGTCCTGCGGGAAACGTGATCGGTCAGTTTCGCGAAAATGTCCCACCACCTCGAACCGGCAGTGGTCTGAGATCTAGTCCATCACAAGGTAATAAACAAACGCGCGCACGTCCGCGCACGTGCCTGCATGGGGGTGGGGGGGGGGGTGGCTACATGTACAATGCACACGCACACACGCCTTCTAGTACGTCAATAAAATAAAAATCCATATACTGCCAGAGCCGTGCTGGAGTCAGAGTACAATAGGCGTAAAAAGCCTAGGATTGAATCGTGGCAGGTGCATCCACAGATAGTCCCATATGAATCGTTAGTGTGTCAGTATATCAGACATGTTAAAGCTTGTCGGCCAAACCTTGACTTTTAGTCTTGGCGCGGTGGTCCAGTGGAAAGATGTCTGGTGGCTGATGCTATGCGGAGTTGCAGAATGGCGGTTCGATCCCCCGACCGGGAGATGGTGATCAACAAATTAAACTAATGGGTGCATGGCTGTCGGCTAAGTTAGCACATAGAAATTGAAGCCGCACGTTGCCAGTGCGTCAATAAAATAAAAATACATACACACAAGCAAGCACGCGCGCTCTACGTTATATCCCACAACAGCTTTTGTCAGCTGTCTGAAGAGCCCATCATAGAAAGCATCAAGATGCAATGGATAGTTGAAGTCAGGTCCTATTTGAAAACACCTTTTGTGGGATGATCTCTTTTCTCTTGTAGAAGTATAACCGCCACAACAACCACTTGCTGTAGGCTATATAACTCTGATGGTTACTTCATCGGCTCTAACCAGGGAAAGGCTAAACATGAATGATTTGTTCAAAGATCAGTTCACTGACACAAGTTTACCCACGTTTGAAGGCCAGTAACGCCCCTTGCAAAAGCCAATTACAGAACAGAAGTTAGGAAAGCTTTAACATGGCCGTGCATGTGGGCCTGACGGCCTTAATAACGAACTCCTTAAATATCCAGATAATACTATCTCGGCACAAATCACGCACGTTATCAACTGTTTCTTTGAACAGCACCTCACTATCCATGATGTGGGAGAAGGTACACGCATCACACACACAAAGTTTAAGAAACTACCCTGATATCTTTTTAACCTGAGACCAATACTGATTTTGAACAGCATCCGAAAAATTATGTCAAATGTGACATTTTGTGTCAGAGATAGGATCTTTTAGCCATTTTAAGAGACGACATAGCTGCGCTGACATAGTCTGGGTACAACGATTGTTAATATCAGTGGGACTTCTACAAGGTGGGGATCGATATGTCACGTGCATTTGATGCTATCAAGAGATCACGGATCCTTCAATTTCTCCATCAATCTCGCTACGACGATGACGAACTACGCCTTGTGAGACTCAAACTTTCGCATCAAATCAACGCTTTCTGCACAGTTGAAACATGAATAAGATCACCACAAGGTGATGCGTTATCACTAGTGCTCTTCACATGCTACCGTGCCGCGGCTATATCATCGTCCTATTGCACGATCCACGCCCTCCCACTACGTTCCCGTATCGAGTACCGCGCTTGCACACCTTTGATGTTTGCGCTAAGTTCACGAAGCTTCATACATATTAATGAACTGGGGTCAGTCAACTTGCGCCAATGAGATTGCTCGATAAGAAATCACGAAGTAGACAAATTTACACACGTGCGTAAACCAAACTAGCGGTTTTTGTTACCGAAAACGAATCTACACATTATCTGTTCCTCAGAACCGTCAGATAACTTGTTTAGAGCAAAACTATTGCACATTTTTGCAAATATCTCTTTCCAGTTCAACAGCGTCGCGATCGGCGTTGTTTTTGTGATTGTAAATTAGGTCACCAGACGAAGCCTCACCTATCGCGTGAAGTAGGCAGAAATCTGATTGGCTACCTCCAACCCAGTAGCGTAATGTTACTTCACATAGCGAGAAATCACAGGTCTGCAAGTACGGCCTCGAACAGCGTAGCTATGTGAGTGGGTGTATGTTAGCACGATGCACTATATCATCTATTTGAAAGCACTCCGCAAGGCCAAGCCATTAGAGATGGAGTATGCAGATGTTGTTGACTTTATCGATAAGCAAAATGATAATTCTGATACGCTGCTTCCAAATTCCAATAGCTACAGGGCACTTCAAGACTGCAAACCTCTTCGTGAATGAAGCAACAACAGAGTTCACTCACATATACCTATCTTACACCACATAAATGATGACCCCCCCCCCCACCCCATTCATTGCGGGTAGTGAGAAGTGGAGGAAGAGTAGAATTTTGGGCTCCCTCCTCTGCCGCTCTAGCTGTGTAACAGGATATATCGACTTCCAGTCGTTTTGAAAGTTGTGGATTCGTGACTCTAAAATCCCCATGAAAGTTAAATTCAACAACTATATGATGCTACATGTGCTTTCATAATGCTATACAATGGACCTTTCCGGTTTTAGCTATGCCCCGCCCATCTCCAGCTAAGCTCCACCCACACCTCGCTCGTGTTGGGGTTGGGATCGATAGATCTCTGAACACCCTGGCTATCAATTTCCCAAAAACTACACAGGTAAGCTGTTGAATATTTTGACACTAATTTGACTGGGTGCTGTTGCTGCCTAAGGCAGCAACAGCACCCAGTCAAATTAGTTTCAAAATATTCAACTGCATGTTTATTAAATAGAAAAGAATTACAAAGACATACAATTTATACAACGTGTCGGACTCTGAGATTTGATGACGGTCGATATGGAACCCTTTGTGACGTAATGATTGTGACGTCATCATACGTGCGCTGGGCTGATTATGACGTCATACGAGGCCAGATGATGGATGGATACTCTGGAAAGGTGAATTGCAACACCTGGTCAGCTCCGAAAGCCTTCTTGAACAAACTTGATACATGCCACCGCAAACATCTGCAAGCCATTACAAATCATCGCTGGCCATATAGTCTAATATCAAATGCAACACTCTACAAACTGTGTAACGCAGGTCCACTATCTGCGAGGATAGCGCAACAGCGATGCTCTATACTCGGACATGTTCTTCGAATGCCAGAAAATACAGACACGCAAAGGACGTCACGACATCAACTTGCTAGGTGTTTTGCGATCAGATCTCAAAGAACGTAACCTAGGACAACTAAAACCAAAAAGGACATAAATGACCTCAGTACGTTCGCAGTGGACAAGGCACAGTGGAAAAGGTTAAAGACAAATGTATTGCAGCTGAAAAGTGTGTACTTCTTCAGCTCAGAACACAGTCACTCGTCGTCGTCATCGTCGTCGTCGTCGTCGTCGTCGTCGTCGTTCTACTCAGTTGCCACCCTATCACCATGAGATAGTGTGTGGTCTCCAAATGAATCAGCGTGTGTAAAGTTTTCGCCGAGTGCAGTCGTGTTATCATCTCGGTGCATTGGGCTGTATATAGCCAGCACATAGTATTTTGCTGAATAGGAAAGTATTATTGAGGTTTGTTATAGTGATTTAACAAATGTTAACTAATGAATGACATTTGTGAATAGAACGAGTTATATTATGTCGTCACAAAAAGGAAATGTTGGTATTTTGGATTCTCTAGAGGAGGATTTATTGGATGTATCTAGTAATCAAGGGCCACATAAATTCCCATTTCATGGCAGTGGCATGGCTGGTGACATCGATAGTATGTCAGAGAACAATATCACCGTTCATGGCTTTATGCCTGATGAAGTTAGTCATCGTTTAATTGGCAATCTTTTGCCTGGTGACACAGTCAAGGAAAAGAAAGAGAGGGGGAAGGGGCAGCACAAGGAGCGGCAGCACCCCCCCCCCCTCCCCCCACCCCACCCCAACACACACCCCCAGACGGTATCTCTGGATCGAGCATGCAGCAGTAAGTCCTCTGACACTGATGTGATTAAACAGTCAGATTTTTTAAGACTGGGATCTATAGTTCAGACTTTTGCTGAACAGATGCAAATGTTTTGTGATAATATTCAGCTTGATTACTATGACAATGAGAGCGAGCATATTTCTGTCTCTGAAAATAATGAAATACCTCAGTCAGAAGATTCTTCAAGTGGAAATACTTTAACAAAAATTTAAAAACTTTTATGATTCAGCAGAAAAACTGTCAACTAATATTGATTATCAACTGGCCAGAGTTGTGACTAATATAAACAATACAAAGTTGCCAGAGGAAAAACGGAAAGACAAAATTACAAGTTATACACGCCCAGGAAACTGTGATGCATTGCTTGTCACTAGAGTTAACCCTGAAATTTGGCATAAGTTATCGCCTTGAAGATTTTGGATCTCCAGGTGGTTTCCTAACGATGATGGTTCCACTTCGCCAACGGCAAGATTATGATGTTAGCGGTTGCTGCGACAACCTCTTACCGATGAAGAAGCAGAAGGATGACAGTCGGCTCGCCTCGTCGAGAAGATGATTTACGACGATATTTATATGAGACTGTCGGGCCTATCTGGCGATGAAGATTCGCTGGGTCGGATTAGATGTTTCTTTAACTCTGGAGTACTAATAAAATAACAACCAAACTATTGTCTTACTTTTTGTAAGATGATAAGTTTTAATAAACGCTACGATTAACTGTACAACGGATAAAGTAAGTTTGATAAATCTCTCATAACAAGTACCTGGCTGGTACAAATCGAGTATCTATTCTCTAGCCACGAACGTAGCACCAGCGATGTGCTACGTGAACCCTGATGTTGGATTGATTAACTTTACTAACTGCAAAGTGCTTCATTTATAGCCCTCAGAATCTCTGAGGATATATACATATCTAAATATTTAGATCTATACATATCGAGATATTTAGATCTTGTTCTGATGACTCTTCTAGGTATATTATAAGCACAGCTTGATTGGCCCGGATAATCAGTCCACCAATGAACTTCTGGTTATTCCTTCCTAGAATTTTCTATTTCCTAAATGTTGGTCGTTCTGACCAATCACTGATCACTTCATTCCGATTTCAATTCTAAAACCTATTCTACTTAATTCTTTGCTACAGAGTTTGATCGACGCTGGTTGATCGTGACGTCATTCTGACCAATTAAACTCTGCGCAATTCTTCTATGGAGAGAACGCCTCACATAGACAAAGCGGTGGTAGCTGGTTCTGTTTTGATGCGATCTGTCAGCTAACTAACAACATTACGGAATGTGTTGTTGTTGCATGCCATTGTATGAGTGACATATAGTTGATATACAAATTTCGATTATGTTATTCATTCCTACAGGACGCTACAATGTCTATGTCCTGTCCATTGCCTATCGTGAATAAGCCTGTAGGATACTAGAGTTAATAGGCACATGAGCTGTATGATCTCATTGCCAGCTGGTGTTGTTCTATTCTCGTGTGAGAATCAGAATGCCTATCGTCATCAACTAAGTCCGTTTGTCACGTACGATTCCATCGATTCTTATACAATGATTATTTTCCTAACTACTACTCTAAACAACTGCTGAATACTATAAAAGTGTGTGCCGACTGAACAGCAACAACTTTTATCTCAACTATTTCCAGATACACATCAACTCAGAACCCTAGACCTTATTCTAATCAATTCGATTGTTTCACTTTTACTGATAAAACTTTATCCAACAATCGATCAGGTTTCGCCGAAACTGAATATCATCAGCACCGGCTGATGTCAGCTTGTTACTGTATAATAATAAACTAAATAATAAGATATACAGTCAACCGGTCCATTAGCTCACCTGGTATTTTCAAATCATAAATTTCACTTAGGACTTACTCGCAAATATAAGATATCCGGCGGGGTCATGACTTCCCACAAGACAATCCCATATCTACAACCTGTAACTCGAGCCAAGGACTCAAGAATGCATAATCCAACGGTTAAACGAAGGTTCTCACTGTCTAGGAAACCATTTGGAGACCACACACCATCTCATGTAAAATACCGGTCAACCTTCAGGTATGAACCTTCGTTTAACCGTTGAATTGTATGTCCTGATAACGGATACTACTGGGCCGGCACTAGGCTAATGTCTGGCCTGTCGGTTATCGAGACAGGCATTCCAGTGGTAAATTTTCTCTTGGTCTGCTAATGAACATATCTCAAGACGACTGCAGAAGCCGTTTTTGGCCGATATGAGTGTTGAAAGGTTAATTAACATATTTTATATTAAGCGAAATGCGTGTCGTCTATACATGCCATAATATAGATCGATGGATATAAAATCTGTTCTGAAAAGGCCGGATGTACTTAGCAACTATGAGGATAAAATATTGTTTGTCGTCCTTAGTTAATCTATACAAACAGATAATTAACTGACACTTGCAAGGATTGTTCGAATACGTCCAAGGTAGAGTGGTCAAACCTGTATTAAGTGACCACCTCAGTGAGTAACATAACATAATCTGACAAAGTAAGTACTGCCATGGAGGGATCCCATATATCACTGATGACATAATCAAAATACGTCACGTGTTATCTGAGGTCATAATCACATGACGTTGGTCCAACACGAAATGGGAAAAGGTCGGACATCAACAAACTAAATTGTATGTCATTTGTGACTCTATTTAATAAACATTATGTTCCCTATTTTGAAACTAGTCTGACTGGTTACTGATGCAGCAACAGCTCAAAGTCAAATTAATTTCAAAATATTTCACGGCAAGCCTGAATATTTATTGTTAAAATTGAGATTCTGGGAATTCATTAATCAAAATGTTATAATAGAATTAAAGTGGGCGGAGCGTAGCTGGAAATTGGCGTGACATTGCTAGAAATGGGTTTCTCTATTACCATGGATACTAGCCTTAGGACACTCGACAGTGATTTTTAAGAGAGGGTGGTGGTTCCATCACTTGTCTTAAAGAACCACTATCTGGCTTCCCCATTAGGCAGGTGATCATTATACACAGTTTTGAATATAGTAGTACTAAGAAATAACTTAACATGTTTCTTAAACAAAATAAAATATACTGTTGAAAATGTTGGACTTGATTTGATTGGTAGACATTACTGCCTAAGGCAGCAATGGCCTCCAATCAAATTAAATCCAAACTACTCAACGTAATATTTCTTACATCGTTTTCAAAATTGTGCTAATTAACATGGTTAATTTTTTTGCTTTGGAAGCGTTTTAAATAGCTTATTTATGAGCTGTAAAGTATATTTGAACTATCCCAAGCGCCTACAGGATCAATATATTAATAAGATAATTGGATTATGTTTGTATTAGCATTGATATCCGTATGATAGTCAATTCAATTGTAGCTGGAAATTGAAGCGATGATGGCCTAAGTATTCTAGTATAGAGAAATACATGTACATTAAAACAAACATCGACTCTGAAGTGTTGACGTTTTTACATAATACAGAGCAACGTAGATGTAACACTATGACATCTGTAATAAGGAATATATGCCTCTTATGGCCTACACGTTCTAACATATATCAAATAATATAGATCTGTATATAGATGGACAATGGACAACTGGCGACGACGTAAATTGTTTACTTTGGTCCAAGCCGGACAATTTGCTCTCATCGCCAAACATAACTACCACGCGTCTATCAGCTATAGAAATCGATAATTGTTGGCAATGGGACAAGTATCTTGGCACCATCATCACTTCTGGATCTGACACCATACCACCTTCCCCACCACCATATAGACCTATATATCTTGAATATCACTGCATCGACAATCCTTCTACGGACGATATTTTCCGAAGTACGCGTCTCAGGGTGATATCTCAAAACGTTAGTTTCAAGGGTCTATGCTCTCAGGATGGAGATTTTGTAAGGAATTTGGCTGAGAGTGGCAGCAACAACGTCCAGGCAAATTGATTTCAAAATAATTAACGAGAGGGTAATTGTATAGCAGAGATATTAAAGGGATAGTAAAGCATATAGGTTATGGTCGAGGGCCCCCTAGGATGATATTGGCTTAAATCGATTTTCGGAATGTTCCAGTTTGTAATTATAACCGCCATCATGGCAACATCTGGCACGTAGTCTATAATAATTGTAATTATAGCATCACATTTTATTACAGTACGTTTAGGCATATATGTTTGGGTTTAAATTGTAGACAGCGGAGCCTTCCATGCAGTCACATCGTTTCCAAAATTTCAGCACCATTCTTATGTAATGCTCTTGAAATCATGATGAGTCTGGACGGAAGCGTTTCGCACGAATATTGTATATGGATATGTTGTGCGCGTGGTAATAAACCAGTCCTGATAACGCTGACAATATGGCCCGGTATTGGCCAAGTACCGGCCCAGTAACCAGCGTTATCGGGAAAGTATGTGTGACATTTATTACGTCGTCTAGAATATTCTATTCTGATTATGTTGGGTATATCTATATAGGCAGCGGAATTTTGTGCAAAATCGGCTTTTGTGCAGAAAAATAGAATGCACAAATTAGTTTGGTTCTAATAGAGGTGTCATCGATGCGTGGCAGGATTGTGTAAACGAGTTCTTCAATACGGATAACGTTTCGAAAGATAATAATTTATTTGAATATCTTGTTATGCTTGACAGGTAGCAAAGCTATTAAAGGGATTCTAAATTCTAATTTAAGTAGCAGGTAGGTGTTAAGCGTGGAGAGAGAGAGAGAGAGAGAGAGAGACGCGCGCGCGTACGTGCGTGCGTGCGTGCGTGCGTGCGTGCGTGCGTGTGTGTGTGTGTTGGGGGGGGGGGGCAGGGGTAGGAAAAGAGAAACAGAAAGAGAGGAGAGGAGGGGAATAGGAGAAACGGGGTATAAACTAAGAATCTGACAAGAGTGAGAAAGGTAAGGTAGTGATGTGTTCACCATGCCTGTACATGTTGGGCTGTTTGCATTTAGCACTTATGGTTGTGAATTTAACAAATAGGAAATTACTTAAAGCGGTTGGTATTGACTTTATATTGGCATACGATGTTACATATTGTAATATTCTTTTCCAAGTCTACATTGCTAATGCCGTATAGAAATTGATTAGCTGTCAGTGTGGCAAGCGACATATTGTTTAAGGACGAGCTGATTTTTTAGGGAGACTTTGGTCGATAAAAAGAGGGCAATGGAGGAGATAGTGATTTGTGGATTCATCAGCGTGTCCACACGGGCAGCTAGCTGAGTCTGACAGAAAATTTTCAAATAGATGCCGATTTAAGTTACTACAACCATTACGAAGCCTACATAGAATTACATTAGCAAACCTTTTGCCGACATAATACCAGGGAAGAAGTGGTCGTATGGGCGACATGGCTCTAAGTTTGCTCTTGAATTCCATGAGAGTGGCGGAACACGTGACCGGCGCGGGGAGAGTATTCCACGCGCGGACTATGCCTTTGTAATTATTTGCTATTTAATAAACATGCAGTTGGATATTTTGAAACTAATTTGACTGGGCATTGTTGCTGTCCGAACAACAAGAGAAAGTGAGACTACTAACGTACCAAAGTAGTCAGAATGAAAACAACAATGGACTAAGACAGAACTGCAACAAGATGCTGAGCCAAAATTAATGAACGTTTGAAAGAACGTTCAATCTAAATAGCAGATGACATGATAAGTGGGATCACTTCCAATAATTTGTGTCATGAAATGTTCAGAGCAGTCAACACTTTATGAGTCATCACGCCACTGCAACCACTCGTTGTACACAACTTTGACGGACACGTCATTGGCTAAACAGCAACAGAGGTTAGAAGGCCCGCCCATCTCTAGCTACGCTCCACCAAGGCATTGCCCTTTTTGGGATCTATCGATCCGTGCGCTCTCTGAATCTTCCAGTTTCCAGAAAACTATATAGGTAAGCTTTTGAATATTTTGAAACTAATTTGACGGATGCTATCTATGGCAGCAACAGCGCTCAGGCAAATTTCAACAGCATGTTTATTAAATAGTAAAGGCAGTACAACAATGCTTAGTCTGTCATAAATTAAGCGTCCACGACGAACTTAGCTACGTCATTCGTGACGTCATTGATTATGACATCAGCCTATACGTAACGTGGTTAATTATGACGTCATATGATTGATGGAAGGGTCTATAGGTGCGGTGGAAGAAGACACGCTCATCACACGGCCTAAGCCCAGGAGACCATCCGGACCTAATTTTACCCAGGCACCAACAGCTTCCAGTTAAATTATTTTTAGAATAGTCAACATGAATGTTATTGCGTGATAACAAACATCTTGTATCTGAACATGCATGGCATCACAGACAATCGCGTAAGGAGTCAATTCATAATAGTAGCACCCACACGCCGACATTAATGCGATGTTCACAAGTTTAAATTCTGGGAATTCAGGCTTCAAAGTTCCAAATCGAGTCCAACGTAAAAACTGAGCCGAGTTTATCTGGAAATGGGCGGGACATAGCCATAAATGGATCCCTTTATCATTATATCGTGATCCAAATAAAATAACCCAGCTGATATGATCAGTAAAATACGACATTTGATATGGTAATTTGGCATCCATGACACCAACGCTAGTCTGTCAATGTGTGAGTGTGCGTGCGTGCGTGCGTGCGTGCCGTGTTAGATCTAACTGATACGTATATACATGTACATCTGTGGTACGATAGTTTGTATATGTCTGTGAATTAGTATATCCAATATGGGCGTGCGTGTTTATAAGAATAATTAGGGGATGCCTACGTGGGCATGTGTGCGCGTTAGTGGTTTTGGAATGTACCTGCGTGTCTGGATGTCATATCAAGCTTTGCTACATTACAGCCAGGAAATAACTTAGAATGTTTCCAAATTAAAATAAAACGTACTGTTGTATATTTTGGCTTTAATTTGATTGGAAGCCATTGCCGCTTCCCAAAACACAACATTACGATGTTTAAATTTAAATTTGGGGTGGTGTGGGAAGTATAGATATAGGCATCCCTCTCAAGGTCACGAGTATGGGGGGGGGGATGCGTGTCCCCTCCCCAACCATCACCCCCACCCCACCCCACCCCACCCCTCCTCTGGCGTCTATGGTACTAACTACTAACACGTTTCTGGTGGGGTCGGGGGCTTTATTTTGGAAACACTCAGGCTTATTTATGAGCTGTACTGTGCATGGTTTATTACCTTAAAATTTTTCTTTGACTTTTGATATCGGCTTAATGTCAGGGATCAGTCGATCGTGTTTTACAAACATCGGAATAGCCATCGTCATTAACCCTTCAAACACGCCGAATTCGATACAGTGTAATCAATATTTTATTGAAAATTAAGAATTAATTTATGTTTTGTGGCAGTGTATGCCTCCATTTAACGCAGCGCCAATATATATATATTAAAAACTCTAGCTTATGACTGCTATGAGATTATTACAATGGGAGTCCATGTTTAAAGAGGGTATCATGTCTTTTTAACCGTTTTATGTATAAGACGGTCAAACCCCGCCTCCGTAGTGACCTTGAAGAATGGTCATTTACAGGCCAAGAGAAGACTATTTTTAAAATTTTGCAACTGGAATGACCGGCTCGATAATCGAGCCAGTCATTTCAGTGGTAAATTTTCCAAAAATAGTCTTCTCTTGGCCTGTAAATGGACATTCTATAAGCAAATATTAAGATTTTCATGACAAAATTAGGACATTAAAGGGTTAAGAACGGCCATATTTTAGGTTAACTGAATACAAATTGCATTATGATCACTTTAGGGGTCTTATCCGGCGATTAATGTCCTTATATTGTATACATATCTTGTTTGGGATTATGTTAGCGGATAGGACACGAAAGATCTAAATTGACCACACGCTTCAGAGGTGTAGGTTAGTATTCTTGAACATTTGAACATCAAATTCACCGAAACTCAGAAATGTTTTGGTAAATCTACAGGTAAGATTTTAACTATTTTCAAACTAATTTGTCAGGAATCTATTACTGTCATAAGCAACAACAGCTCCCAGTTAAATCGGTTTCAAAATATTCAACGTAATGGTGTTTGTTTTGTAAATAAGTTGTTGATTTTTGCCTTTCAGATTAAAATGGTTAAAATAAATGTACATACCCTGCATTCCTTGATGGTGTTATTTCAAGGGTCGTAAATCGACGCAACTCACTCATTCAGTGCTATGTGCCTGTGTCGCAGGTATCCACCGACCTAAGTTGTATTAAAATTCAAATACAAATTATCATTATTTAAAATCCAATTTTAATATAAAGTGCACATTCAAACCAAAATACTGGACACTTTTAGAATCTTAAATTGGTACATCAATGTTATGAAACGAAAGGAATCTTATCATATAGTGATCTCACTTCTTATAGCCTAAATGAACTTTAGTTGTGAAGTTGAATTAGGGACGTCATTCAATATAACAGCTTAAAAATTATATTCATTTATGTGTAATAAAATTATTATATGTTAAGATTTAGTTCGTTTCATAATAGGTACACAATTTAAGCCTCCATAATTATACAATTTTAATAACTTTATTTTCAAGCATTCTGATTTCACAATAAAAGAGAATTTCATAATAAATGTGTTTAATGTTTTCACAATTTCAGATAAACCCGCCAATCTTCACCAGCAGGCGACTACATTTAATCGTCAATCACCAACTCCTGCAAGATTCACGCCTCCAAACGCGTTCAACAATATGTCGTCTAGCAGCACAAGTGAAAGTGTATCTATCCGGACACGAACTGAACGACAGGGTGACGTCACCTGGACAATAGTAGAGGAAACACGGGTAGGACCTGACGGGAGAAAAGTGGTTACAACTAAGAAAACGTCGAGCAAAGGAAACAGTGATGTTGTGAGTAAGACCAAAGGATGGAATGACGATTTTGATAAAAAGGTAGCTTATTAGTTTTGAACAATTAATTTAAGTTGTATAAATATTATATTTTGCGTAGTCGGGCCTAATCCCCTTCCTTTACACAGTGGAGGATTCCAGTTTATCCATCAATCATATGACGTCATAATCAAGTACGTGACCGCCGTGTAAGATGCCGTCATAATCAATTACGTCATGAATGGCGTAGGTAAGTTCGTCACGAATGCTTACTTAATGACGGACTAAGCTTGGTTGTACGAATTGTATGTCTTTACTATTTAATCAATATTCTGTTGAATATTTTGAAACTAATTTGACTGGGCGCTGTTGCTGCCATAGGCCATATGCAGCAACAGCATCCAGTCAAATTAGTTTCAAAATATTCAACAACTTACCTATATATTTTCTGGAAATTGAGATTTAGAGAGTGTAGGAATCGATTGATCCCAACACGGGCAAAGTGTGGGTTGAGCTTAGCTAGAGATGGGCGGTGTATAGCTAAAAAGGGCTTTTCAACTCTACTAACAGTAATGGACATGACGTCATGCGTTCTTGCGTTGGATCCCCATTGTACCTCGATCAGTTAACAAACTGTCTCTCGAGAGTCGAGTTTCCAATATATACACCTGTGCAAAAGTTAAGCACCACCCTATTTTTACGCACATGCGAGGGTATATTCATGTGCTATGAAGAAAGCAATAGCATAAACATTTATGTACCCATCCATCTTAGTGCAAGAGGTAATAATGCAACTAGAGGAATGCTGATTATGATGGTGGGGAAACACTGTATGTTTTTGTTTGAACTTGAAAACGAGGCCTGAATATGGTTACGTTGACACAACTGACAACTATTGCCCTACAGTTGACACACGTGGCTAGATTGTCATTAATGGTGTCTGAAAACGAAGTTTAACATCTGTGCACGAGTTTGAGACTGTCATTATTAATACCGGGTATATCCACCTTGTGCCTGGATGACGGCCTGGACACGACGTCTCATGCTGGTCACCAACCGACTGATACGCCATTGTGGTGTTCGTTGCCATTCAAGATGGAGTGCGTCTGTTAATTCCTGTAGGTTCTGCACAGGAGGATCCCTCCTTCTCACCATGTTTCCCAGAATGTCCCAGATATGCTCAATAGGGTTCATGTCAGGGCTCCTTGCTGGCCATGGTAGGGTTTCGATGGCATTCTGGCGGAGGTATTCATGCACAGCTCTAGCACGATGTGGTCGGGCGTTGTCATCCATGAATATAGGGTGGGTTCCAGGTGCATGATTTACAAAATGAGGGACCACAACTCTATCCAGTATGGAATCTTGATATCTTTGTCCATTTAGTGTTCCAGGTACAGTCAACAGATCCAGCTTACAATCAAATGAGATGCACCCCCATATCATAACGGAACCTCCACCAAATGGAACTTCTTCCATGATGTTACGTTGGTCGTACGCCGTGCGTCTGGACCTCCATACACGAGTTCGACCATCTGTGGCATGAAGCAGGAACCGACTTTCATCGGACCAGTGTACCCGTCTCCAGGATCTCATGTTCCAGTGTCTTCTTTCGTTGCACCACCTCAGACGCTCCTCTTTGTGGTGTGCAGTAAGGAGAGGACGTCTGACAGGTCTCCTAGCTTTCATGCCAGCAGCATACAGTCTCCTTTTGACGGTAGACATTGACACTCTATTGCGCGTTCCCCATTGCTGGCTGAGCACTCTGCTCTTGGTGAATGAAGATCTCCTAACAAGGCGTACTAGGGCTCGATCATCACGGGCCGTAGTCTTCTTCGGTCTTCCAGATCTAGGCCTGTCGTTCACCTCGTTAGTTTGCCCATGTTTTGCAATCAAACGACTGATTACAGTATGGTTAATGTTCAGCTGTCTGCCAATCTCTCTGCATGACATACCAGTGGTATGCATGCCTATGATTTGCCATTTCACACGATCACTTAACCTTCGTCTTGCCATAGCGGTTCACAATCAAGAGCTAATTCTCTCTGTACAAATAAACCACGGTCATGAACACAAAATTCCTAATCTTGTCGCCTAAATCTGTATGTAATGTTCTACACCTCAAACTGGACTTTTACATAACTGAACACGTGTGCTGTTTCCCGCCACGCACGGACATCAAGCGGCGTGAAGTCATGCATGCATGTGCATTTCGTACTTGGAATTATGTCAGCTAACGCGGGGACAAAAAGTATGGCAGCCTAGTTGTACCATCATGTTTCTACGTTCTATTGTTTTTGCTGGTGCTTAACTTTTGCACAGGTGTATATATAGATTTCGTTTGGAAACTCGACTCGCGTCAGAATTGTAAATGTAAATATGTCAGAAGTGTGCATACTACTTACTACCACGAAAGAGGGGGCTCCCAATTTACGGGAGGTATCTCCTACAACCAACCAACCAACCAATCAACCAACCAGCCAACCAACCAACCGACCAACCAACCAACCAACCAACCAACCAACCAACCAGTGCACTGACCGGACCACATATTCCAGCGTTATATGCCACATCTGTGGCATGCGAATGGACATCATTTGCGAGTAGAATTGTACCTTCTTGTCTATGTTTGGACAGTACCTGTAACGCGTTACGGCCCTAATCGTCATGCGCTGTTCACGTATGCTTATACATTCTTCTCTTTACTAGGCTTATGTGTAAGTAATCCAATTAATTTTTCAGTTCCAGTCTAGGTTCGAGAATATGGGATTCAACGGGAAATCTGATGACAAGGTAACTATGACAACATATCATTCTATGTTATACGATTATATCCCATTATATCCACAATTTACTGTATACTATCGTAAATGTCTTGTGACTGAAGGATATTGCCGACTTACGTATACCATATGCGTAGGAACAGGAGTGGGGTGTGGGCAAGGGGTTTGGCGGGTTATCCTCTCTCATAGTGTATCCCCATAGAACCCCTAGGTTCTGGCCCCACCCATCCTTTAGCCCCCCCCCCCCCGACCCATCCAGGTCCAAGTACCTTCCTACACCCCTGTATATATTGGCGGGGGATCGAACCCACAACTGACGAAAGCGCCTGCAAGCACTGCCTCACAAACGTTACCAGCAGACAAACACTTCACGACATATCGTTGCAGGACATGGTCTGATGGTAAGGTTTATGGGCTATGATGCTATGAGCTTTCACCAGTTCTGGATGTGCAATGGATGATTCCGGTTTACCAATCAATCATACTACGTCATAATCAACTACGTGACGCGTGGGCTGAGGGCATGATTAATTAACATACGCCATGAATGACGTAGCCTAGATAAGTTCATCACGAACGTTTAATTGATGACAGACTAAGCGTTGTTGTACGAATTGTATGACTTTACTATTTAATAAACATGATGCCAAAGGCAGCAACATCGAGCAGTCAAATTAGTTTCAAAATTTTCAACAGCTTACCTGTATAGTTATTTGGAAATTGAGATTCAGAGTGTGTATGGATCGATTGATCCCAAACACGGGAAAAGCGTGGATGGAGATTAGCTAGAGATGGGCGGGGCATAGCTAAAACTGGACGCCTCCATGCAATGTTGGCAGGATGAACGTCACATTCATCACGATCGTGTTTCATCATGGTGACTTTCATCACTGTATATCGTCATCTAAATGATTCATCGCAGGGTGCATTTCCCCGACTGACGCAATCAGTAAATTTCACGAACCAGACTCGTATCTGACGCCCCGTACTCTCCCTCTAGCGCATATAAGTCGGGGCACCTAGCACGAGCCAAGTCTGTGAATTCACTGGCCGCGTCATTCTCGAAAACGCATCCTGAACCAAGAAGTGTAGTCATATTTATTGCCAAACATGTAACAGTATTGCCCCGTCAATGCCTCGAAATTATTAATATCGTGTTCTGAATTGTATTTATAGAAGTCACCCAGATCATCTTCAAAACCATCTGAAAAGACACAAACGATATCGGAATTCATAGACGACTGTGTAAAGGCCCACAACACTGTTCGTAGCAAACACGGAGTCTCGTCCCTGAAACACGCTAAAGATCTTACTGAGCATGCGCAGACATGGGCGGAATATTTAGCGCGGAGTAATTCGTTCAAACACAGTGCTTGTGTTTTACGTACGGGGGATAGAGTCGGTGAGAATATCGCCTGCAAGTGGTCTTCTGGTGGCAGCGATTATACTGGTATGTAGATGTATCATTATCCTTTAAATTGTTTTAAAAAGTCATTGCACATAAACCTTATGACACACTGGTAACAGGGTTCATTTTCTTGTAGAAAGTGCAAATTCAAACAAATTTAAATAATTTATCCAGCCATTTTCAAAGGTATTTACGGTCTTTCCAGACATTGGACAATGTTTACAGACGTTTGTGTACCCATTGACGGTCAAACCGGACAGGACTGACCTAATCAATGGTTTTAGGGAATGACCATTTGTAGGTTAAGACAGGATAATTTGCTAAAATATATACCAAGCATGTCATTCCAGTGGAATATGTTCAAATTTGTCTTCCCTTGGCCTGTAAATGGACATTCAAAGAGCAATTTCGTGTAGTTTTCTTGACCACTGAAGTTTATCAAGTGCAGTAATTATGACCATTATGTACATTTAACGTGTCAGGAATAACGGTTTCGTATACATATATAGATTTGCATAGCGTTTTAAATTTTTTTATAGCCAAGCTCACTTAAAGACCTTTGAAAAAAACCTAATTCTGAAATCAAGCCAGTTAACGGTTAAGAGGCATGTGTTATAAGTACGCCAACAAAGACGTTTCACTGGATGATTGTGCAACGATGTAAGCAGAGGCTACTACCACGTCATTTTAAAGAAAAATATTATAATGCTTGCTCATTTAATATTAAAAATTATCAAATCTACTACCCTAAAAAATTCTGCATCTTGTCAATCATCGAAATGCAGCGATTGTGTTTTTTCTGTGTTTTTGTACGATGCCTTAGGGAATGCTTTGATTTCAGCTCCATATTATTGTGTTTAATCACGAGATGTGTAATTGGAGTTTTGTGGGGTGGGGAAGGATATGAAATTACGAATAAACTTAAATTCATTTTATGTAAAAGTAGTGTAATTTTGCAATAAGGTCCCTTGTAGTTAAAATATTAAAATGATCTGATACGGCGATTTATCTATTTAACTTATCGATTATCTATTTAACTTTAGCAGTTAAAACACATATATTTGGCCTTTAGATAAAACGTCCATGCCATTGGAGTGTAAAATATTATAAGGACAACTTTCTAGCTATGCCCGTCCATTTCTAGCTAAGCTCCACTAATTTTGAATCGATTTTAACACGTTGCACCCTGAAGTCCCAGAATCTTAATTGCAAGGTAACTGTATTCTGTACAGGTAAACTGTCGGCTATTTTGAAACAACCAATCAACTTAATCTCAAAATATTCAACAAAATATTTAGTAAATTATAAGTTCACCAAAGCAACTAACAAGTGGAGTATTTTGATTAAAACACCACCTACTTAATTCACCTTTCCAGAGTATCTATCCATCATCTGACCTCGTATGACGTTATAATCATATCAACGCGTGTGTGATGACGTCACAATCATTACGTCACAAAGGGTTCCATATAGACCGTCATCAAATCTAAAATAGTCCGACACGTTTTATGAATTGTATGTCTTTGTACGGTAATTTTTTGCTATTTAATAAACATGCTGTTATATATTTTGAAAGTAATTTAAATGGGCGCTGTTGATGCCTTAGCTTACCTGTGTATTTTTTTGGAATTGATAGTCAGGGTGTTCAGAGATCGATTGATCTCAACACGAACTAGGTGTGGGTGGAGCTTAGCTAGAGATGGGCGGGGCATAGCTAAAACCGGAAAGGTCCATTGGCATATCGGATGCCTTCATTCTAAATTCATCAAAACATACAATCCAGACTGTCGAGTATTGTGTGTAATCCAGATTGTTACTGATGGATCTTTGTCACTTTCGTGTCGGACCTGCGTCGGACCTCATCGTTTGATCGTGACGTCAGCTAACAAGTGCTGTATTTTGGTAATAATCCCAAATACTTGAGTTTCAATCCGATTCCTTCATTATAAGGCATATTAAAGGGATAACCACTTCAACTGTACAGTCTCAGAATCTCAATTTCAAGAGTTGTTAAATCCTGAAGAAAATTATTTGGATGGTGAAACTAATGGATGAATCCAGTTTTAGCTATGTCCCGCCGATCTCTAGCTAAGCTCCACCCACACTTCTCTCGTGTTAGGACCCTGAACTCCCTGACTATCGATTTCCAGAAACCTATACCTATGGCAGCAACATCACCCAGTCAAATTTAGTTACAAAATATTCAGTAGTATTTTTATTTAATAGTAAAACATACAATTCGTACAACAATTAAGCGTTCGTGACGCACTTATCTACGTCATTCATGACGTCTTTGATTATGCCGCCATCCTACACGTCGTGTAGTTGATTATGACGTCATATAATCTACTGAGAAACCGGAATCCTCCTTTGTGTTCGTAGTTAATCTCTTGTGTTAGGTGATTAACATCAACTGTGTCCTTTCCAGGTCAAGATGTAGCTGACTATTGGTACAGTGAAGTGAAAAAACACGACTTCAAAGCGTCCAGTGCATTAAATTCAGGTGAGTTTACTTCCATGCAAATTGTTCACTGTACAATTTGTGTAAGGTTACTTCAATGCTAATTGTTCACTGTACAATTCATGTAAGGTTACTTCCATGCTAATTGTTCACTGTACAATTCGTGTACGGTTACTGTCATGCTAATTGTTTACTGCACAATTCGTGTAAGGTTACTGACATGATAATTGTTCACTACAATTTGTGTAAGGTTACTGCCATGCCATTCCTTTACTATTCAATTAAGGCAAGATTACTGCCATGCTAATTGTTCACTACAATTCGTGTAAGGTTACTGTCATGCTAATTTTTTACTGTTCAATTCAGGCAAGGTTACTGTCATGCTAATTGTTTACCACAATTCGTGTAAAACTACTGCCATACTAATTTTTACTGTTCAATTCAGGCAAGGTTACTGTCATGCTAATTGTTTATTGTGCAATTCGTGTAAGGTTATCGACATGCTAATTGTTCACTACAATTTGTGTAAGATTACTGCCATGCCAATTTTTAACTGTTCAATTCAGGCAAGATTACTGTCATGCTAATTATTTACTGTGCAATTCGTGTAAGGTTACCGACATGCTAATTGTTCACTACAATTCGCGTAAGGTTACTGCTAATTTTTTACTGTTCAATTCAGGCAATGTTACTGTCACGCTAATTGTTTGCTGTACAATTCGTGTAAGGGTAATGTCGTATTTGATGTTCGCTGTACAAAATGAATCGAAAAATCATTAGCAATTTAGGACAGCATGATGAATATTTTGAAATTGCTTTGACTGGAACGCTGTTGCTGCCTCAGACAACAACAGCTTCCAGTCAAAGTTCAACAGTTCGACGCTGGTTTTCATTGACAATAGTATACCAATAGGTGTATGACATACGCCACCATACTCACCAATACTTCTTCCAGCATTAGCACACACGATATATCGATATGTCATGGAAGTTATATCGTGCTATGACCGCTGTATGGAGCTGACACAATGAATGGAGGATTACACTTTATCCATCAATTATATGCCGTCATAACTACGTGAAGTGTAGGTTGACGACATTATTAATTACGTCATGAATGATGTAGATAAATTCGTCACGAATATTTGATGAGGGACTAAGCGTTGTAATAAACATTATGTTGAATACGCTTACGGCATATCTTAATACTGTATTATATGCTGTACCATCACATCATCATGCCATCTTATAATATTATGTTGTTGTTTTCAGGCCACTTCTCTCAGATGGTGTGGAAGACTAGTCGCGAGATAGGTCTCGGAAAAGCCCGTGATGGGAGCGGGAAGGTGATAATAGTAGCAAACTACAGACCGGCTGGTAACATCGCTGGTCAATACCAAAGCAACGTGTTCCCGTCAAAATAAGAATACAAAGATCGTATTATGGTGCCAGATACGTCATAATAACTTTGAAAACATTAGTGAATCCAATGATATACGCTGAATCTGCCTGTCAAATACAGCAACAGCTTACTGCGAGGGGATTTTCAAAGCGAACACAAAAAGCAATCTTCCATTTTTCTAAAGAAATTGAAATTCAAATACAGCTTAATACCACTAATAATATCACTGCACATTCCTGTCTCGGTACACATTCCACGACAGACAAAGTAACATGTCGTCATAATATGCATATTCTTTGTTAAATTCTAGTCAACAATGGGTGCAACACAATTCACGTAACTTAATGACATTCATATCACGTTCAGTCATTCACCAGATATATTATACCTTCTTCATTCTTTCATTCTGTACAGATAAGATGAGATCTATAGTTTAGCCACGATAAATCAACATAACTGTCCAATAATTTGCTGTTCCAGCCACGAACACGCATGCTTTTTACGGTCATCTAAATAGAGGAATGCAGTTTTTCGATCAATCATATGATGTCATAATCAACAACGTCACGTGTAGGCTGACGTCATTGTCAATCACGTCAGGACTCGATTTAGTCCGTCTAAAGCGTTTAATAGTCCGTCAGGTTATACGAATTTTATGTCTTTACTATTTAATAAACATGCTGTTGACTATGGACGTTGTTGATAGGCAGCAACAGCACCAAGTCAAATTATTTTCAAAATACACAACAACTTACCTGCATAGTTTTCTGAAAATTGAGATTCAGAGAGTGCAGGGATCGATCGATTCCAACACGGACACAGCGCGGGTGGAACGTAGCTAGAGATGGGCGGGGAATAGCTAAAACTGTATTCCTCCATTGCAAGTCGGATGAGCTAGAAGGATAACCCAGTTTGGTTAACTGAACATCATAGAAAATTGCTCTCTGAGTTCCAAGCGTTTTTCGTATACAGTGTTGGTGTACTGTATGCTAAAAGGTGTGTCACATAGCAAAAGTATGTCAGCATAACATACTTTTCATGATTCACTGGCCATCATAGAATATTCTTGTCTGGTATGTAGTTTTTCCTATATAGTAAACTAATTTGGTGTATTAATGCAGTTGTGGCTAAATGCAGTTAGCAAAAGTAGGTTACTGTGACCTACTTTTCACATTTCGATGAACAAATAAATTGTTGTCCAGTCGGGAATTCACAACACACTTGGGTATTTGGACGCATCTTAGGCTAAATGTACTGGAGATGTGGAGGAGGTATTAACGGGGCTGTGCAATGGCGTTCATGGACCACGCAACATTACATGAACAGTTTTTGGGTTATCATCTAAATGCATCAGTAAAATTCTAGTTTTTTCATCGGAACCAATACCAAAACATTCATCCAGGGCATGCAGTATTATCTTCAAGTATTCAAACTAAATATGTTTAACTTACTATTGTAATTGGTTACATGTCATGTAGATCGGGGAGATTTAAAAGATGGGCAATTGAGAATTGCCCGCGGCCTCTTATTAAAACTTGTTTATATTTTTATCAAACATAGATGTCATGAACTGAAAATATACAGGAATTAGCAATATTCTATATATGACAATCCAATTCTTAACATTTCCTAGCTCGCGAGAGCTCGATTTTGTTTGTTTTAACAAGTGCAACGGTCCATAGTTGCGACACAGGCAGCTTTCGTAAAAGATGACAACAATTTGACCGACAATAAGACGTACTATTTGCGAGTCAGAACTAAAATATGTGCTTCGAACAAATTCTAAGAAATCTGTGCAATATGATTAGAACAAAGCCTCACACACACCCCCTCCCCACCACCCCCACCCCCACCCCCACCCGCACACCCAGTATATGTTTTACGCCATATCTTGGTCACTTTAATTTGTGAACAGCGCTAAATTATTTAAATAAATTTCCTACTCTCATGATTTTATAGGATCTATAATTTACGCATGCTATAGGCATAGTACCGGGTGTACATAGACCTGATGACCATGGCTAAAGTTTTTGTCTCTATCTAACTCTTCTGTTTCAACAGCGCCTCAAAGTGCGCAAAACGATACTTATTAACGCTTCCCTTGTCAATAATTTTAAAGAAAATCGAAATTTTTGCTCAGTGTGTGGGCCAATTGGAAGGATACTTTGTGAATGGAGGATTCCAGTTTTTCAGTCAATCATAAGACGTCATAATCAACTACTAGAAGTGTAGGATGGCGTCATAATCAATTACGTCATGAATGGCGCGGCTAAGATGACGTAGCTAAGTTCATCATGAACGCATATTTGATGACGGCCTAAGCCTCGTTGTACGAAGCGTATGTCTTTACTATTTAATAAACATACTGTTGAATATTTTGAAAGCAATTTGACAGCACCCAGTCAAATTACTTACATAATATTCAAAAGCTTACCTGTCTAGTTTTCTGGGAAATTGAGATTCAAGGAGTGCATGGGTCGATCGATCCCAACACGGGCAAAGTGTGGGTGGAGCTTAACTTGGGATGAGTGGGGCATAGCCAAAACTGGAGTCACACCTTTACCTTTGTAATTTACCAAAAATATCTTTCCCTTGTCCTGTACATGAGTATACCATAACACCAGTAAAGAGACAGATTTGACCAATACAGGGTTAACTTAACACCAGAGAGTTAACAAGACTCCGCGTGCCTACTTCTCTGGATGGAACTATTGCTCCATTGACGATTGAGTCCGACTGATGCCACCCCTGTTATTAGTTATGTAAGCATGTACTGTTACGACGATGTTATTTGTCGGGCGGTCGGTTGTCCTACAAACTGTGCATTCTATAGACCACATCCTTGAACAAACGAAAATAGAGAGGTATATTTCTAGCTATGCCCCGCCCACTTTTTTATACGTATTGGAATCGATTTGATACGTTGAATGATATTGATGTCGTACACTTTCATGACGGTGCTACGTAATTTTGATTATGACGTCAGCTAACATGTGGCGTATTTGATTATAACGTCAGATACTTGAGTGATACACTGATTTGATCTCTCTATTACGCTAAGCGAACTATTTTATTCAATGGACCTTTTCAGTTTTAGCTATGCCCCGCCCATCTCTAGCTAAGCTCCACCCACACCTCGGCCATGTTGGGATCGAGCGATCTCTGAACTCCCTGACTATCAATTTCCAGAAAAGTGGGTCTGTTGCTGCCTATGGCAGCAACAGCGTCGGTCAAATTAGTTTCAAAATATTCAACAGCATGTTTATTAAATAGTAAAGACATAATTCATGCAACAACCCGTAGCTATCACCAATCAGTGCTCGTGACGTACTTATCTACGTCATGCATGACGGCATTGACTATGACGTCATCATCACGTCACGTACTTGATTATGACATCATTTTATGGATGGATAAACTAGAAAGGTCTATTTCTGGATAGTAATTTTATAATTCAATCTGGAGTCAGGGAATTGGCGGCCATTTTGAATGATATAATACGTGCTATCCAGAAAGCTACTACAACAATCACAGGTAAATCACTACTTCCAATGCGCAATTGGGCATGCATAATCTTTCTCATTGTCCATCCGATAATTCCAATCAGACAAACTCGTTACAGTCCTGTTAAAGGCGGTTCGATAACTATTGTTACTCGAATCGGTGGATAAGAAACAAATTCATCACTAACATTATTTTCATTATTTATGTGGTATCCAAATAAGCCATGTAGATAGCATGCGTACTAACAACATTTTATTTTGAAAATTTCTGATAAAAATTTCTGAAATCTAATGGTCTATAGGTTAGCTGCACCAAATAATATCGTTGGTGCAAAAATGGATTTAATCTCATTATAACAGAACATTTACGCCTTGTTAAACATATTAAGACACAAGTGTACACAAACATGTCTGTTAACGCAGGTTACTGGGTCGGAACCTGGGGGATAACGGGCCAATATGGCCCAGCATGGACCCAGTACCGGCCCAGTAACTTGCGTTATCAGTGTTACACAGGCACGCACGCACGCACGCACGCACTCACGCACGCACACATTCTCAGATTTCTTTCTCTCAGGCCGTCATTAAATGGCATATGAGAGGATGCGGAGGCATGTGCATACACAAACATGAACACACGTACACATTACTGCAATGTTATTTACTGTGATAAATACTAAACACGCCAAAATAAGTCATATTCATTTTGGGTGCAAAATATGCTATTCTTGGATATGTATTTGCTATGCTGCCTGCCTTCAGTTAGTCCTATAAACCCCGAATTCCAAGAATTTTAGAGCAGTGTACCTTTCCACTTTATCCATCAATCATATGACGTCATAATCAACTACGTGATATGTAGGATGACGTCATAATCAATGACGTCATGAATGGCGTAGATAAGTTTGTCACGAATTCATTAATTGATGACGGATTAAGCGTCGGTGTACCAGTTGTATGTCTACTATTTAATAAATATTTGGTTGAATATTTTGAAACAAATTCGACAACGCGCTGTTGCTGCCATATGCAGCAAAAACGGCCAGTCAAATTAGTTTCAAAATATCCAACAGCTCACCCATCTAGTTTTGTGGAAATTGATAGTACGAGAGTTCGCGGATCGATCGATCCCAACACGGGTGAAGTGTGGGTGGAGCTTAGATAGGAATGGACGGTGCATAGACGGGATCCAGTTGCTACCATGAGCAACGGCAGCTCCCTGTTAAATTCGTCTCAAAATACTCAATCAGATTTATTACCTCAATTGCAAAGGATTTTGGTGTTTTGTTCCTTTGGGTTTAAAGGATTAATCGACGGCCCTCTGTTTTAATCACCGCATAACACACTCAGCATGCGTGGCTGTACATTTTGCCGAGATATGTCTATAGGCCTATGTATCATACTCTGATTAACTTACTCATGTGTATCTATGTATATGTTCATGTTTACAGTTGGATACGATTTCCTAAAACAGACACTGTTAAATATGTTTGTAACAGGGATTAGAGCCAGTGGCCTATTGAGCTTTACTTATTATTTTTCGATAAATATTATGTTATTACTGTTTATTTCATGAAATATTATATTGTATATTGTATTTCGTATACTTCAAGAGAAGTTAATCAAAAGTAAAATAAACTGGAAACTGATATCTTATTATAGCTTACCAATAAAGAAAATATAGATTAGAAAAAATAAAAGTAAATTAAATATAAGATTTAAATATGAACTACAGAAAATGAGGTTAATAATGTTAATGTCTCTGGCTTTTATAAGCAATGGATGGATCTATCTTTAGCTATACTACGCCCATTCCCTAGCTAAGCTCAGCCCATGCTTTATCCGTGGTGAGATCAATCGAACCCTGAGCTCCCTGAATTTCAATTTCCAGAAAACTATTACACATAAGCTGTTGCATATTTTTTTAACTAATTTGACCGGACGCTGTTTCTGCCTATGGCAGCAACAGCACCCAGTCAAATTAGTTTCAAAATATTCAACAGAATGTTTATTAAAAAGTAGAGACATACAATTCGTACAACTTGACGGGATATTAAGCGTTTATGACGGACATTGATTTGTCATTCATGACGTATTTGATTGTGACGTCAGCCTACTTGTGATGTAGACCTAATTGATTATGACGTCATATACTTGATTGGTAGACTGGATTTCTCTATTGTATCTATTTCATACTATACATTCTAATAATTCTTATACATTTATTGTCTCGTTTTGCAATAAATGTTTATATACTATTTGATAAAAGTGTCGTTGTTACCATATGATCAAATCACCACAGCAACTACCCACTGGATACTTATATATGAAAGTAGCATATGCACTAAAACTTCAATGACGTATCTTATTTCTGGTACCCTCCCTCGAAATTCATTACGACGACAACTCACCATTACTCCGCGAGCACATCACGTATGGACTTTTATGTAGCCGCAGTTTGACTTTGGATATTGGGTAATAATTGCGTAAAGATGAAAGAAAGTTTGGTCACATGATCTGGGTCATGAATTCAAAATGGCGGTCATTTTCACTGAAAATTCCATTTATAATGTGTATAATGGGTTACAATACATCGCGTAACTTGTTCTTTTTTATTTTCATGACATGTTACATTACAATGGGTATCTCACTATCATAAGCAACCTTTCTGAAGCATAAAAAGTCAAACAGAATGTAAATATGTCACCCTGTTTGGCCAAGAGTGAGTTATTTAAGGGGATTTACACCCTACGCGAGCGCCGCACTTGCAGACCTCGCAATACGTAATGTTTCTGAATGCGCATGGACAGATGTTTGACTTAACACATTTGATGAAATTGCAAAGCAAATGAAAGTCTTCAGGTGCTATATCATCAGGTCGTATCTCGGGTGAAAGGTGTTCATCTTCGTCTACCGTGTATCAATATTTGGTTGGATCTAGAAAGACAGTCTGAAAATGGGACATGGAACCAATGGTGACATTGGAGACATGCACAATTTATATGGAGATGATTACTACTTGATGTACATGGCAATTCCTCGTGGTCTAGTTACGTTTTTCTATGGTATATATTGTATCTCAACGTATCAAACGTTTTTACTGGTTTGTGACTAGAAATGCAGCCAATCAGAAATTTATCGGCAGAAGAAATCATTTCATCTGTAATTGGCAAATGTTAGAACCTGCTTACATCCCGATTCCATCAGACCTTGAGTGCTCGCTCCCTGTTCATACCTTTCGCGTGGTACCACAGCCACTCAATGCACGACAAGCTGGTAAGTCATTAAGTACACTTGAGTCCATTGTAAAACTACATCGTGAACTGGAATTTCCCTTGTTGCGCTTCCCTGCCCATAGAGCACCAAAAGTTCATTCATGTCGAAATAAGTCTAGTCATTGAAGTGGTGCACGAGACAGACAAACAAGTCAGTATCTGCCGAAGCAATAAAGATTCTTCGAAACTTGGCAACAGTAACAGCATGATTGATATGGTATGTAATATGGCCATCACTCATCGTTTTCTTCATGATCATATTTTGGTAGATGCGTATTTTTCTCATTTCCTTGACAAGATTCCATGCATGCTGTCCGATCCTGTAAGTGAGATCCTCTGAGATAAACAAGTTTGTCACCTTCGAATGTCTCAATCATCCATGTGATGAAGAAGTGTGTAGGTCTTACTTTTTTTTCCTGTTGACGACCGAATCTATCCATATCAATGGGCAATGGTTGATCCGCGCTACTAATTGTAGTGTTTATTGCATCACGTTTGCTTCGACAGTCAAGTTCGTATTGATTAATACTTTATAAGACAAATGTTATATCGATCATGTTGCAATCTCGTGACAAGTCGCTGGATGTTTTCCACAATTTCTGTACAAAGTCACAGTAAGTGTTCACTTTAACTTGTGCACTGACACCTTCGATGCATATGGCATACAGTGGATAATAATCATACTGGGTTCGTCAACTCGTGGAAAATCAAGAGGCGGCAGAGCTTTAAGATTGTTTTAAATTTTCGTGTAGGGTCTGATTCAGGAAAATTTCGCAGAAGACCGTCTGGTAAGGAAGAAGGACATACCTTTTAAGGACCTACTGATGGAGTAAAGTGGGTAAGCTTTTACTTTGCAGTCTATCAAGAAAGACAACCTTTCCATAACTACTTTTTCATGCTTACTAGTGTTCCATTTGTACACCGGGTCTTTAATACGAGAGATACCAATGACTCCTACAGGTCTTTAGCTGGCTGGTAATATTCTTTCTCCAGACCCTGATTCATCGGTATACTTCTCCCGCATCTCACTGTGTGTTTTACAACAAACCCTCCCTTTGTAAACTCCTCAAAGATTGCTGGGAAAGTTTCCTATAATTTGATGCAATCTTCATAGTAAATCGGTACCAAGCGACTGTAATTTGTTCTATCGAAGGTGAAGAATAAAGGTGCGGTTCTTCGTACAGCATTCACATGTAACTCACCTTTTCAGAGTATCCATCCATCATCTGACCACGTATGACGTCATAATCAGCCCGGCGCGTGTATGATGACGTCACAATTATTATGTCACAAAGGGTTCCATATAGACCGTCATCCAATCTCACAGTCCGACACGTTGTAAAAATTGTATGTCTTTGTAATTTTTTGCTGTTTAATAAACATGCTGTTGAATATTTTGAAACTAATTTGACTGGACAGCAATAGCACCCAGTCAAATTAGTTTCAAAATATTCAACAGTTTACCCGTGTATTTTTTTGGAAATTGATAGTCAGGGTGTTCAGAGATCGACCGATCCTAACACGGGCGAGGTGTGAGTGGAGCTTAGCTAGAGACGGGCGGGGCATAGCTAAAATGGAAAGGTTCATTGAATGTGATGAAATGCTTCTGCTATAGCACATTTACCTCGAACATAATGGCCGCCATTCATAGCACTGTTCATTACCATTGGCCTAGGGTTTTCGTTCTCTACAAAGACACTATTTACTCCACTCTCTAGAAATTTTTCCAAAGCAGGCGATGACAATTTTCTCCATGTGGAATCCATCTAGTCTAAGAGATATAAATATTACCAAATTCATTGGGTCTTAGTTGTAACTTCTTGGTTCTTCGGTATACACATTCGTCGCACCAAAATGGAGCATTTTCATGATACTTTTTTTTTTTAGAAAGGACATGCTGTTGAATATATAGATCCCAACACGAGCAAGGTGTGGGTGGAGCTTAGCTAGAGATGGGCAGGGCATAACTAAAACTGGAAACGTCCATTGGCAGATCGGATGCCTTCATTCTAAATTCACCAAAACATACAATTCAGATTGGTTTTGTCGGATCTTTGTCACTTTCGTGTCGGACCTGCGTCGTTTGATTTCTCATGCATATGTGTATAGTATCAAACTTATTGGCTGGATAGGTTATGATTGGAGTGAACGCCATACGTGTGAGTGACCTGTTAACCGCCAAACTATTGGCGGTAGTGTATGGCGGAATACACGGGTTCTCACATAGAAAATATTCTAGGATATGTTCTCCGGTGACGAATCCGGATGTAGACTAAATTGCGAAGTCTGTATTGGCTGAACATTCATGGTCTTCTTACTGCGTATTCCATGTACAAAATCTACAGGAATTTCCCCTCGTTCAACAACATTGCCGACTCCCACCAGTGTCAGAGATTCTAAGACATAATGTAATGGTATTGTATTAAAACTAGTCAATGGTTTGGGGTTCATTTAATGAATCTGATCATCTGTTTCACCATCATGATTTTGAAACAACATGAGCATGGTTTAATGATTTCTCCTTATTCCTAACTGTGTATTTTCCTCGTGACTAAAATTATCCATATCCTTGGTTTCTTGAAACAGAACTGAATGCTGAATAGGTTGTGCCAATGGGACATGAGGAATTCCAGATTTATCAATAGTGCGCTAGGTTGGTGAACTGTTAATAGGTTCAACGTCATCATAACTCCTACAAAGTCTGATACGATTACATATTTGGAAGAGCTGCTTAGATCGATAAATGTCATAAAAAGATTGATTGCTCGAAACTTGCATGCATTGGTGTCGTCTTCTTCCATTTTCTACTAAATTAACAACATTCTGCACAGACAGCTTGAAGATGGTGCATGAGACAAGCCACTGCTCACATACTTAGTCAAAGACATATACACAAGGAGCTGGCTCACGTCATGTATGCACTTTTATGTACCCTCAATTTGACTTTGGATATTCGTTAATAATGCTATAAAGATGAAAAGTCAAACATATGTGCATACAGCGCCAGAAACATTACGTGTTGTGAGTTATGCTAGTGCGGAACTTGTGACGGGTGCACTCTTGACCAAATTAGGCGACATATTTACATTCTCTTTGACTTTTTGTGTTTCTGAAATGGCGTTTATTGCATTACAAGTTACACGACGGATTGTAATCCATTATACACATTATAAATGGCATTTTAGGTGACAATGGCTGCCATTTTGAATTCAAGATGGCGGATTTTTCCTCATGCCTCAGATCATGTGGACCAAAGGTTTTGTTATCTTTAGACCATTATTAACCAATATCTAAAGTCAAACTGAGGGTGCATAAATGTGCATGCGTGACAAGAGTCAGTACATTAGACATTTAGCATACTCAGTACAACAACTACAATTATTGGCCACTGCCACAACCGAACAAAACGAGATGACAACTGAAAAAATTTACCAATTAAATTTCTGTGAAAGCAGTTTAGCCAGGTTTTACTAAAATTGGCCCAGTAGTTAATAAGTTGTCTTTTCATGATTTTCTCAGCCAGAAAATACGAATGTTACACCGGGCAGACTTTCAGAGGATTTTGAACCGACCAATCAGTGACGAGATTATAATCGTAAGCGGTCTTAGGGATTCCCTTCAACTTATGTAATCTATGCATATGACCAATCAGAAGCGTCGATTTCAGAGGCTCTCATTCGGTATTTTAAATCAGGCTTTTCAATTACGTTTTATTGATTAGCAAATACCTTTTATTAAATCAACGTGTACTCAATAATTTGCATGCAGTTTTAACAATATAATGACAAAGCGCAGCTGTAATTAGATAACTAACTATGTATAGATGCTGCTAAAACGCAAAAGGTACTCATTTCCGTGACGGCATATACGCACGCTACCTATACATATATAGTTTATTGGTTATAAGTTAACAAGTGGACAATAATCGGCAATCCTTGACTTTTCCCCCAACATATTACCGTCTAACGCTGCCAATACACACATAGCTGCCCCTATATAGTCTATAAGTTGGTCTAATAAGACACGTTTTATAGTCTATGGTGTCTTGTCTAAGGTGGTCCAATAAGGCAGGTTTTACTGTCTATGGGAATTACTAAGTGCACAGGCCTTTGAATTTTCATCCATCCATATCAATACCACATATCCCCCTACTACATGATGTATATATACCTACATCATGTAGTAGGGGGATATGTGGTAGTGATATGGATGGACGAAAATTCAAAGGCCTGTGCTAAGTGTATAGGCCCTACGGTATGGTGTAGAGTATGGTAGGGCAGGTCATGGTAGGGCAGGTCAGGGTAGGGTACGCTATATCTAAGTCTATGGTAGCCTAATTAAGTAGGCTGGCTGGCCCTATATTAGACTACGTAAGCTATGCCTAGGCTAGTCTAAGCTATGCATACACTATAGTCGAAGCTATGATACTCTAAGCTATACTAGTCTAAGTTATACTAGGCTAGGCTAAGTTAAACTAGTCTAGGATAAGCTAAACTAGTCTAGGCTAAACTATGCTAATCTACTCTAAGCTACCCTAGTCTAGGCTAAGCTATGCTATATCTAGGCTAAGCTATGCAATACTAGTCTAGGCTAAACCATGCTATATTAGTCTAGTCTAAGCTATACTAGTCTAGGCCAAGCTGTGCTATACTAGTCCGCGCTAAGCTATGATATACAAGTATAGGCTAAGCTATGCTATACCAGTCTAGGCTAAGCTATGCTATACTAGTCCAGGCTGTTATGCTATACTAGTCCAGGCTAAGCTATGCTATACTGGTCTAGACCAGGCTATGCTATACTATACTAGTTCGGGCTAAGTTATGCTAGCCCAGTCTAAGCTATGCTATACTAGTCTAGGTCAAGCTATGCTATACCAGTCCACGCTAGGCTTTGTTATACTAGTGTAAGCTATACTAGTCTAAGCTATAATAGTCTACGCTATACTAGACTAGGCTAAGCTAAGATAAACTCGGCTAAGCTAAGTTATACTCGGCTAAGCCAAGCTATCTTCGGTTAAGCTAAGCTATGCTGGGATAAGCCAAGCTATACCATGAAAGGCTAAGTTAAGCCATGATAGGCGAAGCTCTACTGGGATAAGCTCAGCTATAGTGGGCTAAGCTAAGTTACACTCTACTGGGCTAAGCTCCACTATACTAAGATACGCTAAGATAAACTAGACTAAACTAAGTTATACTCGGCTAAGCTAAGCTATCCTTGGCTAAGCTATGCTGGGATAAGCTAATCTCTACCGGACTAGGCTAAGTTAGGCTATGATGGGCTAAGCTATACTGGTATAAGCTAAGCTATATTGGGATAAGCTAAGCTATAATGTGATAATCTATGCTATATTAGGCTAAGCTAATATAAACTAGGCTAAGCTAAGTTATACTCAGCTAAGCTAAGGTTAGCTATCCTCGGCTAAGCTAAGATATAATCGGCTAACCTTGAGACTTGCTCGACTAAGCTAACTTAAGATTTTCTCTGGTAAGCCAAGCTAATCTAAGATATACTCCGCCAAGCTAAGTTTTACTCCACTAAGCTATGCTATAATAAGGCAAGCTAACCTGTTCTCGTCTACACTAAGCTATGCTAGAAAGGGCTACGGTATGCTATGCTAAGTTATGCTAGTCTAAGCTAAGCTATACTACTCTATACAAAGCTATACCAGTTTAAACTAACGTATGCTAAGCTAAGTTAGTCTAAGCTAAGCTATGTTATGCCATGTTAGGCTAAGTTAAGTCAAAATAGTCTAATTTACGTCATGCTATGCTAAGTTAAGCTATTCTAAGCTTTGTTAACTAAGACTAAGCTATGCTAGCCTAAGCTAAGACAAGCTATGCTAAGCTAAGCTATGCTAAGATAATCTATGCTGGTATAAGCTAAGTTATGTTAGTATAAGGTAAGCTATGGTAATCTATGTTAGTGTAAC
The DNA here is from genome assembly GCA_034401795.1 of Chaetoderma sp. LZ-2023a. Lineage (NCBI taxonomy): Eukaryota > Metazoa > Mollusca > Caudofoveata > Chaetodermatida > Chaetodermatidae > Chaetoderma > Chaetoderma sp. LZ-2023a. Next base: position 59,498,463 of record CM067362.1, on the reverse strand, counting down.
CTAAGCTATGCTAGTCCAATCTAAGATAGTTTAAACAAAGCTAAGCTTGTCTAAGAAAAACTATGTTAATCTATGCTAGTCTAAGCTGTGCTAGTTCAGTCTAAACTAGACTATCTAGGCCTAAGCAAAAATATGTAATCTATGATCAAGCTAGCCTATGCTAGGCTAGGCATAATGCTATTTTAGGCTAAGCTAGCCTAGATGCTACGTCTATGGTAGCCTATAGTGGCCTGGCTAGACTACAAAGATTTCCCCTAGACTAGGCAAAGCCTAACGCTAGGCTAGGCTAGGCTAGGGTGGGTGGGAGGGAGGGAGGTAGAGGAAGGGGAGGGAGGGAAGAGTGGGCTGGAGGGAGGGAGAGTGGGAGGGAGGGAAGGAGTGGGAGGGAGGGAGGAAGGGAGGCAGTTTGACAAAGTTGTTGCTGCCTTAGTCAGCAACGACTGATAATCAAATTGCTCGAAATATCTGCAGTAAGTGTTACTACATTGCTGCTTATTTTGAGAACTGCCTATTCCGGTATATAAATAAGTTGGCACTGGGGGTGGTGGGGTATGGACAGGGTGGGGATGGATTGGTGGGGGTGGGGTGGGGACTCATTGCAATAACAACACAGCCTCCACCACCCCACCCCATCCCTCATATTCCCTACCCTCGCCGTGGACGAGCGATATTTCCAGGAATTATAATTAACGCGCTAATAGAATTGCATTTCAGTCGCTTGAATTGGTCAATAGTCTATGGATTTGTACAACCGAATATCAAACAATAGTAGTTGCATTTCATAAGATTAGATAGATACTTAATAATTAGATTAGATTAGAATTAGATACCTAATAATTGCCGTTTTAGGTGATGTATTGCCATACACGTAATCAATTGTTTGTACGCGTTTGTTTTGGGATTCACGGCTCTAAAAATAGACAGCCAATAGAAATATTCGCTCTTTCCGTGGATGCATCTTATTAGCTAGGGCAATCAGCGACGTGAGTCAACCAGTCTCATTTGCATACAGCGGCATTTCGGAAGTGTTCGGAATCTTCTGAATGTCTGCCCGGTGTATCAAAAAAGCAAAATTGTGATTGATACATGGCGGACATGTTGTTTTAAAATATCTCGATGGAACAAACTCTAATGGCCAAAATCATATCTCTAAAACTTTGTCCCGACCCGTCCAGCGGTTCTGGAGAAGTAGTTTTTGCGAAAACTAGGTCATCCAAGATGGCCGCGGAACAATTTGGCCAATCAAGTTCCCGTGAAGAAATTTGGTTCCGCTCTTACACAAACTGATATTTTATGAGTTTGAAATCAATTCCACAAACGGTTTCGGAGAAGATTTTTAGACGTTTGTAAAAATCAGCCAAAATCCAAGACGGCCACTGACCAAATTGGCCAATCGGCTTTGTTTGAACAAACATGATCTCTATGCCCTAAGAATTCTACCTGCCAAATATACTTGAAATCGGTCCAGTGGTTCCCGAGAAGACATTTTAAATTTCTCATGTCTTTTGGCGGGAAAACGATCCAAGATGGCCGACAAACCGTTTATTCGACAGTTTCGAAAGTGGTAAATTTGACATCAGAATACCCAAAAGCATATATAAAACCAATTTCGGCCTCAAAATCCATCAAATAAAAAATATCCAGTATGGCCGCCAAACATGCTACATTTTGATTGGCTCATGGCAACCATATTTTTTGACGGATCAACTTCCCTTAAAAAACTTTAGTGCCATATATATATATATCCCCTAATTATATCTGCCAAATTTCAGCCCAATCCATCTATCGGTTCTGGAGAAGTCGTTTTTGCGAAAACTAGGTCATCCAAGATGGCCGTCGAACTATTTGGCCAATCACGTTCCCTTGAACAAACTTGGTTCAGTTCTTACCTGAGCTAATATTTCATGAATTTTGAATGGACACCCCAAGCGATTTCGGAGAAGAGGATTTCTAAAGATATTTTTTAAATCTGCCAGAATCCAAGATGGCCACCAGCCAAAATTGGCCCATCAGCTGCTTCTGAAAAACTTGAATCGCTATAGCCTAAGGATGCTTCTTGCCAAATATAATTGAAATCGGCCCAGTGGCTCTTGAGAAGGAGTTGTTTAAAGGAAAAGCTGACAGACGACAGACGATGGACTGACGACGGACGGTCGCCATGGCATAAGCTGACTTGGCCTTTCAGGTCAGGTGAGCTAATAAAGTGATATAATATTTGACAGGACTACGGCAGATAAATCACGGCATGATGATGGGCCATTAAATACAAAACAATTGACTTCAACATTCTACAATGTGTCTTGACAACTGTATCAACCTAAGCTTCTTTAGTTTCTTTTTTAGCCGTAGTTGTCCTAGCTTACGTTTTAGGTGTACCTGATACTTGTTGATACAACATATTGACCATCACCCTTACCAGCGGTGACTTGTGATGACTTGCAAATATGCGCCATGGCGAGGGTCCAGGTTGTTCAAGCGGGCATTTGGAACAGCCCAGTAGCTATAGTTACATCATGTTATTGAGACACGTGTGGCCGTATATAGATGTTTTGATGTGCATGGGATCTTGAGGTGCGAAAACACAGTTTCTAGGAGGACTGGAAAGTGATTTGCAATGACAGTTGACGACAGGGAGCGGGTCAACTGAGCCTTTAGATTCTACTCTTCCTCCACTTCTCCTCTCATTGGGCTAATGTGCCTTTATCATTCGTTCCCTTTGTGTCGGGCATGCATATGTGTTTAATCTTGTCTTTAGCCCATTCGGGAAGAGCTTTGTAGTTTTGAACTGTTTTGCACTTACAAGTGCACCTACTGTTAAGTGGATAATTTTTCTCGTTGATAAAAGCAACTTCATCTGCATATGATATCTCTAGTGATTGGAGGTTTTGGTATTATCCAGTGTTCTCAAACATATGATAGACCTGTAGCGAGGTAATCGATGAAGAGCACTGGTGTCATATTGTGATCCTATTAATGTGTTATATTGGGCTGAAAGCGTTGATTTGACACGAATGGTTAATTTTGCGAGTAGGAGTATCACTAAACATAGTTCGTCATCATTACTATCAGCTTGTTGGAGGAATTGAAGACTCTGGCGTATCTTCATGGCATCAAATACGTGTGCTTTGAGAGAACCGCCAATGTATAGTGAGAATATATCGTACCTGGCCGATGTCGGCGGAATGGACCTTTCCAGTGTATCTATCAATCATATGACGTCATAATCAAAGTTATATGTGGCGAGCCTTACTGGTAGTTGGGTTGTCATAATCTTGTGCCATCTACAAAATATCATTGATCCTTATTCTCTATTTTCTATTATTTAGGTAGTTTTCAATCCACTTAACTAACTTGTCTCCAATGCCATAGCTTCTCAGTTTTGCTTGAAGTCGTTTGTGTAGTAGAGTAGTGAGTGCTTGTGAGAAGTCTAAATATACTGCATTGGTGCATTCCTTTGAATCGAGTTTGGTTGCTATATCTCGTCTCGGTACTCTAGTAGTTACATTTTGCATGACCTATTATGTCTAAATCCGTACTGGCAGTTGGTAAATGTGTTGGTTGTTTTCAAAGATTTGTCAATGCCACCCTTTTTAAACGACTCTAGCACCTTTCACAAGGTACAGGTAAGACCTATAATTGCTTGGGTCATTCTGAAGCCTTTCTGTATATATACGTAATGCATTTAGCAATTTCCAGATATCATGTAATACGTTTTCTCCTAGAGATTGTTGAAAATCATGCATAACTGTTATGTGCACTAATTTATTTAACAGCCGCATTTAATATTATCACTGGTATTCCACCTTGTCCATTGATTTTATTGAGGTTGAGCGTGATCAATTTATCTTCGATCGCGATAAGCGTGGCTAATATATCCTGTAATACAAAACTATTACTTCTGACGTCAATGCCTGATGTAGAATGCAAGTGTTCTGAAGTAAACATACCTGAAAAAAGAGTTGTTAAGAAAATTAGAGGTTTCTGTATTATCTGTAGTCATAGTGCCATTAGCTGGGTTATGTAGATTGTTAGTTATTCCATGTAGAATCGCTTTACTCTTGACACGTTTCCAAAACACTTTGGAACGTTTCTCGCATTTACTTGCCACTTTACATTCAAATGCCGTTTTGCTTTGCTGATGCATGATGTCGCTTTGTTTCTATAAATATTATAAGGAACATAATTTATGGTTCTCGTCGTTTCATTATATTTCGATATACCAGAGGCGTTTCTCCTTACATTGTTGTTTTGATGGAGGACTATACGACTCTTTCAATGTAATCACAGTTGTGCGTAGGAAATTTCAATCTTCTGATGCGTTTAGCTCGTGCATGTGATTCCAGCTAGCCATTGATACATCCTTCCTCACATCGGTTGAAATCCCCTACAATAAGAACGTAGTTTATCAAGGCATCGTACTCCGCAGGATTTAGCAATTAATGAAGTAGTTATATAATTTCCATTATTTTTGCATCGCTATATGATCTGATTGTGACACTAACATTTGATGTTGACATGTAATACTTTAGTTGCGACCCACAGTTAACATATGGCTGTTTGTCTGTTGGTACGTCCGTCAATCCATCCGTGCACCCGTCCGCCTGCCCACACGCCCGCCCTCACACCTGCCTGTCTGTCTAATGTTTGGCATTTCTGAATAAGCTGCTTAACTCGAAACTATAGTGCATCGCATTAAATTATATGTCAATAAGCAAGATACTTTTGCTGCTCTGTGCTCAGGATTGTTATGGGTATTGATTCTTGTCTCTGTCTGCCTATGCGCATGTGTGTGTGTCCGTGTTTTGCATATCTAATCCATTTTTTACAGCATCACCATAGCTTCCTAGATTGCTGAAAGTCTCATTTATATAGTTGACTATCTGGTATGATTTGGCATCACGTGTGGTGTCATGCTGTTTTTCATGGGGTGAAGAGCGAGCTGAGGTGGACTTGTTGGAACAACCATCAGATTTGGGTGAATTTGTGACTTTCTTTCATTGTATTTGCAATTTCTATTCCAAATATTTTCGTATACCTTTGGCTTTCTGAAACTATTTCCTATTTAAGCATCATGACCATCGGATGCTTGACTTGTCTGTTTTGCAGTAAATATTACATTTAGCAGATTTTGTAGGTGGAGGTAGCTTTCTTTGGCCCCTTCATTTCTGATACGATTTTATTAAGCATCTGTTCGTCTTGACAACCGATGTTGTGTACTGTATGATTTTGGCCATGTAGTTATAGGCCATTGCTGCTAGATACATTAATAGAGGCCTCTGATCTAATCTCCGTCATGGCTGTTATAATTGTTGTCAGAATAGACAGTCGATAGAAGCCCCTACATGAACATGTGTTGGACTTAGTGAAATATTTGTTTCCATAGACGTTCCTGAACTAATCTCTGATGTTATCTCAACTTCCCTATCCCAAGCATGCTCCGATATAGTGCCGGCTGGCGATGGATCTGTAATATCGATATCATGATCATTCGTTTCAAGTGAACTCTCGGCTATTGTCAGAAGATAGCCATGTTAGATACTCCTATATATGTGCTGAGATTGGTGTAAATTTGCCAAACGTGGATTTTCATTGTGAAATCATCAAACCATTCAATATATAAGAGGGAAGATTTGTGCATGGATAATGCTCCCAATGTCTGCATGAATCACACGTAATCATGTACCTGTTGTTAGGTACTTTATATCAGCACAGAAAATCATGTAACCGTAGTTCACTCTTTTTATCTTCTTCATTCGCCATTCGCCTCACCTGTGATGGCCATACTGTCATCAGCTTGTCGTTTTGAAATGGATGAATTCAGTTTTAGCTATGCCCCCGGCCATCTCTAGCTAAGCTCCACCCACGCTTAGGTCGTGTTGGAATCGATCGACCCCTGACTTCCCTGACTATCAATTTCCAGAAAACTATTCAGGTAAGCTGCTGAATATTTTGAAATTAATTTGCCTGCTTGCCGTTGCAGCAACATTGCCCAGTCTAATTAGTTTCAAAATATTCAAAAGCATGCTTATTAAATAGTAAAGACATACAATTCGTACAACACCGTTTTAACCCATCATCAATTATGCGTCCATTACGAACTTAATTACGTCATTCATGTCGTCATTGATTATGACGTCAGTCTCTACGTTACGTAATTGACATCATATGATTGGTGGATAAACTGGAAAGATCCATTGCATGATTACCTTTTATATTGCGTTAATGATGAACTAAGATCAAAACCATTTTGTCTCCTTGAACGATGGTGTGTGATGTCATGCAAATGTCAATACAACACACTCTCTATTGTGTAATAATTATCATCATTTGAATATTTTGGAAACTAATTGAACAGGCAGAGGTGTGAAGTGTGAACGTGGCCTTTTAAACTGTTTATATAATGTATATATCATGTGTCGCTTTGTATGCGTGCGTGCGTGCCTGCGTGTGTGCGTGCGTGAGTGCACGTGTATCTGGGAGGGGGGATGGAGAGAGAGAGAGAGAGAGAGAGAGAGAGAGAGAGTGAGAGAGAGAGAGAGAGAGAGAGAGAGAGAGAGAGAGAGAGAAAGTGGAATAGTGGAGAGGGAGAGATGAGAGGGTGGGGTTGGGGTGGGGTGTGTGTGGTCGAGGGGTATGTCTGTGTTGTGTGCGTGCACGTGTGTGTGTGGGGGGTGGGGTGGGGTGGGGGTGGGGGTGGGGGGGGGGGGGGGTGGTGGGGTGGGGGGGTGGTGGTGGTTGTTTGAGAGAGTGGGAGGACGTGAGTGGGAGGACGTGAGATGTATCCATCATGGCGTATGAACAAATATTTGCTGCTTGAATGGCCATTTGCATGGCAAGAGAGTACTATTTTTAAAGAATTTACCACAATCTGTTACTGGGCCAGTCATTCATTTAAAATAATCTTCTGTTGGCCTGCAAGTGGATAGTATGGCCTACAAATGGTGGATAGTATGGCCTGCAAATGGATACTATTGCCTGCAAATGGATACTACTCAAGAACATTGCAGGGGCGGGGTTTTGGCGAGCTTCGCCATGAAAGGGTTAATCAAATTTCTTTGTATACCATAGAATTATTCATAATCAATTAGGATTATTGTTTTTAACCTTTTCAACCTCGAATTTGCTCAGGAAAATTAAAATTTTCTCATAGAAAATGCACATTTGCAGACCAAGCGAAGATTTCTGCAAATTCGTTTATCAATTCCATTCTATGAACATAGCCCTCGCCAGTGCTGTATGTGAAAGATTAGCCCGTCCTTCCATCCATCCATCCATCCACCTCGCCCCACCATGCACCGCACTGCACCACCCCGTCCCGCACTGCACCACCCTACCCCGCACTGCCCCGCCCCACCTCAGCCCACATCCGTCCATCCATCCGTCCGCCCATGCGTCCGCCTACAGGAATGGCAGTCCTGGACACTAGGATTCCTCAATGTGGGTCTTAACTCGAAAAAGACGTCGTAAAAATTAAAAACACTAAGTGCGAGAGAATACAACTTTTTATCGTTCTTCTTAACCAAAGATTGTGTAGGATTGGAAGTTTATAACAAACGTATGGCTTATTAACTCAATCCGTACTTGCAGACTAATCACAAAGGTTACTCGGTACTTTATATGTCCAGGTCATGTCAATTTCTTAGAGGATCAGGCAATGGATGTAATGTGTGCGAGGTTGAATTTATCAACACATGGATATTACCATTGCTTAACATTTGTAAATATTCATACTGGATGTATGTGGAAAAGGATTAAGACAATATAAAAGAGTACATAGCTGCATGGTAGGGTGATGCATTGTTATCTTGGTTTCGTTGTGAACGTCACTTAAAATGTTCATTTATAAATCAAATTATTTTTTTAAAATGATATAGAAAATACCAGTGGGTTTTGGCTTCAAACCCTATTTTTGCTAGCGAGTTGTAAATGTAAGCATGTGTAGGAATCACTGTTATTTTAATTTGTATCCTTTCAGCTTAGGGGAGATCTGACTGGATTGAAGATTGGCTTGCTTAAATAAGGGTTCGATAACGGACCATTCCATTTTTAGCTATGCCCTGCCCTCTATCTAAGCCCCAGCCCCACTTCACTCATGTTGGGATCGATCTATCTCAGCTTCCTTACTATCAACATTCAGAAAACTATACAGGTAATCTGTTGAATAGTTGTAAACCAATTTGACTGGGTGCTGTTGCTGCCTATGGAAGCAACAGCCCCTAGTCAAATTAGTTTCAAAATATTCAACGACATGTTTATTAAACAGTAGAGACATACAATTGATACAACGTGTTGGACTATTAAGAGTATAAAGACGGGACATATAGAATCATTTATAATGTAATGATTATGATGTCATCCTACACGCTGCTTAGCTGATTATGACGTCAAACGAAGTGAGCGTAAATAGATAACATGTACGGACATGTAATAAAGAAAAATCAACAAAAATGAGACAGGGAAGCAGGCTAAAATACATATACCATGCGACTGAAAAAGTTTCGTTTCCGGTCACAAGCTTTTTTTTTGGTTCCGTTTTTGGCTTATGATATAGTGGTTTCTTCATGGGACCCCGTTGCATAATGGGATATAGGTCTTCATCATGCATATGTTCCCCGTAGTTGTTTTAAGGAAACCTGCTGCACATTTTCAATGTCAAAAATTTGTGTGATATTGTTATCATGAAATAGCGTACATTTGCTTCAAAATGTAAAAAGATTAAGTAGTATGAAGCAAGCCAGGTAAAAGATATGTGTATTCCTATTTATGTATATATAACTACAAGTATGAGGATCGTTCATGGCCTCATAATATTTCTCACACCCAGGCACCCACCCATGGCCGTAGAAAGTCGGGATTGTCAATATTGTATGCATTTAGTGCAGAAATGTGAAATTTAAGGCCAGATACCGTCGCTTTCGCACTCAGATGGAATGTGGATTTACATATTTACTCATAGGCATGCATTATTCCCTCTTTTTGTTGCTTATGTCATATTTCCACCAATGACGAGGAGCACCGCGATACCTCGTTACAAATTGTATATCTCAATGGATTGGCGTCACTAAATGCCCTATTTAAACGATGCAACTCATACCAACTGTGTTGGCGTGTATCGTTGACAACAGGCCTAGATATTGTTGTAAATATCGTGGACTGGATTATTCAGATTGATCTCCAAGTGTGATGGAAAATTAGCTTCAAATGTACTATAGGCTACATGGATATACGTATTTAGGTCAATTCGACATTATGCAAATTCAACCTCTTTATTTAAACAATAAAAGATGTCTGCATTCGCTTATAGGCATCATACAATTTCATATTAGCGAACAAAGTGAGCATACATAGATAACATGTACGTATGTGTAATGAGGAAAAATCAACAAAAAATGAGACAGTGAACCAGGCTAAATTGCAATTACCTTGCAACTGAGAAAGCCTGATTTCTGGTCACAATAATTTTTGATTCCCGTTCCGGTTTATGATATAGCTTTTGTGGGTTTTTTCATGGACATCCCATTACATTATGGGATATGGTGCTTCATTATGCGTGTGTTCCCACAGTTTTATTTAGGGCATCTTGCCCCACATTTTCAATGTCCAAAATTTCCCAGATAACGCAGCATACTGGGCTGATGCCGGGCCGATACCGTACCTCGGCCCGGTATCGGCCCAGTAAGCTGCGTTATCAGGGTTATGCTATATTGATTTTCCGGAATAGCGTACATTTACTTCAGAATGTAAAAAGATTAAATGGTGTGAATCAGTCCAGGTAAAGGCTTTATGTATTCCTATTTATGCATATGTAATTGCAAGCGTGTGTTATCGTTATGTCTTGTATTATTTTTCACACCCATACACCCATCCATGGCCGTGGAAAGTCGTGGTTGTCAATATTGTATAGATATAGCGCTGTAACATGAAAATTAAGGCCCAATACCATGCTATTCGATACCATGACATTCGCACATGGATGGAATGTGCATTCATGCATTTACTCGCTGGCATGCATTAATTCACGTTTTTCGTATCCGATTTATTTATAAACATGATTTGAAAATTCTAGTGGACGATATTTTTCTATGACATCATTGTTACTATGAACGTTGTTGTTTGTAAACCTCCCACAGACGAGGAGGACCACGATACATTGCTACAAATTTTATAGCGTCATTAGACTGGTGCAAATAAATGCCTATGTAAAAGATGAATCTATGCCGGCGTGTATCGTTGACAATAGATCTAAGTATTCTTGTGACTATCGTGGACTGGATTTTCTAGAATGCCCTCCAAGCGTGCTGAATAATTAGCTTCACATGTACTATACATGGATATACGTACTTAGGACACTTCGACCTTGTACAAAATCATTCCTATTTATTTTAAACAATAAATGATGTTCGCCTATAGGCAGCGTCTATTTTCATATTAATAATACACGGGCCGGGGTAATTTCCGAAAGTGACAATTTAAGTAAATTGAAAATGCATTTTTGCTGACATCAGTGTCGAACAATTATCTCCTCGTCGTCTGCTATAATATCATATACAGTTGTGTATATATACACTAGTGTTCAAAAGTGTGGAATCACTAAGACATTTTTAAGTCCCATAAACAAATTGATAATTTTATTTATCAGGGTATCATAAAATTAATATAAAATGTAGTCAATACATCAACAAAGCATCATTATTAACATTTCTGTTTAAAATAACAGTTCTATACTTAAAATTTTCTCTTCAAAATATCCCCCATCATGCCCATGTGCAGCGATGACAGCTTTGCATATCATAGGCATTCTAGCAGTCAGTTTTTTTCTAGATAATCAGGTGTAATTTCGTTTCATGCTTCTTGTAACACTTCCCAAAGGTGTGTCTGACTTGTAGGAGACTTTGCACGGACCTTGCGATCAAGCTGTTCCCAGAGAAGCTCAATGGGGGTTTAGGTCAGGTGATTGAGCTGGCCAGTCCATTTAAAATCTTAGGGTCCCATGGGGTTGTAGTAACTTAGCTACGTATAAAAGGTTACTCACCCAACAGAGGTCTCGAATCGGCCAGTGGAACCAGCGGCAGATGTGCACGGTTCAAGTTCCAAGGTACGACTCCCGGGCGTCCATAGAAACGGCGGGAATCAGCTAGCCCGGCAGCCGCGAAACCCGAACTGCGGAATTGCGGGATACCGCCAGCACCACACTCTCCCCCGTTTATAAAAACTGGTTATTTAATTAAAAATCTTATCTTTTAATTAAAAATCTTATCTAAAAATCTACGGAGTTAACCCTATCAATAATACTCTTTCCACTGGTCAATTACATATAATAGGCAAACTAAGTTAGTATTAATAATTTACCTGCAACTTGGTGATGCATTAAACAGCTCAATTTCTAACTAATTTTCAAAATATTGCGTTACTCTTATCAGACATGTCAAGAGTACTTTCCTGAACTTCCGAGTTAAAATGGTTAGGCTGATCTACTGGTCTCAATAAAAAACACACAGGCATTGACGCTCAACTGCTAAAGGTAGAATCAGACTTTACCAATAGGTGTCGATCCATATAGAAGGAAGCTGTTAATAATAAAACAGATGGATAGATCACCCGCTGCCGGACGAGGGCCATAGTCACAGATTCTAAAATAGCATAGCATCCTAACTAAAATTAAGGACAGTGGTTTTCCACCACAGCAGAAAACTGACAGAATTGATGGAATTGCCGAATTGATAAAGAAGTAATAAAAATAATCTCACATGAATTTAGTTGGAGTGTTATCTGAAATTAACTTATTTGAGATTCGAGGAAAACTTATGAATATTACAAATTTTTTAATTTTGTGAATATTTTTAACCTTAACATTTAGGATATACCTCTTATATAATTGAAACGGATCTGAATCCACAAATTTAGGAAATCCGGAAAACCACTACCCCTATCACAATAAAGATATCTGAATGAAGCTAAACGGAACGGATAATACAGCAGTAGAAAGAAACATATGAATTTGCGCTATGACTAACGCGCCAATTACTTCGCGCATTATGAAATGGTAAGCGCAAGAAATGCATCTGTACGAGTTATGCAGTCTTTGCTAAATGCATATTATAAATATGCTCTCATATGCAAGACTTCTGCATTATAGAGTAATGCACATTATAAATATGCCTGAGATGCATTATAGAGTAATAATGCATCATTGCATCATTTTAACATGTAAGTGCTACACGTTTAATAAATGAAATACCTAGGTATGGCAATATATAATATGTTGGCCTAATATAAAATATCTGAACTGACCTATGTAGAATTAATATACCTGGGTTATCCTATAAAATATCTGTGCTGACCTAATAAAACTACATATAATATATTTGAGCTACCGTATAAAATATCTGAGCTGACAAATGTAGAACTGGCATTAAATAGCTAACATATACAGGATTTCACTATACATAAATGAGTTTGCATCATAACATATGATGCATATACTTATAAAAGCATGTACATGGATTTAATCCATATACACATAAACAGAGAGCATTATTATGACCACACGTCATGACGGACAATAAATACAGTTAGCAATACAATGCGTATGATTAATGTGTAACAATTTACACATCATTTAACAACGCATATTTGTAATGTGTGATCAAGAAATGCGTAAATATAACCACTCATTACTACACGCAATTATTCACGCGTCATTTGAAAAACGCGTAATTATAATAACGCGTTCTGTGAGTCATACTGCGATGGACCCCTGTTGGTTTTTGGTATCTCAAGGAGTATTATTGCTGGAAAAAGCCACTATGGTGCTTATGTGTCCAACTAATTTAGTTTCCCAAAAACTTACAAAGAATAGAACATCACGATTTTGCTGTTGCTGAAACTAAAGCTAAGATGGAAGCGGAACATAAGCCAATGATTATAAATGTTTTCCGGACAAGTTGAATGTCTTCAGTGTCATGCAGCATATTAAAATTTGAAGTCATAATTTCATATAATCTGGATTACAGTAATTCTTTTAATGTTGAATTACTGTTACCATTGTACATTATCACATTACTATTGTAGTACTGTACTATGACCGAAAAGCTAACTGCAGTCCGCAACAATACCATGACCAAATGAATCCGTAATAAGACGAAACCAGAGGAACGTTTATTCAGGTGGACAAGTAGGGTCCATGAAGACTTACATAGTCTAATTCACGAATGCTTAAAGATCATTCTAATACATTTCATAATCTAGGAACCTGTTAGGAAGACGGCACTGCCTTCCTGCTCGACTCTGAATGGTGTGAGTTTGGAGTTGGTCATCTCTAGGAGATGTGTGATGTATTTCCCCTCGGACCTGACACCTCGTGCGCCTAGGGGAAAAAGTGTGATGCGGTTCCCCTCGGACCTGACACCTCATGCGCCTAGGGGAAGTGTTATGCATTTCTCCTCGGACCTGACACCTCATGAGCCTAGGAGAGTGATGCTGTGTTTGTGGGACGGGTAAAACAGAGTCGATATCCAGGTCATCTGTCAAAACAGCATCTAGATCATTATGCAGAATTGATGAGGATGGATCAATACCATATGGAATGGTTTCATCCGAATCCTCTTCAAAAATGGAAGCACAGTTATCATCAGATAACCTAAGGCCATTATCGGGGGATAATAAGTCATCATCATCGCCATGATCTTCAGTGCTTATAGCACGTCTCATTTGCAATATCCAGAGGTAAATCACGATCTCTGCACAGCTTTAATCTATCATGGTGAATAACTAGTTCCCGGCGTTGGTTTTTGATACCAAACAGTGCTTCTGACAACTTCTTATAAATAATTGGACCAGTCCAAGGAGGTTGTAGTTTATTGGACTGGCCTATTTTAGTTGCAGAATTAGCAAGATAAACTACATCACCAACATGATAGGCATGCTCATGCAAACGTAGATCATACTCTTTTTTTTCTGGCGCTTCTGAGCCATTTTAAGGTTATCCCGTGCTATCTCATGAGTTTCATGCAACGTTTGCTGTAACTGTTGGACGAAGTCACTGGCATCTGAAGGGGCATTCTCTGTAGTTGCAGACACAGGGCATTTGCACATTATGTCAATAGGCTGTAGTACTTCTCGACCAAGCATCATCATGTTGGGAGTATACCCCGTCTGTCGGCTTACAGTAGATCGTATAGCTCCAGTGATGAAAGGAATACACTTGTCCCAATCTTTCTGTCTGTCATGCTCTTGCAGGTAACACTGTATACACTGCAAGACAGTACGGTTTATACGTTCAATCTGTCCATTCGAACATGGTCTATAAGCTGTGGTGCGTGTTTTTGAAATCTCCAGTAGATGGCACAGTTCCTTAAATAGGTTGCTTTCAAAGTTACGACCCTGGTCGGTGTGTAAGAAATATGAACAGCCAAATGTGGTGACAAAACGCTCCACATACGTTTTGGCTACCAGTTCTGCCCTTTGTTCAGGGAGCGCATAGCACTCAACCCATTTAGTGAACTGATCTATGATCATCAACACATATCTATTTCCCAGTGCAGATGTGACAAAGGGGCCCAAAATGTCCATATGTACCCGTTCCAAGGGAAAACCAGCATGGAACTCGCCTAGAGCAGCTCTAGGTCGGATGGAAGCTTTTTTGCTACAGCTACAAATCCGACAGGATTTCACATACGCCACCACATCACGAGAGTATCCGTGCCAGATATACTTAGCCTTCACTCTCTCTAATGTCTTCTGCTCACCCATGTGACTGGCAAGCTTGGAATCATGACAATTTTCCAAAACCAGCTTCTGGAGAGACTTTGGGACTACCTGCAGATTCCGTGTGGTATTTGCTTCTACCCAGAGATAGTGCAAAATGCTATCGACAAAAATCAATTGATCACAACGAGCCCACCAAAACTTGACAGCTGGACTAGCTAAATATAGCTCCGCGTCAGAAGGTATGTGTGACTGCTCAATCCATGATACAACTGTCTTCAGATCAGGATCCTCCAACTGACGCTCCCTTAGATCTTCCGAAGAGAATGCGTCTAACCAGTTTGACCCTCCGATAACCTGGTCTGTTTGGGGGACACCATTCAGCAGTCCATCTGGATCGTCGCAGTCTGTGTCGCTGTCTGATAGGTCATTATTACTCAGTTGAAGGGCCCTTATGGTTTGAAAAGCCAAAGGAATTACATCGTCAACATCTTGTTCAAATTGAGACCGCTTGGTACAATATTTGCACCCACCACATGGTAACGAACTAAGAGACTGGCCAGCTTTATAACAGTGGCAAGGTGAAGAATCACTTGGAACTCGTGATAGACCATTAGCATTAGAGTGCTGTTTGCCGGGCCTGTACTGCATCGTCATATTATATTGGGACAGTTCTTCTAGCCATCTAGCTAGTTGTCCTTCGATGTGCTTGAAACTGAGCAGCCACGTGAGACTGTGATGGTCAGTCCGCACAATAAATGACCGTCCTAGCAAGTACATACGGTACTGTCTAGTAAATGCTACCACGGCTAGCAACTCTTTGCGTGTAACACAATATTTACGCTGAGCCGGTGTCAATGTTCGGCTCGCAAAACCAATAAGCACCTCTTTCCCATTCTGAATTTGGGATAACTCTGCACCAATAGCAGCCTCGGAAGCATCAGTATCCAGTATGAAGGTACCATCCGGTGTCGGATAACCTAACACTGCAGGGTTGGCCATAGCACCCTGAAGTGTTTCGAAAGCTACCTGATGCTCTAGTGTCCAGTCATACTCTACTTTGGAACTGGTAAGTGCAGAGAGAGGAGCAGAAATACCAGCAAAACCCTGTATGTGCTCTCGGTGGTAATTCATGAACCCTAGGAAAGATTCCAGCTCTTTCCTGGTCTTAGGAACAGGCCAATTAGCAACGCTTTCCATATTGTTTAGCTTAACAGCGATTCCCTTATCACTCACCAACTTACCTAAGAAACAGAGTTCTTTAAGGAACAAATTACACTTCTTAGGTTTTAATTTAAGGTTGTGCAACAGGAATCGGGAAAGGACACCTTTCAAGTTGATCATATGACTGTCAAAGTCAGTCCCTGTCACTAACACGTCATCTAAATACGCAAGACACTCGCACCAGTTAAGACCTTGCAACACCAGCTGAACAACCCTCTGAAAGGTAGCCGGGCTGTTGCATGTACCAAATGGCATCCGGACAAATTCAAAGAGCCCATATTTTGTGATAAATGCGAGCTTGTGGCGGTCCTCTGGGTCAACCTCGACCTGCCAATACCCAGCTGCCATATCAAGTGTGCTGATGAATTTAGCACCACCAAGTGCATCCAGACATGTCTCAATGTTTGGTAGGGGGTAAAGGTCTGCGAGTTATACTGTTCAGAGCTCGAAAATCGACGCAGGACCTCACGGTACCGTCTTTCTAATACCGGGGCTGACGACCACTCAGATTTTGACGGAACTATTGACACCTTTCTCTAACATTTCCGCAAGGTGTTTCTCTTCCTCATTCTCAAAACCAAGAGGAGTTCGTCTAAGTTTAGAACGAACAGGTTGTGCATTACCTGTGTCAACCTTATGTCTTATCCCCTTGAACAAACCCAAATCAAGATCATCTTTTGCAAATGCATCCTGATACTCGCTTAACATGGATTTAACTTGCGAAGACTACGTCTCCGATAAACCCGATGTCGACCTCTCATACAGCTCCTGTAGATGTCTGTAAACCGTCCTGGTTTATGGGATTACCAGCAAATTGAAATTCTGTTCTATGGTCTCCTCAATTTCTGTGACAATACCAAGGTTGTGGTCTTGTTCCAGAGTAATATATTGGGCCGACAGGTTCCTTAACAAAATAGGAATCTGCGAATCTTTGGCAGTGGCCACTGTATGAGGTGTTACCAGACCCTCCAGTTTAGATGAGGGCTGGAGCACAACATCATTCTGTACCTCCCGATCCAGAACACCTGTGGTCTTCACGGCCTCAAAAGGACCAACGACCACTTTCTGCTTCAATGTTACTCGAGCTACTTGGGCTCTCAACATTGATGCTTGAACCGGTTCTCCATTAATTGTCAGACACAGTCTAGTCAGATCAATGGTGGCCTTGTGTGCCTTCAAGAAATCCAGGCCTAATATAATCGGATCATTAATATTGGCAAGAAGTACTGGCCAGTTGAACATCATAGAGCCTAATGCAATTGTGACTGGCTCAACACTTTCCGCAGGGATACCATTGTCTCTACCTGCACCTTTCAATGTAATAGACTCCAACCTCTTTAAAGGGTAAGGTAATTTATTTGCAAAGAAATTGCCAATTACTGTCACTTGTGCCGGTGGACTGCATTGACCATTTGTACAGCCTCCTCCAGGGTGCTCGGATCTTTATCCATAGCTATCAGAGCGGCTCGTTTATGCTCAACACCCTGTGGGAATGCATCAATGGCAATTGTCTCGCCCAAACTCTCTGAGGCATCAGGGTAACCATCTAAAGTGAGCTCCTGAATGATATCTGCAAATTCTTCTAAAGAGTTACCCTCTTGTCGAATATCTTGCATCTTTTTTCTGATGATGTGGGGCAGATCTTTCTTCCCGAATCTCAACTTTAATTTGTCACATAAACTAAAGTAATCATTCTGGACTTGCCCAGAACAGATGCAGTACAACTTTAAGGCCTTGCCCCTTAAAGCTGAGATGAGCATGTCTAATTTATATGTATCAGACCAATGGTACCTTGAAGCAGTATGCTCAAACTGTATGAAAAATGGTTTCCACTCACATTTTCCATCAAAAGTTGACATTTTAGGTGGAGGAGGACCATCAGAGTAGCTTCTACGACCGGGGGATGACATTCTAGAGTCATTGTACGAAGAGACATCCCAGTAAGCTCTACGAACTGGTGATGACGTCCTAGTGTCATGGTGAGAAACTGATCGCGACACCCTCTTAGGTTCTCTAGGGGTATATACCCCCCTAGGAGCCAGGTTACCAACTAGGGTATGCTCACCCCATTGTTGACTAGTTGAGTTAAGGAGTGCCTTGTATTTAATACCTTGAGCTAGCAGCTCCATGTTCAGTCTAGCTACTTTCTCTTCCAGGGATTTTTCCCTTGGGTGTGAGTCGACCCCACCAACAGCGCCTTCATCATTGATGTCGAATACGACTTCACCAGCATGGAGCAATCGTGCAAGGATTGTAGCTGTGGCAGGCAGATCAGTATCTGCCTTAATGTCGGCCAGGGATATGGAACCTCCTCTGGACTCACGAAAACTTACTCTGCCAGCAGCTCGAACTTTACCAATATTATGGAGTGCACTAAGTTCCTCCACGGTTGCAGTGTTAATACACAAAGGTTTCGTCATTATGGGTCACCTGTTGATTTATACCAAGGAAGCGAAATTAATATTCGCTAAAAAAGTAATATCACTTACTGAAATAAGTCGTAAGCGTATGCTTACTGAAAAATATAACTCACTGAGTAGTGATGGTGGTGCAACTCCGGAGAACGTCTAAATGAATCTTCCGAAGCCAAACCAGATTCAGTAGCGTACCTGCATGCAAACCATCCTTCAGAAACTCGAAAGTATAATGATAACGGACGCGTTTACGTGCACTAGATTTTTTTACGGAGTATTAACTCTACACTGCATTTGATGGTGTGTACACCAATATCTGCATTAATTTTCTCAATTATATCATTGAGAAGAGAGAGTTGGTCATGCAGTTGCAGCTCTTGGTCTTTGAAGGAACAGGGATTCAAATGGTGAAGTTGCTCATTATACAGGACCAGAGAATACGCTGGGATATCGATAAATTTCACCGTTTGGCCGTAATGCCTTACTATGTCTATCGCACGTTGATAGTGTTGGCAAATGCGGTCTACCGCGAGTTCATCATCGGCTGTCCTTAAATAGACAAAACTGTCGTCTCGTTTCTCGGTAAGGTCGCACGTTCCGGCCCAGATATAGAAAACGATATGGTGAAATTTCTGAACGGCGCTGGCTATTCTCGACTGCAGAATATTGACCAAGTCTTGTGTAGTACCACCGCTTTTACACCAATACTCAACAAACCCAGTTTGATCAGCTCTTTTCAAAATGAAACCTTTACTTGTACCCAACAAAATTGCTTTGTGGGTAAAGGACTGATCCAACGAAAACTGGTTGCGAGCCAAAAACTCCTCAGATTTAACTTGAAAAGAAGGCATACACTGAGTATTGCTTCAACGGAGTAACTAGCAATGTGATTATGAACTTTTTGAATTAATAATAACCAGAAAAAAAACCCCCAAAACAAGTGTTCAGTGTAATTAGTAAACCTAATATTACAATTGAAACATATTTGTTGATTAGAAGGGAGATTACCCTCTAATGTTCAAAAAGTTAATAATAATGATAATAATAACAACAACAGTGATTTATATCACTTCTTTATTTCAAATAATTCTGAAATAAACAACGAAATTGAACTGTAATTAAAGTATAAAGAAATATCCAAAAACTGACGGCTAAACTACAGCTCAGAATCGCGTACATATGACACTGAAGACAACTAACAATAACAATCCAGAAACTATAGGGTTGTCATTCCACGGAATACTGACATAGATGATAGAAACTTAGCACGAAAATATACCTCAATTCATTACAGTTCAAATAAATAACATTGAATCTTGAATTTATGACGTATCTGACGTATGTATGTAAGGTATATTAATCTATATTCCCGACATGTGCATGCTATAGTATAAATAAATAATATATATTTAACTATAACTCACCTATCATCTGTGATTGTTAAATCCTACAAAAATAACTATCAAATAATCAAAATGGCGGCCAGAGTCTGTAAAATTGACGTTCGGGCAGGACTAGAGTAGTCTTTATATTTCCGAGAATTCTATCTTTTTTAACAGCAAAATCGTGAGTAGAATTTAGAAATAACTAATAACAATTTTTAATTTAGGGCCCAAAGTACTCCTGACACCATTTGTAGTAACTTAGCTAAGTATAAAAGGTTACTCACCCAACAGAGGTCTCGAATCGGCCAGTGGAACCAGCGGCGGATGTGCACGGTCCAAGTTCCAAGGTACGACTCCCGGGCGTCCGTAGAAACGGCGGGAATCAGCTAGCCCGGCAGCCGCGAAACCCGAACTGCGGAATTGCGGGATACCGCCAGCACCACAGGGTCCTCATCTGAAATATGGGGGTCCCATGTCTTTTTCTTAAAATAAACACAACACGTTGATCTAATTATAAAGCACTTTATTAAACATGTAGAAAGCACTAGTTATAACATTGTGTAAATACTGTTAATGTATATATAGAGAATATAAACTATGCATAGTTTATTAACCTTTATCACTTAACACTTGGCCACTATTGTAGATCACCAAAATACCTATTTTTGAAAGCTTAACACTGGAATGACTGGATCTAAACAGTGTCAGTCATTCCAGTGGTAAATTTTCAAAATATGTATTTTATGATCTACAATGGTGGCTAAAATTGATCTATTGAAATAGCCATTGTATATTTAACTAATAACATTTGAACTGCATGTCAATAAACAATAACTTAAAGCACTGTACTTGTTTGCTGTCTGATAAACCAACCAACCTACATGACAACCTTGTGTGATTAACATTTCCAAGGACCACTACATTAGTAATTAGCAAAGACCACTGCATTAGTTTTTCTATAAAACCCTAACTTGCCTTTGGACGAATTGAAGAATTACGAGTGTCTGGGGCGAGTTTGCTCAAGGACGACTTGACCTGCTTCGATATAATGCGCGCGTATTTTTTATAATGTAACTGGAATGACTAAATATAGAGGAATACATATAGTGCAGCAGATTAACCCAAAATATATGAGGTATTGTGCACTTTGTGGTACAAGCATGAAATTTGGCAGGGAGATTGGGGATTCTATCCCCATTATTTTAAGATCTGGACCCATCCTGAAAGTCACATGTGACGGGTTTGGCAGCAATTTAAAAGATTTGCCATATTCGGAATCTAATTTGAGCCATTACAGTTTCTGTGTCAACTTCTACTAAAGGAATTAGTTCAATTTAACTAAGTAAATATATACAACTTTAATGCTTACTACATTTAAACATGAACAATCAATAGAATCAAGTTCCAAGACGGCAAAAAATTTCAAAATTGCCACAAAACATAGCACTTTGTAACAAGAGGCCCAAGGGCCTGTGACGCTCACCTGGACATTAGCTTTAAGACATTCGGATTCAAAAGAGAGAGATCTTTAAATTCACAATATAAATATTGGACTACAGTGACGATAACTACATATATTGCCCATAATATTTTTGAAATCCAAGATGGCCACGAAGACAATCACGAAATAAACAAGAGCTCAGCAAACGGTGCATAATACCCCGCCCCGCTAAAAAGTTGAGGAAAATTTTAAGTAACAGGTGAATTAGAAAAGATGATTTCTCTCCACCTAATATTTACACTGAAAAAAGAATTTCTAATCTAAGTTCGAAACTTGTCGAGATCTGGCCTGAAAAAGATTTTTTTAATGATTTTTAAGCACTTCAGGGGAGATAACTCTAGCAAATATGTACGGATCGCGCCAAAATAAAATCATGACACATCGTCTCCGCCTAATATGTACACTGTGAAAAGAATTTCTAATCAGAGTTCGAAACTTTTCGAGATCTGGCCCGGGAACAAATTTTGTACGATTTTGAAACACTTCAGGGGAGATAACTCTAGCAAATATAGACAGATCTCGCCGAAATAAAATCATGACATGTCGTCTCCACCTAATATGTACAATGTACCCTTCACGCCAGGTGAGCTAAAAATATGAACCGCTGGTAAGTAGGTTTATTGTAGTAACTATCTTTTACAGGGACATATAAGCCCTGTCTATGTTTGTATGTAGATATGATATACAAGCAATATAAAATGGAATGAGCACTCATAGAACAAGACCCTCGCCATCTGTGTCACTTTGCAAAAATTAGATTTTGCTTGGTTTTTCACATTTTTCGGATTTTTGGTTTAATCTGGATTCAGTTCAAATTACTGCTAAATGTAATCTTAAGTATTACATCCCACATTCTTATTTTAAAATTTGGGGAAAATTAGATAATTCCTTTTCAAGATATCAGTTGATCCAGGTTTTGATCCAATCCATTCGAATTTGGACACTTTTCGCTGGATCATGATGAAATTCGACCTTTGTTGTTCGAGAATTTCAGCCAGGTCGTACCAGTAGTTTCCGATATATCCATGCACAAAGACACACACATAGACAGACCCGATAGCAATACCATCGTCCTCATGTTCGGTGAGGATGACGATAAACATCCTTATTAACTGTAAGGCCGCTAAATTCTTTCAGACATACATGTATATCTCTGATTCTGAAGGATAATTTGAAAATAATTAACGGTTTCAAAATTAAGCCAAATTAAATTTATCCCCTAGTGAAACAGTGAACTGTTTGACTGCTGGAATAGTGGAGACGACATCGTCCATGTGTTATAATTCTGAATCTGTTAAATCTTCTGAAACTAATTTGACTGAAAGTCTTTGGTGCATGGTTAATCCACCTAAAGCGTTCAGTCGATTATTTTCAAAATAATCAACAGTTCCATAATTATTGCCACTAAAATTACTGTATATATCCTGTCACACATAATTCAAAATACCTATCAAATTACTCACTTAATATACTAATCATACATAGAAATACTTGATTGATAAATGGGTACAGTAACTGTTGTTAGCGTAGTGAAATGGTAGTTGATAATGTTCACATTAACTACCAACTTACACATTTGTATAACATATTATAGTTCATGGATTAATACTAAGAAGTCAACTTGGAACTCTAATATCAAATTCTAATCCTGACAATTTCCTGAACAGGCACAGAGTGAAGTACATTTAAGCACTGCTTTCATACATTTACACCGTCCTCGACATGTCTTCTTACAACTACAGTGTATGAGTTCATAGCACGACTTCGATGCTTCTGGGAGCGTAGTCCAGAATGGTTGCCAATCCGTGGAACTCTTAATCCAGCCCCAATCAGACGGATTTGGCAACTGCGGATTTGATGACAAACACATATTCCAACAGTAGCACTGGTAACGGGCTCGCTTTATGTGCTGCTCCAATGCAGCCTGAGTTGGTGGAATGTTCTCCAATGTACGCGATTTCTGGGCGAACAGTTGCTTCCTAGCATCATTGACTCTAATAATATCACTTGTTCTAGAATACATGAGGACAACAAAGCGCTCTAATAGTTCCATAGACTTGTCACTGATAGTTTCTGAAATGTTCATTAGCTCCGCAAGTGCCTCAGTTACCTCAGGGAATGAGTTCCACGTTGACCACGCTGTGTTTTTCCCTATACCCCCAAATGACGACACCGTGTCACAGCCCGTAAAGGCATGAAACATTGGAAGGGTAGCAGATTTCCGGGGTCCAATGATTGTAACTATTTCATGGATGGCTACGAATCTGAAATGTCCACCTGTACCGAATGCAACCCACAATTCATCTGCTTGTATTTTGTTTAGCGTCGCTATTGCCAACACCACAACATCAGTATCAACGGTACGCACCAATAGTTTTTTGCAACCCTTCTTAGTAGCATCTGCCATGTGTAAAAACAGACGCGTGTCAGCTTCCTCGTGTGAACACGGCGGCAGTTCTGAGATATCTGTCTGTTCAGAAGAGCAGATCACATTAGTTCCATCAGTTGCATATATGTTCCTTCCTTCTCCTTGCAAAAGCATAACTTGGTGTGACAAGAAACTGAACAGTTCTGTTTTGTTCTCGTCCACGCGCAAAAAATCCTTCCAATTCTTGGGCATTGCTGAAGAGGAAACAACTCGTCTACGCACACCTTTTCCCCTCTTTTGCCTGGTGGTACCCTTAAGGCTAGCTGGCTGATATTGGTCCCACACTATATCAATACGATTGGTATTCTGAAGCTGTGAGGATACATAAGGCACAAACACCTGCTGTGCATACTCTAAGAAGGTTTTTGCTGTTCCAGGATTCAGCATCTGGACCACAGCGGCACCATCCAGAAATTTGGCATCAACAACTGGAGATTGTTCTGTTGTGATTGTCCCTGCTTCAATGCAAGGCATTAGATCTGCCTTTGTACCAAGCCGTAATTTACCCCCTAATGACAGTGATGGAGGGGATCCTTGATTTTCATGGCAGAAGAATTGGTCCACATCACCATCTCTCGCCTGACAAGCCACATATAACCTAGAGAACAAATTACAATCACTCTTTACTGACTGCAACTGTAGTTTATCTTTTGACAGTACTTTGACTGATGGGCGGCTGAAGAGAGGTAACTTGTTCTTGGGCAATGGATCTGTAACAGGCTTAACACAATTGGATAACCGTTCATCAACAAACTTAGTGAACTGTTCCTCACCAAGGGTTTTCACTTTTCTGATAGTTTCAGCAACTGAACTGTTCATAATATCTTTCGTGTCTAGAACGAGAAGATCGGCACTGTCCTCCAGAAATGGATTTCCCATCTCTTGTATAACTGCTATGAGGGACTTGACATCTTTCAGAAAGGCAGACTGGACCGCGGGTTGTTGGTCATGATGAAGACCCTCCAGGTTTTGCTTGACTTTTGATCCACTAATTATCTGATCTTCTTCAAACTCTCTAACCAGCCGTGCCACTTCAGGGCCCGCAACAGTCCAGCGACGCAATGCTGCAGGATTGTCAGTCAGTCCAACTGCTCCTCCCGATGTTTTAACCAAACAATTATTCTGCTCGTGGCATTGGTCGATTGCCATTGCTGAAAATTTGTTGCTTGTTTTGTGGACCACGAATTTTCCAGAACGAAACTCTGCAAGGATGTCTGGATGCTTCGAGGACAGAATCATCATGTCGCGGATGTGAACAGATAACCAGCGGGCATAGTGTGTATGATCTAATGCAAACATCCATGGTGTGATCTGTGCTAGTGATTGTAGATACAAATCAAAATTTCCTTCCCGAATTGATCTTACATAGATGAGAAGCATGATCTCTAAGGACAGAACGGTAAGCCAGTAATCAAAATGGACACTTTGAACTGCCCGCTGTGCACACCAGTCGTCAAAGCTGAGAGTAGTTGGAGACGTTTCTGTGTATGCCTGATGGATCAAGCAATGTAGACTCGCTGCTGTGACCTGGTGAGCATGGCGTGTTTTCGTCACGTGGCTTGCCGAAATGAACGAATCTGCTGTGCCAGAGCTTGCAACATCAGCTTGTGTCAGAGCACTCGTCCATCCACTGTCTTCGAGCCAATCCCCCAAAAGCTATAATATAAGACAACAATGTTTGTAGATTTAGTATGCTTAATAGGACATTCACACATGTGCAATGAAAGCCCGACACACTATCTGTAAACCCTGGATGGAATTATCTGGGGAGACCTAGCGATTTGCCAATCATACAAGTCCAAAATGTTTTGCCTTGGAAAATGTCGATTTGCAGATGAAGAGAAGACACTTTTGGAGAAGTTATCACTGGAAAGACTGGTCCGATAAGCAAACCAGTTATTCAATTGGCAAAGTCTACAAAAATGCTTCTCTTGGTGTATACAGATGGACATTGGAGAGAATCTGAATTTGATAATGAGAATGTTAAAGGCATAATATGCTGTGGGTAGGATGATGTATAACAGTGTTGCTTAAGGTAGGGGTTACTGACTTATTGTCTTTTCATATCCCGAAATGAACATCCAATCAAGCACGCATTATACTTTTCTTGGCCAATCGTAACAATTAAAGGATTAAGAGATTTATTTAATGAAACTGAGATGAGGATGGTGAGGTGGATGTGTGGTGTCTCTCTGAAGGACAGACTGTCCAGTGCAGAACTCCGAAGAAGAACGGGAATGGAGGCGATTGGAGATGTGATGAGAAGGAGCAGACTGAGATGGTATGGTCACGTGGAGAGGAAGGATGACGCCGACTGGGTGAAGGGTTGTACCAAAGTGACGGTGGAGGGGACAGCTCCCTCTGGCAGGCCGAGAAAGACCTGGCAGAATACTGTGTCTGCCGACATGAGACTGCTGGGAATAGACCAACGGGACGCCAGGGACCGTGTCAAATGGAGGAAGGCCATAGGAAGAACAAAGGCGAACCCAGCACAGCCTGGAAAAACCGCCTCAAAACGATAAAGAAGAAGAAGAAGAAGAAGAAACTGTATCATATTCATTGGTAATATTGACCAGCACACATAGTTCCAACTTGTATTTTGACAATGTTTGGATCAAGTTGTAGTGTTTAGATTAGGTAATCCTCTAATGACTAAAACATTTAGTAATTATTTATTTTCATATTTTGGATGACGGTTTAGAGTGCCAAAACAAAAGTTATTTTGAAAATTTCCAGCTGGATTAGCTGTCACAGTACAGTCAATCAAGTTGGGAATTTTCTCTGATAGTCGTTTCATGACCTGTGTAGGAGGACATTTTCCAAAATTATGACAGCCACTGTTTTTGTCATTTATTAGATGAACACATTATGATATTGGTGAACATATTTATTGAAATTTCCAGTTCAGTCAATATAATTTCAAAATATTTAAGAGTACTAGATACTAAATGTCAATTTGTTATCATGTATGTATTATATCTTTGGATATTTTGGAATAAATTTAACCATGAGGAATATACTTGAAGCACTGTACTGGAAGCAGTGTTTTATACTTACCTTTAAGACTGCCATTTCAATATGTAGGCCGCCAAACATTATTATGAAGGAGTCTTCTCCATGTGTATCTGACCACGTCCATTGTATTTGCTTGGCTATGGCATACAAGGGTTGGTCAGCAGCAAGGACAGGAATCTGACCAGGGTTGAGATGCTGAACAGCTGCCTTGACTAGATCCATAGAATGCTTAATCATCGCCACCGAGTGTGCATTGTCCAGGAACAGGGGCAACAGGCCATTTAGTGCAGATGGAGGGCAAGATGTTTGCTGCATGTCAGCATGATAGGCTGACCAGGATATCCAGTCTCCACTCACAAATGTATCATTCTCTGTGGCCGTCATCACTTTGTTCAGCCAAACTCTCTCTTCATCTGAGGCTTCAACTGTAAGTCGATTGTCTGGAGGCTTTACAGGTCCACACACCACTGGTGCGTTGAATTCTTTTGTTCGTAGTGAAGCTGGTGGAACAGATGTGAAGCTTGATGGTAATGGAGGTACCACTCTGGTCGAGGAGGTGTCTTGATTAATAACCAGTTCGTCACGTGCCATGCCAGTTGATCCATGAGAGCGGTGCTGTATGATGGAAATGCTTGTTCCATGGAATGAATCATGTGAAGTAGCAGAGCTGGGATTGTGGTCTACGTTATCAACGGCACTTGTGGTAAATAATCCATGGCGCATCTTTGGTGGGCACACAACATTGTCTAATTCGAATCGTGTACATACCCCCTTCGCAATGTCTGATGTTATTTGCAATAACCTGTCATACGATATACACAATCCCAGACTAAAGAACGTGTCAACCAGAGATCTCTTGCGGGTGAGACCATGAATTTTAAGAGCAACGTATATGGGAAGGGGACTCTCACGGTCACGACTATGGCGTGCTGTACTTGTTGAATTGGCGGCCCGTGCATATTTAACACTGTTGAACATCAAGAGCTGAGATATGGAAAGAGCAGCAATTCTATTTGAGAAGCCGTTTTCTGTCTGAGTTTTAATGTTCGGGCCTTCCTGTATCATTTCTACGAGTGTCAGCAAAGTGGTTGGTATGGACTCCTGTTGACAACCCTCCTGAAATGATCCGTTGAAAGAGAACTTTTGATTGAACATTTCTTGACGCACAATCTGAGCAGCTCTTGCTAAGCACAGTGCTTCACTATCACGGTCACATGCCTTTCGTAGTGCACCTCCAATGTTCTGGTCAAAAGTAAGAAGTATTCCACGACCATCTCTGTGAGCTATAAGGTCAGGAACTGCTGCTAGCAATCTGTTTTTCAGTCTTGTGCTGTGAATTCTGTTGTCCGCAATAATAGCCCCTAGCTGGATAAGACGCTTTGCATACATATCTGCTAGACAGGCTAACTCGAAGACCGCAGCTGTATCTTCCTCTGTTCGGAATTCTTCTATATACGCAACTAACTGTGCAAAGACAATACCATGCAGATGATCATCCGGTTTGTCACAATTAATGGTGGTAGCCGTCCTTGACGCTTGGTTATATAAATTTACTAGACATTTGGGATGGTATTTTGCCTCTTGCGCTATCATATCTCCCGGGGCTAACTTTGCCAACAGTTTAGTATCTTGTAAGTCATGGGCACATTTGCGGACACGAAAATTTATATCGAAGGTTGAAGCTTCACGAAGACCCAATTGTCCTGCTAGTTCCCCGCAAAAGAAGCATGTTGGTTCAACTGATTTAGCTTGGCCTGAACCACGTCTGTTAAACATTGAAATGGGTATTTTGTCCTTTACAGTTTGTTTCTTCATTGCACGTTCTAGTTTCAAATCACTGAATTTTAACAAGCATGTTTTGTGCCATGCTGCCAGATTTCTCTCAAATGTTGCTTCGATACCACTTCCGTCATCAAGTCGGTCAATGTCAATGTCCATTGGTAAACACCTGATTTTATTAAATTCATCCATGTTATTAGCGAAAGACCTATACGCACTTCCAACACTTTGATTCAATTTCTTCACGGGACATTGGAGAGCATCCCCTGTATCTTTCTGGCACAATGCGCACAGGTCCCAATTTGTGGATGTGAGTGACTTGGGCTGTTTTGATCCGCTTGGTTGGTCAGGATCTACTAGCATGAAACGTTTGGCCATGGCTAAAAGATGTTCATCTACTCTAATCTACTAAACCTGAAAAACAACAAGAACTATAATTTAGTGTTATACCTAAAGTTGGGATAATTTATACATATCAACATATCATTAAATATGCAAATTGGCGGCCATGAAATATGCAAATTGGCGGCCATTTTGAATTTTTCTATCATTTTGGGAGATAAAATAATAGGCCACTATAATTTTTCCTTCATTTTGGGAGATGCCATTATCTTGCATGTGTCTTGATGGTATATGCTACATGCTTTATGTTAATTTTGTCTACAATAATTCGTTCATTCGTCATTATTTAGTACCGGAAATAGTGAAAAATAGGTTTCGCATACCGGAAAAGTAAAAATGGCTACCACGGTAGATCCAGGCGACTTTCGGGATGGGTCCAGTTCTTAAAATCATCTGTAGTGTATGTAGATTCATTATACAAAATCTCTTGCTTGTACCAGAAAGTGCACAATTAAGTGGATACTCTGCTGCACTAATAGGCTAAGATCAGACAAAACAATAATTTATCAAAAATAATCTATAAATCGGATTAAAATGCGTCATTAGTGAAAATATATCAGCCAATAACCGGATATGTCTAATTCATAGGGAGTAACTATGTAACGTGATTGCTGATTGATTGAAGCATGGATAACGTATTATCGTGTATCCAATAAGGACGCTTGTATCGGGGAGGTTTGAGCTAAGCTGGTACCCGACTCCAATTGCACATAATCGCAATAGTGGAGCCGGTAACGGATACAGAGTCCACGGCTCTGATTGGCTAATGTAGATAAGTCGCATACGCGTAAGACCGAATATTTCTATTGGTTGTTAATTTTTAGCCCGGGGGGAACCCCAAAACAAATGAGTGGAATGTAAAATAACTCTGTTTACATTTCAATCAGCTGATTATGAATACGGAAATACACTGCGTAAAACGGGACTTTTTCAGTGTCTAGTCCATATTATGAAATTCAAACAAACATTGTTTGGCAAAATTGTGTACTAATCTGTAGCGCATTGTCAGATTCAAGCTGCTGAAATACATTTCTGTAAACGCGTTCTAAGATTCCGGGAAATGTCAACTTCCCGCTGTTGGACGTACAATACGGATCAGAAATAACTTATATTGTTTCCAAAACAAGATAAAATGTACAGTTGAATATTTTGGACTTAATTTGATTGGAAGCCAGTGCTGCGAAAATATATATAAACCTATTTATGAGCTGGACTCTAGTGCTACTGTATTGTAGGCTGTTGTTATTCTGGAAAGGGTGGGGGGGGGATGGATATCAGTCTTCCACTGTTGTAGGTTGTTAAGTTTCTTTCATGCATACATTTACCTAGTTTGTCAAGTGCCCAGCACCACATAGCCTTAGTCTTTGGTGGATGCCTGTTTTGAACTATTAAATTATTTATCTATATGAAAGTAAAGAATCTTGAATCTAGTTAAAACACAATATTCAACAATGTTTTTCATCCAGAATAATTTGTTTGGCCTGATATTCTTTATGATGTACAATAATGAATATTATATTGAGTATTTTGAAACCAATTTGACTGAGCTGCTGTTGCCATAGATTAAAAATTAATTGTCTTGAAATTGAGACATTGAGGGTTAAACTCGTATTACTATCTATCAGCTCAAAATGTCCATGTACCTTGTGCAACCAACAACTTCGTATTACCATGAGGAATATGTTGTATGGTTTTTGGGTTTTGAATGAGTTAATGACTTGAATATAACCCGTTAATCACCGAACCGGCCAAAATAGCTTCTGCAGTGGTCTTGAGAAATGGATCTGTACACCAAGAGATTATTTTTTAAAGTTAAACACTGATCGATTGGCTGGTGCGACAGCAGAATCAGTCATTACAGTGGTAAACTTTAAAAAAAATATAGTCTCATCGTGGCCTGTAAATGAACAAACAAGTGCGATTTCATTATTCCAGCATTTTTTCAAAAAGTGTGGGGATAGAAAATCTGCTGTCCAAAAAGTAAATCATAACTTAATTCACTGGAATGAAAAATTTTATATAAGATTTCAATGATCAGCTGGAAAGTCAGGAAAACTGAGCAATATATTTCATGCTGTACCCCTATACTCAATGAGAAAATGCTGTCACACAAAACAATAATGACTTCTGTGAAATAATGACTTAGGTGACATGGTCATGTTTGACATTTAGTAACATATCCATCTGAGGTGAAAACTCTCATCTGAAAAAATATATATATTAATAAAAACAGTGGAAAAATTATTCAATTTCACTCTGTATGACAATGACAGTGTACGCGCATGCTATTTCAATAGGCAAACTATTTAAAAAACAATTTCACTGAAACCTGCTGTTCGCAAACACCTGTCAATCAGGTTATTTTCAAGATATTCTACAATCTTCATATCATCTCTCTTAAAAACAGATTTATTTGTAATCAGAGTGAGCAAGACCAAAACACTCCTTGTTTCTTTATTAATTCAGTCACATTATTCGATTTAAGGATATAGCTGCACAAACCGCAAGACCTACATGTAAATCACTTTCAGACAAATTATTTTCAAAATATTTAGTTTTCTGCAGATCTCAGTTCTAGCTCACCTGGTCTGAAAAGCCTGAGAGGCCAAATGAGCTTATTCTATGGCAATATATTTGGTCTAAATAGCCCAATAAATAAAACAATAGGCAATGTTTGTTTGCATGTCGTTAAATTTTTTGAAAAACCTTTAACCATTCTACCAGTAGCAAATTCTGAGTTTGGAAGAGAGGCCCTTGCCTATTTGGATCACTAAGTCACACCGTCATCCACTTCATGCAGAGCTTACTGGCTGGATGGCTGAATGTGTTATTATTAGTGACCATTCAAATTTAAGAAAATTTACCGTTTACATATATTCTTAAGAAACTAGGACAAATTGATCTACTGGTAGATGTTTTTCCCAGATATATGTGTGTGAAAAGTCAGCTAAGCTAAAGCAAACTCAACGTTATCGACCAATCACAGTTGAGCTTTTGTTACATGTAGTTGATGGTCTTGACAGTGAAAACAGTGATATATAGATTTTTATCTTTGAGCCAGTGTCCATGATCATCAATTCTTTTGTTTTGCATGGAAATTATCTTTTTTTGGATATAAATTCCTTCATTTCTGACCTAAATGTTGGAACTTAGATATCCATGCTTTGTACAGAAATGTTTGTATTTTCAGCCAATGGTAATATTTCTGCCTTTGTACCAAGATTTTCATGTTTCTGAATAAAAATTATGCATTTCAGTCAAAAATCTTCATATTTCCTGTCAAAATTGTTGCTGTTAATGGTTAGGATTGGTTAAGAAAATTGTCATTTTACTTAGTGAATGTCCATTTGCAGTCCAAGAAATATTTTTTGAAATTTTAACACTGGAATGACTGACACAGGTATTACAGTGATAAATTCTTGAAAATACCAATACCACTACAAGGGCTGGTTTTTGCCGGCTTAATTACCATTAGGGGTTTTAGACTCGGCTATCTTAGTTGATGAATTTTCACAGTGAACATGGCAATAATATAGGTTTTGGGCCTGTTGAATAGGAATTTGACATTATTGGCCAGTGGCCATTATTTCATATCAAAGTTTTGCCATTTTGGGCCTACCAGTAAATTCTTAAATTTTTAACCTAAAATATTCATGTTTCCTGATAAAATGTTCATAATTGGAACATAGTTATCAATTCTTCATACAGAAATGTGTGTATCTTCAGCCTAAACTGTCTTACTTTTGCATTTTGCACCTATATGTTTTGTTTCTAAACAAAGCAGTTGCTTTTCATTTGAATTTTTTTTTAGCATTTTGAACCCAGATATTCTTATTAACTGTGAAAATCTATATATTTCTTGGTGAACATTTGCTTATAATCCCAAATTCACAGATTTCAGTACCAAACTTTTGCATTTTCACACATATTCTTTCATTTTTGGTCAAAATTTTCTAATTTGTTGTTAAATTTTAAACACTGGCTAATATTTGACGAAATGGTCCATTACAGATTTAACATTTTGAGCCCAGATACACATATTAACCGTCAAAATTTATATTTCTCTAAACTTTTGCTTTTAACACAAAATTTACAAATTTCAGCAAGAAATGTTTGAATTCAGCACAAATTTCTGCATTTAAGTACACATTTCCATGATTCCATCCATAATCTGTGTTTGAAACCCAATTTTAAATGTTTCTTATACAGATACTGATATCCTAGGTGAGTGATACAGGCCCACCATGCCCATTGTGCCTCTTGGTTTCAAAGTCTACTTTGATCTATGGAAGTCTGATATCATTTCTCAAGATCACCAAGACCACTCATAAATTATGGTTTGTTTGTAGTATTAAACCCTATAATATATTTTGGATATATAAGCATACATAACCAAAATATTAAGTTGGTTAACCCAAATAAACAAAAATTTAAGTGTGGCCTGAAATTAATCTGATATAAACCAAAATGCCCTTGTTTCAGGCTGAAAGCTTTTATATTTCTGACTTACTAGCCTGAATTTTGTAAAATCTTCACATTTCCATTTAAATCTCTGTTATTTCAAAACCAGATTCTCATTTAACTGTCAAAATGTTTACATTTGTGTGTAACTTTGCTGTTAATCACAAATTTGCACATTTCAGGCCAACATATTTGTATTTTCAAAATAAATTTACATGTAAATATTGACATAATTAACAACAACTTTAATTTCAACAATAACCTTTCACAGATTAAACCAGCTACAGATTACAGGTATTTGATAAAGTAAGCAGTAAATGTAAGTCCTTTTTATATATTTAGATTTGCTACTTGTGAAAAACAAGTGATCCAAATGGATCAATCTGGATTTACCATTAATAAATGAGTTATCTGTTACTGATCCATTAAGGCCTACATGATCACAGGATCAGTGGTTCATGTGTAGATCATAGTTATTTACCTGGAGAGTTAACATCATTCATGGTTTTAATGGTTGGTCATAAATCACTATTATATGTACACAAATAATATTATTGTAAGATGCTGTGACAGCCTCTACAATTCCAGTAATTTTAGTTTCAAAATATTCAACATAATGTGTTGGAATCATGATACAGAAAGTAATCAATGGATCAAATTTTCAAAGCTTCGCAGGAAACACCCCTGCTGAAACGATTTTCATTTGCCTCCACCAATCAGCCACCCTCACCCCAATACCACCCACCCTCACCCCAATACCACCCACCCTCCCCACTACCCTTAGCGGTAGGCCAAGCTGATTTCGAAGGAAATACTAGTATACTTTATACAATTTATACAAGTATTCCCGCAAAATAAACTCTAGAAGAGTCACATAACAAGTAAATAAGTAGCCTAGGCCTTCTACTATTAGAAGTAGCTAACTATTTAGTAGTACTAAACGATGAACGAAAACTGGTACCAAAATTTGGAATCGTGCCCACTGATATCCTTCAAGAAAATAATCTAGATTAATAGCGTGACTTTTTTAATTTGGGGCAATAGTCTTTAGTGAGAAATTCCATTTTAGTTATGTAGTGTGACGAAATGAGTAAGATAAGACCATACTAATACCCGAAGCGGTGTCGTACAAGGGTTAAATAGCTTTCATTTCGCTTTGAAGCGTCTGCTGTCATATGGATTTCCCCTATCTGTGTAATGACGTCATGTACGTAAATCGCGTACTAAGATGGCAGCCGTTACCGGGCCCCCATATCCTGAGCCAGAGAATCGTCAGCGAGGGTATGAGGAGTCGGGTACCAGCCTAGGTTTGAGCTACATGCTGTTTGGAAAAAATCAATATTTTAACGTATGCCTACCTGTAGATCGAAGATATCGTTAAACATCGCTGCTGGGATGAGCTTTTTTGTTGAGAAATTGGGAACGCCTAACGATCGAGTATTGTTAAACATTATAAACACTAATCCATCAGTCAATCAATCAGCCGCTATTGCTAAATACAAGACGGCTTATAGCGTGTACTGATACCATTATTCAAACATCAATACAAAGACACCGCCGCTAATCCGTCAAATGACCATTCAAATGTAAAAGATATCACAATATATTCCTTCATCCATTTAGATATTTTGATAAGTAAATAGAAAAAAATATTTTGCCTGTAAGTCATTGCTGCTTTAGGCAAGTAGGCATGCGCAAATCAATTTCAAAATATTCAGCATATTAGTGATAACAACTTTGTGATCTGTCCAATATTCTGAGCTGTGAAAGGGTTAAGACGCCCAGACACGTTTGATAATCCAAGCGTGAGTTCCTCTAGAGGGAAATTCCGCTGCTATCCAATCAAATACTGACACGTCACACGGACGTTTAGCACAACAGACAGAAACATGGCGGGTATTTTTGCAATTTGTAGGCCAAACAAGGCGACTAACATCGGGCTTGCAAACTCATTATTTATAAAAATTAGATCAAATGGAACACTAAGGATGATTTGGGGATTGTGTGTACAATTAAATGTGGTGGTTGAATCTGATTTATGGGCATTAACAATTTTGTGCAAGAAAACTTCCAACAAATCATAGTCTTAAACAACGCAGTAAGTTCGTTTTAATTGAACACACAATACATTAGGTATATTTTTAAAGTAAAAACATGCACAAATAAATATACACACACGATAATATAATCGATAATTAAGCACACGCAAAGTTACCCGTTTCCGTTACACTTTTACAATGCGTCCCTCGTGCTCGTGCGTCCTCGGGGACGCAGAGGGTTAACTTTTATGCGTCCCTCTGCCATTTTTATGCATTTATACGCATAGAAGGACGCATAAGGGCGACTGAGTGACAGTACTCCTGCTGCCTGCTTCTTCTGCAAATAGCTTTTACACAGCTTTGTAGTGTACTTTGGGTCATTGGCGAAATTGGCACCAATCAAGTGTTGTCCACAGGGGATGGCATGTCGTTGTAAAATAGAATGGTAACCTTGCTGGTTCAGTATACCTTGCACTCTGTGTAAATCTCCAACTGTGCCAGCACCAAAGCAGCCCCATATCATTACATTTCCTCCACCATGCTTCACAGATGGTGTCAAGCACTCATCCAGCATCCTTTCATTGGTTCTTCGTCTCACATATGTTCTTCTGCTTGACCTAAACACCTCAAACTTAGACTCATCTGTCCATAATACTCTCTTCCACTCACCTATTGTCCAAACCTTATGCTTCTTGGCCCATTTACACCTTTTCGTCTTGTTTGCAGACTTCTGAAGTGGTTTTTCTTTGCCTCTCTGCCCACAAGGCCAGCATCTCGGAGTCTTCCTTTTACTGTGGCAGATGAAACTGATGTCTTACGTGTACTGTTCAATGAAGCCACTAGCTGAGGACCAGTGAGGCGTCTATTTCGCAAACTAGATACCCTGACGTACTTGTCATCCTGTGCATTTGTGCATCTTGGCCTACCACTTCTTTTTCGGTCGTGATTTGATCCAGTTTCTTCTCTTTTAAGACAAATAAGCTTTTTGGCAATCTCACGCATTGAGTAACCTTCATCTCTTAAAATGACAATAGACTGGCGCGTTTCTAGAGAAAGTTGCTTCCTCTTGGCCATTTTGATCAATAATCAGAGTGTACCAGCTACAAATGACTGAAATAAGACACTAAAGTGCCATTTATACTCGTAGCAGGACACCTTCATGCTTCAATGGTTTTCAATATGAGTATGCATTACATTATCTGTCAGACACACCTTTGGAAAGTGTTACAAGAAGCATGGCACGAAATTACACCTGATTATCTAGAAAAACTGACTGCTAGGATGCCTATGATATGCAAAGCTGTCATTGCTGCACATGGGGGATTTTTTGAAAAAGAGAAAATTTGAAGTATAGAACTTATTTTAAACAGAAATGTTAATAATGATGCTTTGTTGATGTATTGACTACATTTTATATTAATTTTATGATACCCTGATAAATAAAATTATCAATTTGTTTATGGGACCTAAAAATTTCTTAGTGATTCCAAACTTGAACACTAGTGTATGTCTATATTTTTACCTAATCTACGCGATCAGACGTATAATGCCTTATAATTCCCGAAATAAATTGCTGTTAAAAAAACAAAATAAGCCAAATTATGGTGATATATATCATCGAATAAAGGGTTTTCGAGTGTGTACAAGAGTAGGAATTTTATCAACAAATTTGTTCAATTTCTTGACTAGTATGTCGGTCGAGTTGCTTAAATTCGTGAGTACTGAAATTCGTGAATTAGTTTTTATCGCTCTCGTTCTATGATGTAACGTTGCATGGAATGCATCTATACAGTAGCCACGTTTTGATTGACAGTTCTGAAGCTTTTGACAAAGTTTTGAGCGAAATACAGTCAAAACAAGAAACTTTACATACAATTAATGATGGTAGGTATAAAAATTGCAAGCTTCTTTAATGCACTTTCTTGCACTTATTTAGCACCTAAAATGAGCAATTTTTACAATCCAAAGTTACCACCTGCTTTGGTTACATTTTTTCGCCGCGTCGGATTAGCCTGATTGACGGGAGCACGTCTAAATTTTATTGGAGAGGCTCTAGAGGAAGGGGGTGGGTGCTTATTAATCATTTAGCAAAGTGTCAAAATTAACATAAAGTGCAGTGCACACATGTTTTTTTTAATGATAGAAACTTTTTTTATTCTTTCCTTTATGCCTGCTGAACATGTTTTAAAGACCCTAGGTTTTTTCTTCTCTTCAAATGTATCAACTGCTTTTATAGTTTATACATTCATTTGTAGGACAAAATTAGCAGTTGAAACATTCAAAGTATCATTTAATTATGTTATCGGTATTTTTATCCTGGGTAAAAAAAGTAATGGTGAAAATACATGTTTTTCACTACACTGACATCAAAATGCATAAAACAATCACTTGGTCTACGAGCATCGTTTTAAAAAATTTACACTTGTGTAAAAATATGTTATCTATTTAAAGACACATGATTTATTGACATCGCCTAAGGGACATGCACGTGAGAACGTCAAAAGTACATACCCTAAAAAATACATGACCCTCGAAAACACCTTACTGGACGATGATTATCGAATAATCCTCACATTTTTATTTTTAGCGTGGAGTATCCAGTTTCGGGGCGCCTAAGCAGAAATTGCTAATAATTTAATGTATGTATGTCTGTATGTATGTCGGATTTATATAGCGCCAATTCCAAACTGAATTGCTCAAAAGCGCTTTACAAAATTTAGAATGCTCTTTGGAAAAGATATGTTTTTAGTAGTGATTTAAATGAGTCAATTTTAGAGCAGTTTCTAATTTCAGGTGGAAGAGAATTCCAGAATCGCGGACCGGCTCGAGAAAATGCACGATCACCAGTAGTTAAGTTTGATTTTGGTATGGTACATAGTAATTGTGTGCTAGACCTAAGAGAGACCTTGGTGCTGCTCTTTGCTGGATTAAGGATTTTAAGTACGGTGGGGCCAGATCATTTAGGCACTTGAACACCAACAAAGCCACCTTGTACCATATACGTTGTCTTATAGGCAACCAGTGCAGCTCCAATAGGACAGGTGTGATATGATCGAATCTTTTGGTGTGTGTAATCAGTCTAGCTGCTGTATTCTGCGCGCTCTGTAAACGATCTAATTGGCTAGATGGTATGCCTATTAACAGAGAGTTACAGTAGTCCAGGCATGACGTGATGGTAGCATGTACGAGAGTTTTGACCGCGTTTTCATCCAGGAAGCTGCAAATTTTGCTAATGTTCCGAATGTTCATGAATATGGAACGGCAGACAGTGGTAACATGAGCTTCCATCGTTAGGGAATTGTCAAATGTTACGCCTATGTTATGGGCACTTGCACTGAAAGATACGTCAGCCTCCCCAATGTGCAAACTGGTGATGTCAACCATATGTCTTAAGTGCGGTGAGGTTATTAACATAATTTAAGTTTTCTTATCATTCAACTGCAATAAGTTGCTTAACATCCATAGTTTAATGTCACGAACACAGTCTTCAACACGCTCACGAGCATTCACCTGGTCATTTGCATAGAATGCGAGATATAGCTGTGTATCGTCAGCGTAGAAATGGAAACTTATGCCATGAGACTGCAATAGCACTCCAAGGGGTGCTGTATAGATTGTAAAAAGGATCGGTCCCAGGATGTTAATTCATGTTCCTCTGATTTGATATTATTCACAATGATCATTTGATGGCGTTTTCTGAGATATGATGAAAACCAAGCAAGAGAAGTGTCTAAAATGCCCAGTTCTGCTAATCTAGATAACATGACATCGTGGTCTATAGTGTCAAATGCGGCAGACAAATCCAGGAGAACTAGTAAAACACACTTGCGTTCATCCATGGAACATAAGACATCATTTTGTACGCGCAGTAGGGCTGTCTCAGTGCTGTGAAGTTCGCGGTAAGCGCTTTGAAAAGGTTCCAGAAGATTATTTCTTACTAAGTGATCATTGAGCTGCTTGGCGACAACTCGTTCTAATACTTTTGACAGGAAAGGTAAATTTGAAACAGGTCTGTAGTTTCCAAGCACATTTTGGTCTAGTGATGTCTTTTTTAGTAACGGAATCACGTTTGCAGTTTTGAAGAGGTCAGGGACAATGCCACTTGTTAAGGACAAATTAATGATTTTGAGTATCGTAGGCAATAATTCATCAACACAACCCGTAACAATATTTGTTGGTATCGGATCTAGTGAGCAGGATGCTCGAGACGATTTGCGAATTATTGTCGATACTTCTTCAGAGCAAGCCGGTTTAAATTCTGTCATGGTACATTTTAAGTTAAGGGCGGTGAGTAGTTTTGGTGATTTAAAATGCAGTCACGAATTAAACCAATTTTCTCCGAAAAGAAGTTCGCAAACTTGTTTGCTAGCTCAGTTGGGTCAGTGTATTGTGGGAGATTGCTCTTACTTTTGTCCTTGTGAAGTAGGTCGCTGAAGATGCTGAACAGCTTTCCCTGTTTGGATGCATGTTCAGATACTAACATGGAGTAATACAATCGTTTTGCTGATAGTATCATATCACTTACGAGACGAACTTGACTTGCATATACTTGGCGATGGAATTGAAGTTTGGATTTATGGGCGACACGCTCATGTTTACGACAGAGCTGTTTTGCTACTTTTATTTCACAGTTGTACCATGGTGATTTCTCTCAGACAATGATTACCTTTCGCTTCATCGGGGCATGTTTATCGAGGATAGATCGCATATCGTTATTGTACTGCTCAACAATCCATGATACGTCATCAGATGGATTCATGCACACCTCAGAGGACTGAATGTCGGACTTAAACGATTGTGTAGGGAGCGAATGAAGATTTTGATACGTTAATTCCTTTCTCGGTAGTGCTGGTTTTAGAAGCGATATATCAAAGGTAATGGCAGCGTGATCAGATGTAATAGCGCCAAGATCTACATTCACGTTTCTAATCACTGATTCGGTTGTTCGAGTTATGATTAAATCCAGTAAGTGATCCTTTGTATGGGTTGGGCAAGAAACATGCTGCTCTAGGTTTAATGTATCAAGGAGTGTTCTTAGAGCAGATACACTACTGTCCGATGCATTCTCGAAGTGCACATTAAAGTCACCCAATATTAACAAATTGCCACTACTTAGAGCATATCGGTCGAAAAGCAGAGACAGTTCGTGAAGGTACTCTGTCATATTACGTTTATGCTTTTTTGATGACGGCGGGCTGTAAATCACAACGATTCGCAGTAATCTAGAGTTCTGTACAATGTCAAATTCGAAGTTCTCAAATGTGTGATAAGAAGGAGCTTTTGATACAGAATGTCTCTTTTAGTAGAATGGCTATACCACAAGATTATCCAGCCGGTGTGAGGTCGCCTATTGCTATGTCATCGGTATCAG
This sequence comes from Chaetoderma sp. LZ-2023a, assembly GCA_034401795.1. Lineage (NCBI taxonomy): Eukaryota > Metazoa > Mollusca > Caudofoveata > Chaetodermatida > Chaetodermatidae > Chaetoderma > Chaetoderma sp. LZ-2023a. The sequence goes on along the minus strand of CM067362.1, from coordinate 59,457,738 downwards.
CCTTAAGCCATGATTCTGTTATCGCTATAATGTCAATGTCATTTGAAATAACATAATCTACGATGTTAATGGTTTTATTTCACACTGATCTTGCATTGAGAAGACAGCCTTTACACATTGCCTGATGGTCTGATGGTTTGGGACCAGGATATGTGGAATTAACTATTGCAGAAGTAGTTGGTATCTTAATAAGATTGTCAGTACATGCAGCGGATTTGGATTGACGCTTCTTTCTCTTGTTGAGTGGTGTAGCGTGAATGGGAATAATTCTCTCTTTGAATCTCCCACCTCGACACCCGCGGCGCGTAGGACGAGTATTGCTTATGCCACAATCACGAAGAGTTTTGAATACGTCATAGTCCAGTCTGTGTAAAAAGCCACAATGGAGTACTGATTGGTGAGTTCTGTTCAGTTCCGCCGCCGAGTATGCAATCATGTCGATTGTTAGACAGTTGGTTTTTTTCAATAGATCTTGAATAATGAGCACAATCGATATACACACCTATGTCTAATGGCGGTCTACACACATATTCTATATTTCGCAATCCAAATCTTTTTCCACTTATGATCGATTTATTACAAATAAGAAACAAATTTAAACACAGCAGACACAGTTCTGCAAACTTATTTGACATTATGCTAAAAAACTTTTATATAAAAACTTTTTGGAAACTATGAAACTTAGAGAAATTGTCAGAGCGAATTTTCTACGTGCTGCCACTGTCGGCGCCACTATATGTATTTTTCTAATAATAAATACCATAGAAATTTAAAAAGAAATTGGCTTAATTTGTTAATGACTTTATCCATTATCCAGCACCAAGTTAGAAGAAAATCACCCCCAGCCCAAAACAGAATGTCAAAACTCAGCGCCATTCGGCGATGACGCACTTCAAAACAAACAAAAAGACTGGTATCCTGTTTCGGTGATACTGCGTACAGGCTCTCCCAAATAACTTTCTGGACAATACAGCTACCATATGGAGCAAAAAATGCTGAACGTTGTCAGAATTGGGAACTGTTTTATTGTAATTTTCTTGTTGTTTCTCTGGTGATGATGGAACATTTCCTCAGACTGGAGCTAGTAGATATGTTTATTTGTTTTTTTCCTGTTTAAGCTAATCAGCATACACTGTATATAGCACAATTAATCAATCAAATTAGTATTAATGAAACAGATTTAGAAAGAGTAGGATAGGTACTATCAAACCATGATAGCTAACGAAAACTGGTGATTTAATGGAGATCTTTTAAAGGAAATGCTCTACAACACTAAACAATTGGCAGTGTCAGATAGCTTTAAGTTGTCTATTTATACATATAATTCATATTCTGAAAGTCCTAACGAGTCTCATACAGTATCAATTTTAAATTGCCATGGCATGATCAAATTTAACTACTTTCAAGTTGAGGAGGGGTTTATCAAACCATGGTAACAGGACAGAATAATGAATAAAGATGTTGGTAGCACATTTAAAGTTGTTATAAATAAAAGCAATGCTAAAATAAATTTGTCTAGCCGAGACACAGTTCACTTTTAATTCATTTCCGCTTAGTTTTCTCTGTTTAAATATGGATTTAAAGATAAGTCTACTAACAATTAAGGATGGCAGCCATTTTGAAGCTCAAATCACATGATCCGAAGACAAATTAACAAGTTGTGGCAAAACTATTTGACCTATTTATTAAATATTTTACGTGGAAGTAAAGAACGAATATACGGTTATTGTGTGCTAAGCTTTCCAATAGGACATGCTTAAACATAGATACCACGGTTTGAAAGATACCACCGTTTGATGATACCCTACCCTATACACACACAATCTTTAGGCATGTACTGTATATTGATGACAAATTAAATTGGAATGACCACATTAAAATGATCAAACGGAAAAGTAGCCAAAAATATAGCGATAATATATAGTTAAACATTTACTAACAACATTTGCATTATTCCCACTATATATTTCACTCGTACCATATTTAAATTATTGCTGTATAATCTGAGGAAACACATACCACACAAATATTTAAATTACAAAAGAAAACAATTAGATTTGTAAATAAAGCAGAATACAATGCACATACAAAGCCACTCTTTATAAAACACAAAACTCACATTATTTGATATGGTTGAACTAAACACATTGATTATAATGTTTAAAGCAAGAAAATAACATGTGACCAATAAACCTACAAAACTATTTTCAATTAATGGAAGCAGCTCATCAACATCATACACGACAAGCAGACAAGTTTAAAAATAGATATAGTCGTACCAATCAAAAAGCAACGTGTGTTTGTGTCAAAGGCGTTAACCTATGGAACAATTTAGATAACAATATAAAATGCAGTGAAACAATCTGCAAATTCAAATGGAAATGCAAAGAATTTTTTATAAACCGTATGCAAGACCAATGACCAAATAATATCCTGAAAGTTGTCTTGATAGTAACCTGATTACATCTTAATACATTTTATAACTATATATTATGCTATATACAGCACTTGCTCAATACTGTGAACTAATATTGCTATGTAACTCTGTCAGCAGTCTCTTTCCTCTCAGACATCAAACTATAAATACAAAGGAAATAAAAAGACTCATTCCGTGTACATAGTATGTAATTTATATGCCTCTGCTTACTTAACACTATAATAATAATAATAATAATAATAATAACAAATCCACTCATAACCTAACTCAGCCCGAAAATAAATAAGTATGTCTGTCAAATATATACTTAACATTTAGAAAAAGTACATATGGGGAATGCCGTCCTGTAAGCATTAAGGTTCATGCATTTCCCTTCAACATCCTTTGTTCCCCTTCAGTATAGTTATGAATTGAATTGAATCAATATAAATTACAGTAATTAATATTTATACATGATATGACATCATCATCAACTACACGACACATCATCATCAACTACACGATGTGTAAGATGACGTCACAATCATGAATGCCTCAATATGGCCAGTTTTTAACGATTGATAGTCTGACACGTATGAGTTGCATGTCTCTACCATTCAATAGACAGTCTGTTGAATATCTTGAAACTAATCATACTTGATGTCATTGCTGCCACAGGCAACAACAGCGCCCAGTCAAATTGGCCTCAAGATACCCAACAGCTCATATGTACAGTTTTCTGGAAATCGATAGTTAGGGACTTCAGACCGAGATGGATCGATCCCAACACACACGATGTGTGGGTGGAGCTTAGATAGTGATAGGCGGAGCATAGCTAAAACAGGAAAGGTCCATTAACTGTATGCCTGCTGAATTTTTGCAGACTACGCGTTCGATGGGATTCAATTCTGGATATGCTGAATATCTGGAAAACAATCCTACTGAAAGCTTTTACTGGCTAAACCCACCAACAACCCTCAGCCAAACCGCTCCCAAAGCACTCATCACGTACAGAACGAATTATGGCCATTGTAATCAGTGTCTGGTAAATTGCAGCAGTCTAACATATAAGAGCGGATCAGTTATTCATTAAGAGGACTACTCCATTGTAATCAGTGTCTGGTAAATTGCAGCAGTCTAACATATAAGAGCGGATCAGTTATTCATTAAGAGGACTACCTTTGGATGATACCTTGTATTGCAAAGTTGGGACATTATGACAACGTTATGACTTACGTAACCTCATTATTGAAACATATCAAATGAGTTCATGTATGCATGCACGCACGCGCGTGCGCACACACATGCACACATGTGCATAAGCATGCATATATGCATGTATATATTTACATATAGACGTTTCGACATTGGTTGAAAATTATAAAGCAATGGTGCCAGCACTAGGATATATGGTAATTACACATGACTTAATTACATGAACTAGCGTATGAGTAGCATATGAAAGGCATCTATACAGTTACAAGAGTTTAAGCGATAATGTGTGTATTAAACTGCAAATTCCTCAATGGTTCTACAGTTGATTACAGTTGCAGGTGATGCGAGGATGTCTTTTTTTTCTCCATCAGGCTATTAATGGCTTTACATGTATGCAATTCATTTAGTGAGGTAATGTCAGTATACAAATTAGTTGATTTAAAGTTTCTATGCCGTTGTGATTGATGAAAATTGACGGGGATACAGACATTAACTTCTCACAGGTAATTAGGAAGTGTGCTTCATCCCCAACCTCTTTATGCCACAGTTTGCACAACCTGTCTGCTCTATCTTATGATGTCTTCCAGTTTCTATTTCCAGGGCATGTGAACTAGTTGTTAGTTTTGCTACGCTTGTTCGATATTTAAATGGTATATGGTTCTATTGTGTAGTTTGTTTTAATAAGTTGATTAGTTGAGAGTTTTGTGGCCGTTCGGACGGCTTTAAAGAGATATTGCTTGTATTGTTCTTCTAATTTGGTCCTAAGCAGGTGTATAATGCCATAGTTGGGGTTTTTGGTTGTGCCAGATGTCTTCTAATCCATTGAACAATAGTATGTTCTTTACTGCATTTAGCCGGGTGTGTGTCCATGTATTAGTATTATTGTATATATATATTATTTATGTAGATTTCCCTTCAGACATCAAACACCATTAACTAATATACATGTTAGATAACATTTTGAGCTTGCCATTACAGCATTACATAATTGCCATCCGACATCAGCGACTATTCAACCTTCAGTTGTGATGATGGGGCTTAATGACTGACGCATTAAATGGAAATATGCATAAGTTATTGAATAATAATATGCATATACTTAATTTTGATCAAATGTGCTAAGAACAGACACCGCGTTATTGACTTTTGAACCACCCTGTCAAGTATGGATTTTGGCATTGGTCACATGGTATAAACAAAACATATGACAGGGAAGAATTTCCAAAATTTGAAACCAGAAATTTACGTTTTTTATTTGAAATACAATGATTTAAAGGCATATGATAAAAAGTAATGAGAGAATCGGCATACAATGATTTAAAGGCATTTGATAAAAAGTAATAAGAGAATTGGCTCACTTAGCATTTTAATGTGTATTTTGAGAGGAAACTCGCTCCGATAATTACTATAATGTTTTGTTCCAATAAATAATGGCCAGTATTTTAGTTCACACGATTGGTGTTCCTTTCAACAAGCTATCGTCAGAAGGAACTCATGTCTGTTAGATGTATGTTTGACTCACAGCTTTATAGGTAGGGTCTACCCTGGTATGTAATATAGATTAACTTGCTAGGCTACTATGGATAAAAAATCCAATACAAGAAAACGCTCAGCGAGGTTGTATTCCGAGAAATGCATCATATGCCAAAACGAAATGGGTAAAAAACGTATGACACAAACAGGGATGGCTTAAAGACAATTAATGATATAAGACAAGTTGGACTTAAGTTGCGATATGACAACCTCAAAGATGCAACTGTTCGACTTACTGACATATTTACAGTTAGTACGTTGCCATCAATGTGATGGCACAAGGACTGTCGATCATCCTATGCAAGTACAAAAATCGTGAAAGAGGCCAAAATAACTAAAGAGCAACTCTATTAATAAATAATCTTGAATCATGAATCTTATGCAAGCTCATCAATATCAGGTCTCTTTAACGTCAAAGGGTGACCAAATCATTCTTCAGTTATAAGGGGATATATAACTCCTAGTTTATCCAAGGTATTAAGTCCATCTTCCGCTACCAACAATACTATATATTGATATATTGATAAAGCAGCATAGGAAATTCTAGACAAATCATGGCTTCGGTTTTCATTTAGTGCCATGATATATGCAATTTTTTGCCATGTTCAGGATTTAATCATAATTCTAACCAAAATACTGCTTGAATATCTTCACGAAGAATATAATGAATGTTTTAAATCTAACAGCAGAATGGGGTACTGTGGCACTGGGGTAAGTAACGAAAATTGATAGCTTATCAGTGCAATACGAAGAATGGCAATGCTTAAACACAGTTCCATTTAAATGAATACAAACCTGTATTTGTTATCTTCCGGATTCTTCAATATCATCAACAGAAACATGTTCTAAAACACCATCGACAAGATATGTCAGTTCATCATTATCATTTTACGAGGCATAAGCCGTTGTCTTGTTATTGCCTCTGGAGTTGTGTTGATATTGTATTAATAGTGCTTTTACTTTGTTTAGTTACAATTGTTTGTTTATTTGTTTGGTTGGCATTATTCATTGACATTAATCAGGACCCTGGTTGACTTTGGGAGGTGCTGTGGGGCAGATGGGTTATCCCCATGTCAGCTGCGGTGTGCCACCTACACTCATGGCTACACCCTTCTGCACCTATCATTTGGGTATATTTCTAGATTGTCTTATTATTATATATCCATTTGTTTGTTATGTCATGATCGTATGTTGTGTCATTTAGGTGCATATCTAGTTTTGATTTAAACACGCTGAGTGTGGGTGCCTGGACCACAACAGAAAGGAGTGAGTTCCATGTGTTAATAATTCGGTTTGGGAAAAAATGCCTACGAATTTCTTTTCTGATACGTTTGGTGTTGAGCTTGAATGTGTGACCTCTAGTACGTGTATTACTTGATCAGTCAAAGAATGTGTTTTTGTCAATGTCATCATGGATCATCTTGTATGTTTTGATTAAGTCTCCCCTAAGCCTTCTGTATTTTAGTGACATGAGATGCAAAGCCTTTCACCTGTCTGTGTAGCAGTAGTTTCTCAAATGGGGAACAAGTTTAGTGGCTCTGCGCTGGACCATTTCGATTATACAAAATTGTCTTAAAACAAGGAGACCATATGCAGTTACGGTATTCCAAAATTGGTTGGACTAGTTCTTGCATTCATATTTGACTACATTTGAATGTCGATTTGAATAACAGGGTAAGCATGTTTTCATCTATGTAATTGAAGGTTCTGTTAATTAGACCAACTATGCTGTTAGCCTTTGAAACAGTTGCATTTATATGGGTATCGAAGGAGAGGTTTTCATCTATGTGTACACTTGGGGACGGTGTGATTTCAATGGTTTGTGACTGGTGTGTGGTGTCCATCATATAATACTGGATCCTAGGAGTATTTGAACCAAAATGTATTACATGTGTTTTGTCGGTGTTAGGGTTACCAAACAGTTTTGTATCATCTGCAAAGATCTTACAATGGCAGGTTACAGAATCGGGTAGATCGTTTATATACAAAAGGAAAAGTGTAGGTCCCAAAACACTACCTTGAGGCACACCATTAGTGACCGCTGTCCAGTCGGATGTTGCTTCGTTGATCTTTACACACTTCTTCCAGTTTGAAATGCTTCAGTCCAGTTAATTAGTTGCTCTCCTCGACCGTACATTCTCATTTTCTTTAGAAGTCTTTTGTATCGTACTGTATCGAAAGCTTTGGAAAAATCTAAGTATACTGCGTCTATGGGTTTGTTTTCATCTAGATTGGATGTTATGGTTTCCATGTACTCCAGTTAAATATTTACACAAATGTCAAAACTGGGGGTACTACAGCACCGTGGTAAACTACAAAATGGTATCCTGAAAACAGATAAAACACTAATTTTCGTGTTAACAGTGTGGTAACACCAATGAAACAATTAACAATGACTATTATCAAACTTTGCTCTGTCTACTGCTCAGATTCGCAGTGAGGACATAGAAACTAGGTACTTTGGTACACAACTTTAAGTATACCCAATGGCCACACATGTCACACATTTTACAAATATTATTAATTTGAAAGATCAGGCGGTGATCCAAATCTACAAACACACACACATTTCACTAGGGTTCTAAGTGGTTACAATACGAAGAATGTTTTGCCCAACATCACCATGGCGTACAAATGGAATTCTAGCAGCATGTCATAAGAAACATAAGCTATATCTCCAATTTTTAAAATGCCAAAGTAGCAACAACCAATATAAATACAAACAATATAGAAATAAATTCAATCAAGTAATCAGAAGCACTTACTTTTACAACAAGTTAGAGGAATTAGAAGGTGACATAAATGACACATGGAAAGTAATCAAGTCAATTTTAAATAAAAATAAACAAAGGATGACAAACACACAATTTATTTATAATGATAAATTAATAACAAATGGAAAGGAGATTGCAAATAAATTCAATGATTATTTTATAAACATAGGCCCAACATTAGGTAATACAATCAAATCAAACGCAATGTTTGATCAATACTTGAATGATAGTTATATGTCCTCCCTATTCATAAGCCCTACAGATCAAGGAATCATGCAAGTAATGAATAATTTTAAGTTTGGAAAAAGTGCAGGTATTGATATGTTTAAATGGCGACTTCAAACCATGCTCTGCAGGAATTTTATTAATATTAAGGCAATATCTTACACGGGGAATATTTCCATCAATGCTGAAAATCGCATGTGTCACTCCTCTGTATAAAGCCAAAAAGACGCATCACTATTTAGCAAATATGTGCCTGTCAATAGAACCTCTATTTTCAAAATTACTAGAAAGACTTATGTATAACCGTTTAATGAAATATTTAGATAAGTACAAAATAATATATTCAGGATAATATGGATTCAGAAAGAAACACTACCATGCTGGCTTTAATAGATATATTAGAAAAGATTAATGAATCATTAGAAAATAAACAACATGTCATTAGCATTTTCTTGGATCTTTCAAAAGCATTTGATACGATTAACCATCAAATCCCCCTGAAGAAATTGTACCATTATGGTATCAGCAGAGGGACACTTGCCTGGTTTAGGTCATACCTGTCTGACGGGACACACTATGTTCAATACAATGCACACCTTTCTGACCCGGCACATGTAGTTTGTGGTGTTCTACAAGGATACATTCTTGGCCCCTTACTCTTTCTTATTTATATAAATGAATGGCCAATAAACTCTCATTAAATGTAGACAAAACATCACATGTTATTCACATACAATACAAAATTTGACAGAAGTAAAATTCCAAAACTCCTGATCATCAACAAAGAAATTGCGCAAACTTGGCTAAATTTGTAGGTGTTCTTTTGGACGTCGACGTATCCTGGAGCTGCCACACAGATTACAAGTCACAAATACCTAGGTGTGCTACGACGACTAAAACCATTTATCCCAAATAAAACATGTAAGATACTGTACACAAGACTCATTCTCCCACACCTAGCATATTGCAATACAATCTGAACAAATACACACAAAACAAAACTCAGCAAGTTGGCTGGATTACAAAAGAGAAGCATCAATTATTTACAGAAAAAATCTCTTTGAAAAAGATAATTATTAAACCTAATGCTGCCCTCTACCATGGTATATGACTTCCATCACAATGTCTTACCCAGCTCATTATCACATATTTTCATAAAAACAGAAAACCTCCACAAATACAACACACGCACAGAGCAAAATATACACACACACACAATTTGCAAGAAGACGCTATGGCAACAGGAAAATATCTGTCATTGCATCCAACCTTTGGAATGAACTAGAGCTATTTTAGGACACAACTATTGCGGCAATGGTCACATAAAAATCATTAAAACAATACATTGTTAGTAATTATTAAACTCATCGATCATAATCTTTCATTTCTATCTGTCTATCTATCTATCGCTATCTCTCCCCGTATATATATATATATATATATATATATATATATATACACACCTGTGCAAAAGTTAAGCACCAGCAAAAACAATAGAACGTAGAAACATGATGGTACAACTAGGCTGCCATACTTTTTGTCCCCGCGTTAGCTGACATAATTCCAAGTACGAAATGCACATGCATGCATGACTTCACGCCGCTTGATGTCCGTGCGTGGCGGGAAACAGCACACGTGTTCAGTTATGTAAAAGTCCGGTTTGAGGTGTAGAACATTACATACAGATTTAGGCGACAAGATTAGGAATTTTGTGTTCATGACCGTGGTTTATTTGTACAGAGAGAAATTAGCTCTTGATTGTGAACCGCTATGGCAAGACGAAGGTTAAGTGATCGTGTGAAATGGCAAATCATAGGCATGCATACCACTGGTATGTCATGCAGAGAGATTGGCAGACAGCTGAACATTAACCATACTGTAATCAGTCGTTTGATTGCAAAACATGGGCAAACTAACGAGGTGAAGGACAGGCCTAGATCTGGAAGACCGAAGAAGACTACTGCCCGTGATGGTAGAGCCCTAGTACGCCTTGTTAGGAGATCTCCATTCACCAACAGCAGAGTGCTCAGCCAGCAATGGGAAACGCGCAATAGAGTGTCAATGTCTACCGTCAAAAGGAGACTGTATGCTGCTGGCATGAAAGCTAGGAGACCTGTCAGACGTCCTCTCCTCACTGCACACCACAAAGAGGAGCGTCTAAGGTGGTGCAACGAAAGAAGACACTGGAACATGAGATCCTGGAGACGGGTACACTGGTCCGATGAAAGTCGGTTCCTGCTTCATGCCACAGATGGTCGAACTCGTGTATGGAGGTCCAGACGCACGGCGTACGACCAACGTAACATCATGGAAGAAGTTCCATTTGGTGGAGGTTCCGTTATGATATGGGGGTGCATCTCATTTGATTGTAAGCTGGATCTGTTGACTGTACCTGGAACACTAAATGGACAAAGATATCAAGATTCCAAACTGGATAGAGTTGTGGTCCCTCATTTTGTAAATCATGCACCTGGAACCCACCCTATATTCATGGATGACAACGCCCGACCACATCGTGCTAGAGCTGTGCATGAATACCTCCGCCAGAATGCCATCGAAACCCTACCATGGCCAGCAAGGAGCCCTGACATGAACCCTATTGAGCATATCTGGGACATTCTGGGAAACATGGTGAGAAGGAGGGATCCTCCTGTGCAGAACCTACAGGAATTAACAGACGCAGTCCATCTTGAATGGCAACGAATACCACAATGGCGTATCAGTCGGTTGGTGACCAGCATGAGACGTCGTGTCCAGGCCGTCATCCAGGCACAAGGTGGATATACCCGGTATTAATAATGACAGTCTCAAACTCGTGCACAGATGTTAAACTTCGTTTTCAGACACCATTAATGACAATCTAGCCACGTGTGGCAACTGTAGGGCAATAGTTGTCAGTTGTGTCAACGTAACCATATTCAGGCCTCGTTTTCAAGTTCAAACAAAAACATACTGTGTTTCCCCACCATCATAATCAGCATTGCTCTAGTTGCATTATTACCTCTTGCACTAAGATGGATGGGTACATAAATGTTTATGCTATTGCTTTCTTCATAGCACATGAATATACCCTCGCATGTGCGTAAAAATAGGGTGGTGCTTAACTTTTGCACAGGTGTATATATATATAATTTCCATTCTCTCTCTCTCCCACTCTTAATTTATGTATTTGATTCTGCATGTTTTATTAAATGGCTTTGTATTATATATGTATTATAGTGTGAAGATACACGAATATTAATCTATGTGCTTGTAAGCCACATAGGCAATTCCTTAATTACAAGCAACCTATAGTGTATAGCATACTGTGTTTAAACTGAAAATAAATGTAACTAACTTAACTTGATTCTGTGATTTGTGTATTGTCACTTAGAATGTGGTGACAGAATTTCATGAGTGCCATTTGCAGATGTTGATGACGTTGATGGATGGTTATGCGACTGTTGTTGTTGTGCTTGTTCAAGTTCAGCAATAACTATTCCGGACATTGGTGGATTTTGCCACGCTTCTGTTTGCTTGAATTATTTCTGGTTGGTGTTGCTTAAGGAATGCTATAGCAGTGTCATCAGTTTGATGTGGGAGTGTTGTGGGCGATGGTGACAGGGCAATATCCCTATTTAATGGATAGACACCGGCTTTACCAAAGCCAGCACATACGTTCTCACTCCTCATGGCTTTTTAATATGACTGACATATTATTTTGCACATCACAACGATTCACAACCTGTCCAGGATTTGAATGCAAAGAATTGACATTCCTGGTTGAAAGATGAGTTCATTGGCCCAAACACAGAGCTCTAATGGCTGCGTTAGTAGGCTGCCATAACAAAAAGAAAAATTGTATGTTTCATAGCAAATTATGACATCTGATGAAACGTGTGAAAGATGTCCATCATATAGTAGCAAATAGTAGCAATGTTGGTGTTTGATGGAACAAACTTCACGTAGTGCTCTTTCAAGTACTTAATAAAGATTTCTCTCTTGGACCAGCCACTCTGACATGGGCATAGCCATGCCAGGTAAACAGCCATCCAACAGAGCATCGTTCTGTCTCTTACCAGTAAAAACTCTGAATGGAGGAAGTTGGTTTCCTAATGTATTCACATATGCAATCAACATCGTTGTGGATGTCCTAGGAGATGTAATTGCCTGCCTCTTGGTTTCTTTAAGGCCAACAGTTTTGGGTGGTTTATGTTCCGTTGAAAATCCACTTTCATCTATATTATAAATAAGATGTGGTTTACCACCTAAGTCGTACTTCCTTATAATCTCCACCAATCTATCAAAATAACCTTTCTCTAGTGGGGGTTAGATCTTCTGGCTTCATGATGGATAGTTCTGGCCAACGGTTCACAAAAAAATAAAACCAACACTTGCTCAAAGACCTTTCCTTGTGAGTTTTGGATTTTAATAGTGATGCAGACATATTTGTTCCAAACATGCGCACCTGAACCGGAGTCGGGCCACATCCAATTTTACTCAGTCTCCCAGCCCTCTACCGTTTCTGAAAAAATGGGTTCCCATCCACTCTTTAGCATCTCGCCTCCTAAAGCTGCATTTATTCGATCGCGCAATGTCTGCTCAGGCACACAAGACACCTGTGATGTCTTATACACACTCATACCGCCCCTCTCGACTGAGTCATATGCAGAAGCCACGTGAGCTGTCTTCACTCCTACCTGAAAATACAGAATCGGAGGAGTTGGGTAGATATGGACACACACACACACACACACACACACACACACACACGCGCACCTCTCCCTCCCCCATACCCCCACCCCCCTCCCATCACTATTCCACCCCATTTCCCTCGCCTACCCCACCCACCCGCTTCACACCACCTTTCTCTCGCTCTCTCATCATTATTATACTGTTTAATTAGGAATAAAAAAATATATTCTCAGAAGATATGGGAGGAATCTGTGGTTTTTCATTATGGCACCAACTACCACGGTAGCGTAGTGCCATGAAGATTTTATTTTTGTATTGTGTCCTGTCATAAATAACACATTACATACAGTTCAGTCACCCAATCCCAAAACGAATCCCGACATTTGTATCAACTCAGCTGTCAAGCAAACTTTAATTTGGACAGATGCCTTAACGTCGATATAGTTTTAAGGTAAACTTTACAAAACCTAATTGAAAATTTTAACAAAATACTGCTTAATTTAATGGAAAATTTACATGCATGTGTACATGGCCGTATTATAGCATATATATGAGGGTATACTTATCGAGACATTGTTGTGCTTGGTTGTTACCATTCTTTGTATCAGAACAAAAATGGTGTTAATGGCATGCACCATGCACCACGAGCACTCGCGATCTGTCAATACCACGGTAGCATAGAACCCACGGTAAAGTAGTACTTAAACCTGCATTTTGCCGAATTCATCAAAAATGTATTCATTTCAAATTTCATAATAATCGGTTATAGTTTCTGAAATATCAATCTTTGAATGAAATGATTGTGATTCCGTTAAAAAATTACATGAAATATTTTTGGAACAAGTTACAGCAATGAAATAAAAGAATTAAATTGCTTTTAATACTATATAAATGTGTACATTAAGAACGAATTGATTTAATGTTTAAATTTAAAAAAAATTCAACATCAACAATTTGTTGTAAAAATTCCGTTAAAAAAGCTGTCCTCCGGGATGCTTGAAATCACCATGTGGAAAGGAATTATCTAAACATAAATCCTTCACTGCTCACCAGTTTATCGCTATTGTGTACTAAAAATAATCAAAGCTTCATTGACCTCTAGTTTTTTGTGTGGCAGACAAAGCAGAAGACATGAATTTTTAAAAAGAAAAACACCCTCTGGAATAATTTTTATATATGATACTTTGTTTACAAAACCACTCAAGTTAGGCTTGGTTATAATTTTTTGGAGAAGTTACTGTTTAGATTATAGTGAATAAAGCTTTAAAAGGTGCAACATTCTATAATGAAAAAATATTAAATATGACACATGATGGATAAGTCATGTCAACCAATGATTGCTAGTGATTTATTATTAGATGTGCCCTGGAATGAGTCAATTTCATGCATGTTTAATAGACAGCACTGACTTTTGTCTCGGCATGATCATAGTTGACCATTCTTTAGTTTGATAAACACAATGGAAGGATTCAAAAGGAAAGATTCCTAGAGAGGACACTTTTTAACATCATACAGCATGCATATAACATTACTTTAGCACAATTTCTTTCTTCTGGATGCCTGCGCTTGATATATAGATTGAGATATATTATCGAAATATATTATACATTATTTTTAAATTTCAGCTTACCAACAAAAGTCTGCACCTACATGTAGATAGTGGTTCCTGCACCTTGGCTGCTTTGGGGTTGTCTGCCATCATATTTTATATCAGCACCTCTCAGTCAACCCTACCAATAATGGCCATTTTGCTTTTGGATTAAAGATGACGGTTTTCTAGCATTGGTGGTCATGAGACTGTCGGTCTTAATGAGCTGGCATCATTTGGTTAAACAAAATATTTACAATTGCAAATGTGTGATATTAAAGAACCATGTGCCTTTAGTGGCCACTTTATGTTGAGCCATACTGTGCCATCTAAAACAGCTTTGACAAAATTGCAACTTTGCTTATTCATATGTAGAGGCCTATATACCTTGACTAATAGAGCTTAACATCTGTGCACGATACTGAACTTTGCGTAAATAACATGTTTCAAGTCAAATTTAATTGAAACTCGAGGAATCGTGCAATGTCGTCTAGAAATACATGTGCTGCTGGATAGAGTTTCAAGATGTAGCAAAAGAGAACAACCCCTATCTCCAACATGATGCTTATCGTAGAAAGAATGTGTATATCTCTATTGAACCAAAATTCGAAAAATAAAAATTAGAAAAAATAGACAGAAAGTAAAAGATGCCAAGGTTTAGATTGATATTGTCACCAAATGGTAGCAGGTAATAAGCAAAAGGATATATTGAGGACTGAGGAAATAAGATATTAAATTTCAACCAATAAGACCAAAAAGTAATCTTGACCATCTCTCAATTAATCGATTTTGAGACGAAAACATCAATCGCGGGCTGCAAGAGCACAAGACACGTAATCCAATCTAAAAAAGACACCAGGAAAAGGACTTGTCAATCAGTCCCTTACAGACTCGATAAAATAGCAGCTATTTGCAGAAACAGTCCCAGATGTGGAAAGCATTTGACGTTGCATGTGGCAGGTATGGGAAAGAATCAATCAAAGCAGGGACAATAGTCAAACGCAAGCAGGGACAATGGGCAGTACACCATAGAATGAAAAATAACTCTGTTCCTCTCCCATCTGATTGGTCTAACCTCATGAGCCTTGAAGAAAACAAGTCAGCGCTTGCTTTGTTCCTTTCCAACAAATTAATTGAGCATAGCCCAGTGGATAAATTGGTGAGAGTTACCGGTGAATTTGAAGAAGCTACCATAGTGAACTCTTCTAACATGGCACTAGATATCTCATCACTTGAAGCCAATCACGAGGAAGCTGATTCTGGGCTCTATCCCTGCCAATTTGGAATCAGGTTGTGTCCGTGCATAAGACAGACGTTCTTGTTTGCTTGTGCTAGCATATTATGACAAAATGGGATGTTCAAACCTGTTTATGACCAAAAGTCCAAAATATATACATGACATTCGAATTCGAATATACATGAGATTCGAAAGCAAATACCCATCGCTCAAGTGGAAGCAATCCTTGCCTTCCATGCCATCACAGGTGTATCTCAGCTCAGTGGTGACATCAAGAAAACAGCCTGAAAGGTTTTCCAACAATACCACAACTTGCTGACTGATATGGGAAGGGGACTACCTAAAAAAACCCACCTAAATTGCCAATGTGTCCAATGTTGATGCATATGATGGTTCATGAGTCAAACTGTTTTGTATGTGATGTGCAAAAGAGGCTCTCCCACCAATGTCAGATGCGGGAAAATTCGATAATACGCATTCTCACTAGAAAGCAAATGTCTGGAACAAAGTTCATTGTCCTTCACATTCCTTCTGTAACATATATGACGTGGATATATACAGATTGCTAGTTAATTTCACGGCTACTTTCGCTGCCACCTATAATGAAAGCATTTTCAGAGATCATGTCATGTGGACATACCAAAGGTTGTCTTAATAAGCTTTGCAGCTGTAGAAAATTCTCCTCGCATGCATAGACGCCTGCAAAACTGTGAAGTTGGGCGATCACTACCGGAACACTCCTGACAATTCTGAATAAATAATCAGCTGCAATTGTCGCAATAGATTATTTTATGCACATTCATGGCAGCTAGGGTTATATGAACATGCTAAATATTTTGGTGCAAAGCTTGTAAGATGCTAGGTTTGCTCGATGCAGATGCACTGTTTGCGTGCTCCTTTTATAGTATTCTTTTACCCGGTTGTACCTGATCCTTTGTGTATGTACCTGGATTTGGTAGATACATCCCATTGTTGTTGTCGGTTTTGTACCCGACTAAGTGTATTTGTACCCGATTTGTTGAACATCTGTGTACTTTTTGTACCCGAGTTTTTGTACCCGATTGGGAATTATTATGTACCCGAGTTGTATAGTTTTATACATTGGGTCAAGGGATAGATATGTAAATAAAAGGTTATAAAAGGGGACCCTCCATGTTTGATCCAGACTCCTGGCATTTCATACCCGTGTTTGGGTTATACTCATCAGAGGAAGTGTGTAGACACTTTCACAGTAGTTCATTTTCTTACCTTATAAGTCATCTAAAATTTGTTGGAGGGCGATTACCCCCAGCTCGTTTTCCCAAATGTCCTCGTCTAGGGAGGGATTGTCTAGGCAGTCGTTTTCAATGTCTGCCTGCTAATCCTCCTCTACTGTAGGACCGGAGATGCTGCTGTCTGGGCCTTTTCTTCCTGGGCTGAACACTGGTGGTGTAGCTGGCCCTTCCGTGGAACTGTCTAGTTCTGGGCTGGATAGAGGTGCTGAAATTTGTGGATGGATGCTGATGGAGAGTCTAGCCGATAGTGATTGCGAGACTCGTCGGTTGGTGGGCTTGCTCTAGTTGTGATGGGTGGGCTGTTGAGGCGTTCTACAGGTGATGCGGGTGTCAGTGATCTTGGCGAAGCTCGTCTGTGGTCTGTTGCTGAGGTGGGTGATGGTTGTCTCGCTAGACTGTATGGGGGATGTGGCTCAGGTGTGAATGTGCGTGCGGCGGCTTCGTCGCGTGCGGCCTGGATGTGTTCTGCGCTGATCCTGTGGTGAGGGTTGTGAAGGGATATGATATGTCTAGATGTGTCCTCTGAAATCCCTAGTTCTAGTTGAACTTTGGCCGCAATCGAGGCACCACCAGGATACTTTTTTTAAATGAACCACACGGTTGTGGCGAACAAGACTCGTCCTCCAGGCAAAATTGGCTTCACGCTTTGGGCACTGGTGTCGGTCCATAGAAAACTAATGCTAAGAATTGGTTTAGACTTGCTAATTGCTACTGACGTTATGAAAATAATATTGTTTAGTTTAGTGTGACATTAGATACGTCAGTGTGACGTCATGCAGGTGTGACTTACTGTGATTACGTCATAAGCATCTCCAAGGGTGGAGCATGTTGACAGGTAGCTAATTATTGTATTTATTATACTACTTTCAGGTAGAGATTGTCACCAATCAGCGTTATTAATCCCAATTGTGTCCATGCTGTGTAGCTGATGGATCCAGAATTTCTCGTGTTCCTTACGGATATACATTGCTTCCAGTGAATCAGGGTCGCCATGGAGCACTTCAATGATTCTGTAGTTGATTGAAGTGGTGTTGTGGTTTGGGAGATTAAAATGAATGGCTACTGGTGTGTCTTTTATTCTTAATGTCCCTTAAATGTTCTTTAATATGTATTTGAAATTCTCGTTTGGTTTCACCAATGTGTCGTTTGGAACATGTATTACACGTGATTAAATACATTTGGTATCATAGTTAAGCCCTGCTTATGAGCATTTGAACGATGGACAGAATGCGCAATTGTGTTTATTGCATGGGATGACCGGGTTGGTGATGTTTTGTGATCCAAGGACAGCCAGATTCTATCTATTACCAAAAATACACAAACAATCAATTGGCCCACTAACACCTGGCAGACCAATCATTAGTGGAAATGGAAGTCCCACTGAACATCTCAGCAGCTTCATTGATGAACATATCAAAATCCATTTGCCACAAATCAAGTCTTATGTACATGACACCACCGATTTTATCAATAAACTTGAGAATTTAGGAACGGTATCCCCCCCCCCCCCCCCCCCCCCCCGATCAATAAACTTGAGAATTTAGGAACGGTATTCCCCCCCCCCCCCCCCGCCCCCACGCAATACTAGTCACTATGGACATCACATCACATCATTCTACACCACACAACGAAGGGCTTAGAGCAGTCGCACAGTTTCTAAGACAACATGGCTGCCCTGACACGGTAACAGCAAGACTTCTATCTCTTCTAAAAATTGTGCTAACTTGCAACAATTTTGAATTCAACAACAAACATTACCTCCAAATTGGAGGCACCGCTATGGGGGACAAAAGTCACTCCAAGCTATGCCATCATCTTTATGGCAATGCTTGAAGAAAAACTTGAATAGTAGCCTGACCAAACCGGCCCTTTACCTCTGTTATATTGATGACATACTCATGATTTGGACCACCAGCCTGGAATCACTAAATCAGTTCATGTCAAATTTACGGCCGAAAATTCACAAGTGTCAATCAACTTTTTGGGGAGAGAGAGAGAGAGATATTTCTGTCATATTAGCATTAAATATCAATTAATTACAAAATGTTTATTAAATAGTAAATCCACCAAAAAACCCGCAATTTGTACACCTGGAGGAGTTTCAAATGATCAAGCCAGAGCTATATATGACATTCATTAAGCATTTTGATTGTGACGCCAGCCTACATGCAAGGTAATTGATTATGACGTGTATATAATTTAGTGACATCAGATCCATCCATTTATTATTGTACATGGGAATGTTATGTACAAATTTATGTGCCAAAGGTAAATGTAAATTAGATTAAAATATATTCCATGAAGTACGGATTTAAATTAGATTAAATATATTCCATGAAGTACGGATTTTACTAGCGATTGATAATTTGATATGTGACCATGGTGAACACAATGTAAACTGACGATTTTCAATTTTAAATGGGAACTTTCTGTTAATTTAATCAACAGGCTACGTCTATTGGAAACGGCCTGCTACCCATGAGATTGGATGATAACTCAAAGTTCTATTTTGCATATTATCATGGTTTCTTTGGAGGACGGTATCAGAGATTGCAGAACCTCACCAACATCACGTTTTTATCGCACTGTAAAATCTGAGCCAAATCGGAAATGTTGGATCAGTAGATTTTCTTAGATACCATTCCGGACACATAAACAGATAAACAAACAGACATAGACACATAAACCAGTGTGTGCACGCATGAATGAACGAATGAAAAACGCATGCACTCGCATGCACGCACACTCGCTCGCTCGCTCGCTCGCTCGCACACTCACTCGCTCGCTCGCTCGCTCGCACACTCACTCACTCGCTCGCTCGCTCGCACGCACGCACGCGACGTGGGTATTGGCAGAATGACAGTATAACTTATTTAGATTTCAAGGCCAATACAATTGCTAAGATGGGTGGAGGGGGTTAAGCTTAGAGGCTTTACTTGTTATATTGAATGAAGGGAACAATAAACAATTATACAGTCGTAAGATTGTTTGGAAACATTTGCTTTATGGAAGATATCATAATGTAGCTGCAAATTGTCCATTTTGAAAACAAATGGTATGCCACACAAGGACACCTATTTATATATGTGTAAGGTTGGCTCCTGCCAAACTATGGCCACTTCTTATATCCCTTAGATTGGACCTGCCAACGGTGAGACTATAGTAACTACTTGTCGTGGTTACATGACAATAACTGACAATATATTTAGTAGATTAATTGTGGACAATATGATTATAATTATTTAGAATAATATCACTTATCAAAACTAATATTGCTATGTAGATAGGATAGTAAGATAGTCGTCATGAAACAATTACAATTCTATGGTGCAGTTCACTGGCATTAGAGCACGTGTCTCTGGCTGGTGTGACACCCTATTAGCTTTAGCCAGCACATGGGATCTGTCTTCTCGCAGGCGTAGGTTGGAAGATTATCTACATCACTGCAAGGAAGCACTCGTTCATTGAACGGTATTCCCTTTAACATATCTCTCTCAAACAGCACAAAGTAGACGGTTGCACCCAAACTATAAATGTCAGCTCTCTGTACATCGTGATTGAATAGCGTCTCCAGCCCTATATTTTTGTAGTAGTGGATTCTGGCCATCACTAGGAAGGCAGTAAGTAGAGTAGCCAAACCCACATAAGCGTGGCACTACCTGCTCGTCTAGAAGTACATGGCCAGGTCGTATGCTCCGGTGAGTATAATGCATCTTATATACATAGTCTATAGCTGATGCAATGCCCAGGAGTAATTGGGGCTGCAAATAATATGGCAACTCACGATTCTCAAAGAATCGGAGTAGCAGAAATTTACTCGTTGTGTAATTCACATCTATGATTTTCACGATGTTAGGCTGACGTAGATATGATGTCATTTTTATTTCCAAGCGCATGCTTCCAACTTCTGATTTCATGATCTCGTTTGCTGTCAGAATCCATTTTAATACATTACTTGTTGGCTTCCAGGTGAAGTGACAACGAATATACGGCCAAATGTCCCCGACAGTACGCCTGCCTTGGTGTATTGATTATATGTGTTTCCTTGCTGGGATATGTCCACGAGATCTGGCTTTTGGTAGCATATCCTGTGCTGGGAATTTCATATTGACGTTCTGTTCCAGCGAGATAGTTTTGTCGTGTCGTAGTTTAAAGTCGCTAGCCAATGACCAGCGAGATAGTTTTGTCGTGTCGTAGTTTAAAGTCGCTAAACAATGAATGATTTGATGCTGCCACATTTGTTACACTGACTCGACTTGTTTTCTGTAGATGCAAGACACATTAAGATGTAATATTAACTTAATACACTTTGTTGACAATGAAATCAGCATCATTACAATGGCCTCTCTAACTCACACACGCCTGCGCACACCTCTCCCTCCCTCGTTCCCTCTCCCTGCCTCTCTCCCTACATCCCTCTCCCCCACCCTCCCTTTGCAATGATATCTATGAATTTCCATCTGCAGGCAAAGAGATTAGTTTTGTAAATTTACCAAAGCAATGAGTGGCTCAGTAACCGAGCCAGTCATTTTAGTGGTGATGTTTTAAAATAGTTTTCGCTTGCCATACAAATGGACTCTGATCAAGCAAAAGTAGAATTTAATTAATGTTAAAGCCAGCCTAACCATCTACAGCGATCTTGAGAAATATCCATTTGAATGACATAAAAACGCCCTTGTAAATTTCAGTGATAATTCTATAAAACAGTCTTCTCTTGATCTGCAGATGAAAAAAACAGAGCCCAACAATTAAAGATTTAGTATTCGGTCAAGCAAATTGAGTAGCGCTTTGAGGCGCTGTTGACACAAGGTGGCGTTAATAAATTGTTATTTTATTTCCCAACCCCGCCATATTCAGCCTCTAAACTTAATTAGTACATTTTTGTAACTACCCAAATTCTCACCCCTAATATGGATTCATCAAATGTTACCAACAACAAACCGTATCATCTTAGTGTACTCTTTATTTGGAATGAAATTGTGTGTGTTCACACAGCTTTGCCGCCTTAGATTCTTCTGTGAGTGTGTAATAGATATTTATTACATTACCTTTCAGTCTTAGTAGTCACAAGTGAAGACGAGCAGCAGTATCCTGGGCAGTGGCCATATCGCACCCGTCGACAGCTTTCATCAAGCTCGTGTAGAGCTAGTGGCTATTGGTTCCAGTCTGTTCTATGCACGACAAAGCATCTGTAGATGGAATGTCATCTGAATATATTACTTCTAATACTTTGCTGCACCACATGGGTTTATTGCTCATGGCTCTTGATGACGAGGATGTACGGGATTCCCATTGATGATCATCACGTCATTATTGTCAGCGAGTTTTGGAATGTCTTTCAGTTATCAATACAATGGCAGTAGAGTCGATAAATAACTGTCTCAATGTACCGATGTCTCTGTGACAGGATCAAGCACTTGCGAGGTCAGCTGCGAGGTCAGCTGCATCAGTGTAGATATAGCTGGGCCTTTTAATGATGGAAGTTTCACTTGAAGAAAGTGTACTAAAACATTATGTCCCATTGATGATCATCACGTCATTATTGTCATCGAGCTTTGGAATGTCTTTTTCAGTTATCAATACAGTGGCAGTAGAGTCGATAAATAACTGTCTCAATGTACCGATGTCTCTGTGACAGGATCAAGCACTTGCGAGGTCAGCTGCATCAGTGTAGATATAGCTGGCCCTTTTAATGATGGAAGTTTCACTTGAAGAAAGTGTACTAAAACATTATGTCCCATTGATGATCATCACGTCATTATTGTCATCGAGCTTTGGAATGTCTTTCAGTTATCAATACAGTGGCAGTAGAGTCGATAAATAACTGTCAATGTATCGATATGTCTCTGTGACAGCATCAAGCACTGATGGAAGTTTCACTTGAAGAAAGTGTAGGATCACAGGTGATATTTGCACATAAGGTGACACTCCAATTTTGTTCATTGGGTTCTTGTGCCCACCATCCATGCCCAGAGAACTGTGTGAATGATAACCTCTGGAGGATACATCTGGTCCACAGAGACACCTCGCTGCATAGTGCAAGCTAGAGATTATAGATTCCCGGGAGCTGCAAAGAAACAGTGAGCAGTTAATAATCAATAAGGTTATACATATAGGCTCACACTACCAGAATTCAGTGAATACTACAATCTAACCAATCCCTATAGCATACCACTGAATAACTGCTTTTCCCTGCACTTTCTGTGGCTATTTCAGCATATTTCAGTGTGATCAGCTTCGGCCTTTTCTTTTTAGAAAACCTTGGTAGGAAGGAAGACAACGAATGTGGGTAAATTGAAGATGATGAAGTGGTGGAATCAACATTGTTTTTTTTATTGTTCAGACCTTTTAAAACACCCGATGTATGACAACGTGCAAGGACTTATAATGAATTCCAAGCAACAATTAATCTGGGGGGTGTCACTAATTGCCATTTCTGCATTTTTCGAAACGAATGAATAGAATGACATAAACATATCTACATCTATGCTAAGTGAATGTCTATTTATTCTAATTTTAATCTCAAGGTTCAATACAGGAGTGCAAATTCCAAGTATTTTAAAAAGTAATCAAGGCAGGTGTTAAAACTAAAAAAGAATCCTTTTAGAATTTGTATGAATCATGCCTACTTACTTGCTGACTTTCTCTGAGTGAATGAACTACACCAGCAAATTAATGCCAAAATCACTGCCACACATTCAACGAAACACACAAATTGAAAGCTTTCTCTAATTTCCATAGACATAAATTTGCCTTGACTTAACTATTATTAATAATTATTCTAATAGAAGAACTGATGCATGTGTGGGCTGGAGGGAAAGTGAACTAGTGGGTAGGCGAGAAACCTGGCTGGTTGGCTGGACGGATGGATTGATTGATGGAAGGATGGATGAATGAATGGATGGACAGATGCAGGAATGGATGGATGAAGAGAATGGCGATAAAACGACAGAATGTTCCACAACTAGGGGCGCATTCATATTATTATAGTTTAAATGGACACATGATAGGCATGTAATAGATGTTATAGATTCATCAGAAAATGTTGCCAATATGAAACCATATCATCTTAGTGTACTCTATTAATTTGGAATAAACTGTCGTGCATTACCACAGTTTTGATACCTTAGATCAATATGTGAGTATGTTTTAATTTTCAGTCTTAGTAATCACAGCTGAAGACCTTGATTTAACTATTCGGTGGTGAGGACAAGCTGCCTTATCCTGGACGGTCGCCACTTCGTCACCACTGACAGCATTCACCAAGCTTGTGTAGAGGCTAGTGGCTATGAACTTCACTTGGCTGTAGACGAACTTTAGGCACGACACGACATTTGTAGAGGGAATACCATCTGGATGTGTTATGACAACCATCTGTACAGTTTTCAACACATGGATTTATTTCTCATACTCGGTAATGACGAGGAGATACAGGATTCGCACTAATGATGATCACATCACTATCATCATCAAGTTTTGAAATACCGTCTTTTTCAGTTATTGATGCAACAATGGTACTACTAGACTCGATAAATAACTCTGGCACATTGTACTGGTACGCCTCTGTGAAGGTATTGAATGCTCGCTTAATGAGCTGCACCACTGTAAACATAATGTTCTGTACAATTTTAATGACAGATATAATTGAAAATCCCTTTAATGACGGACGTTTCATGAGATGAAATTCTGGTAACATCATGAGGATCACAAGTGATGTTTCCACATAACAGGACACGAGGATCACAAGTGATGTTTCCACATAACGGGACACTATCATTTTGCTGATTTAGGTGTGTAGTGGGCAGCCTCCAGAGAAAACATGAATCACAGGAATGTCTCGCTACATCCTGCAAGCTAGAGATTATAGCTTCCTGCCAGCTGCAAAGAGAACGAGGAGTCAGTATTCGATAAAGATCTACAAATATGATAAAACTATCAGATTTCAGTCAAAATACAATCTAACCTATCCCTATAATATACTGATAAATTGCTAATGGTAACATACATATATTATACTTAAGGATACAAATCAGAGGCCATACGACCTTAAAGGTCTTGTGAGGACTTGCGGTCGATAACGAGTTTCAATTAATTTTATGATCTACTACACTATATAAACACAATAGCATCACTTTGGAGTGAGAAAAATATGCTAGGCAGCCCAAATAACGAGATTAAATGACGCCTCAATCTGAATCACATCACTGCTGTGATATCACACCGGGAACGGCGCTGTGAGCTGGGTCAATATTTCTCTGCTTGTAGTACAAAGGTAACATATTTTAAAACGTGCGTTTAACAGGATAGGCTTCACCTACCATAACAAAAATGATGTCAGGTTGAATCTAAGTTTTCAAGAAATAAAAAATCATGATTTTTTAAAATCTATTATATTTACTAATTTTTAATGGTTTCATGGATAGCTATATTCGCATAATAATAGGCCTATAACTACGGTAAACCATGGGCAATGCTGAAAAGCGGCAATATTTCAATGCATGTGACATATACTCTATAGTCTAGTAGGACTAATTCCGGATCCATTACCATTCTTGAAAGGACTGGGTGTACTATTTAATATCTGGGATGGATGGATATGAGTGTGATGATCGAGGTGGGTTGGAGAGGCTGACGATGGCTATAATTGTACTATTATTCATATCTGAATGTATATAGGCTACAGAGTGCAGTTACAATTTTTTCTGAAGATTACGAATGTAAAATAATAAGTGTGTCAGTGTGTCCTATGTGAAATTTCCTGTGATTACTGATTAGAATGTAATTGTTTACCTATAAGCTTTTGGCAATGTGTTTGTATAATAATAATAATAATAATAATAATAATAATAATAATGTGGAGGCATGTACGGGTCAACACGTACGTTGGTGTTTGGGGCGTCACGCCTGTGACAACCATATGAACTATATCGTTTTCAAACCAACTTCTCCCATGTATGGAAGTAGCATACACTCATATTTCAATGTTATGAAAAAGCAAAACTATAGCGGATGAACAAATGTTAAATAGGTAGGTGAACTGACAGATGTTCAGAGGTCGCTAGTGTATCATCTTTACTTACAGTGCAGCTCATAAATAAGTTTAAATGCTTCCAAAGCAAAAACACAAATATGTTAGTTAGAACCACATGAACACGATACAAGAAACGTTATGTTGAATATTTTGGTTCAAGTTATTCAACAGTATATATTATTTAAGTTGTACTATAAGCGTGCGGACGGCAGTGAAAGCACTGCTATGCGCCTCGACCGCTGCCTAAATTGTAAACAAACTGTGTAGTGTCAATAATTGTAAATGTATAATAGATTAGTTTAGATTGGATTTATATTTACCCGACATTTTAGTTAATTTTAAACACATAACTGGAGTAACTGCTATATTGCACTCATAAATTTATTCATAAGCCTACATATGGTAAATTGCGATCGTACATGCACTGAACGGTGTAGGCCTAATTAACTATCATTTAAAAAGGTTTACATTTGTGTACATGCATGCCTATCATCTATGCAAAATCTCTGCAGTCAATCCAGAAAGATAAGATATATATGCATTTGTAGAATTATATTCCAAGAAGTGTGTGGCTGGGTTTGATTAAATATAGCCTAATTCACGTACACGAAATCCGATGTTACTGTCACCTCTAACAGGCCTATACGTTAGAATTGTGATGTCAGGCACCGTGACCATGAGGTCTGTCCTTTAAGCTTAATCAACAAAATATCATCAATTTCGATCTTATTGAACTTGTGTGCATCTCGAACAATGTAGGCCTAGTGTCCCTGTGTGAACAATGAATTGTCAAAGAATAGGTGCATAGGTGCCTAATACGCACTAGACTAATAGGAATTGGTGTCATCCCTTTGTGACGTCACAACTCTAGCGTGATAGCTAAAAACGTTTGGTTGTCAAGGTGGTTGCTATATGCTTATCTCCGCTTTGGCTGGGCCGATTACAAAAATTTTAAAAGCATTTTGTTCTAGTAAAGGAGAATATGTATTATGATTGTCAAGTTAATCAGAGCGATCAGGTATCTAGTCCTCACATCTTTAACATCTATTTGGCTATTATGAACACGACACACATTGTACAAGCAAGTGTAATTAATAAGCAGTGTGACAGATGTGACCCTGCATCTTACTGTGGAGAAGCAACAATCATGTATGGATGAGTCTGCTGAGCGCCACTGATATGGTTTTCTGGCTACTCAGTATCGCGTAGTACCAATTACAGCCTGGAACAGTCTTTGAATGCTGCCTATCTAAACTGGGAACCAAACTTGTGGTATGTTGGCCTATTCCTCTGCCACGGCCTGCTCATGCTTCTGAAGGATGGGAGGGGATGGATGTCTGCAGAAGCTCCGAAACATGCTGTATGGGATTCAAATCGGTAGCCTCAGCTGGTCACTTCATTCTCTCGATACCCTCGTTTTCCAGGTAGAGGTTGACAATCCTTGCACTGTGTGATCGCGGATTATCCGCCATCAGAATGAACGTTTGCCTTATTTCACCAGCAAATGGTCGAATAAAGGGATAAAGAACCTCGCCGCTATACAACAGCTAATTTTGATGTCGCCACACAAGAACATGTCCATTGTAAAAGTTTAAGCAGAATCATGACTCGGAACAAAACAAATTCCCATTGAGCAGGAGTTCAGTTGAGATGTTCTCTACTCCATTTTAGTCCAGCTTGATGGCACTTCTCACTCGGTGGTACCCTCACATCGCCAAGAATTGCAGCTCTAAGGGCTTTTTGCAATATTATAGCATTGTAATCACATTCTTTTGAGAAAGGACAATCGTGCTTTTCTGTTTTTTATGTGTACTTATTTAGAATATCCTGTCCAATTTTTAGTAGTATATTTCACTGAATATCCTACAACTCCCTGCAATATCATTGCCCTTTACAGCATATCACAGCGTGATACAATTAGGCCTACTTGTCGAATACATTAGGCAGGAAGGAACATGTGTAAATTCAATATAGCAAACAGGGCGGGTCATCGTGATTTTTTTCTTTTCTCCTGACCTCTACTGAAAGACTGTTGTTTTATTAAATTACTGAAGACAGGCCAGTAGCAGTGGCATTGGCCGCCAAGGAGATTTTTTTAAATCTAGATCTTATCAACAGGACTCTGAGAGTCAGTATGTTAAGGAAAGCAATCGGATTAAGTGACGAATCTGAGATGTGTTTCTAGTAATCTGGAAAATACATGGCACATTTTAAAGCAGATATTGAATTTTTGACAAATCCTAGTCTTATTCTGAACCGATCCTCTGACAGCTATTTGGCTAGAATGACTGGCCGAGCTAGCTCTAAATATCTGTAATGCAGTCGTTTATTGGTCAGAGCATTGCCAGACTATTTTACCAAACATTCGCAAAATGCGTGAGATTTATAGATAATGGACAAATCCAGTTTTATCAATGCCCCGCCCATCTAAGCTCTACCCACACCCTGTCTGTGCTGAGATTGATCGACCCCCTGAACTTGAATCTCAATTTTCAGAAAACAATACATTACATGTAAGCTGTTGAATATTTTGAAACTAATTTGACTGGGTGCTGTAGCAACGCCGCCCATTCAAATTAGTTTCAAAATGTTCAACAGCATGGTTATTAAGTAGTAAAGTAATATAATTTGCACTTGTAACTTGGCGGACTGTTAAGCAGGATGTCATATAATTGATAGATTTAATTCTTTTATTGCCTGATATCGTGAGATTGAAGCCAAATGCGTAAATAGATTTAACTATTGCTAGGTTTAAACCCACATTTATTAGACTGACTTAAAACACTGGTCCAATATAAAAATAATTTAACACATGTTAATATCACCTTTCTGAAGGCATGTACGCTTAAATCGATTCTGTGAAAGCTATAGCATAATGTTATGAGAATATCAAAATTTAACCCAGTTAATAAACCTGGTAGCCATATAAACTGATTTCAAGAACGTAGTTTGTATACTGTACCGTAGAACAACTTATGGGTGTGTGTGTGTGTGTGTGTGTGTGTGTGTGTGTGTGTGTGTGTGTGTGTGTGTGTGTGTGTGTGTGTGTGTGTGTGTGTGTGTGTGTGTGTGTGTGTGTGTGTGTGTGTGTGTGTGTGTGTGTGTGTGTGTGTGTAGGTTAGTTTAACTCCTATTGCTATGTGTAAAATTGGAACTTAAATTTGGCAAGTCAGGCCGCCACTGAGTTAGTTTGGGACAGAGTTCTCCCATTCATATACATAATGAGATTGACGTCTGACAGGCATTTACGCGGCATTGTTTATTATCAGAATATAACTGATTTATTATTTTATTGCCACATTTTTATCATTATGTCCATCAGTGTATTAATATATTTTAATAATAAGTCATGGTCCATACATATTGTTAGTTTAGAATGTAAATGTCAAATTTCTATTAAACACCCCACCTCAACCCCTGAGCATGGTATACGAATCATGATAAAATGTCACCTGGTTTAAACCTAGTAGTTGAATTACTCGGTTTATGTAATGAGTTGTTAGCAGGTTTAGGCTAAACTGAGGTTTAAACCGACTTATTGAATTCCAGCTGACTGGTCTGGTTCAACATACAATGAGGAAGTACGAAGCGCAGATCAAGTAAACCTTCTACGACTTATAAGGTACGCCAACAAAGATTTTCCATGAACCTAATAGGGGTGTGTCCTGTAAATATGGATTTCTAATCGCTCTCAATGGTTTTATTTTTTATTTTTCGAGGCTGATGAATTGAATGAAACTCAATATAGCTATGCTAAGTAGATGCGTCATTATTCTAAGTTTCAAGATTCAATGCAGGGGTGAAAATTCCAGGTACTTATTAAGGTAATCTTTAGGGTCAAGACAGGTGTCAAAATTCAAATAGAATCCTTTAAAATGTGTGTGAACCATGCCTACTGTCTTTTGAGTGATCAAATTACGGTTCTAAAAACACCTCTGCACATTCTTCTAGACACACAAATTGAAAGCTTTCCATAATTTTCATAAAAACGTAAATCTCACTCGACTTAAGTTTATCAATAATTATTTTAATGAGATTAAAACTCGGGTCCAGATCGGTTAGAATTCAAAATCTGTCAATATGAAACTACTAGTCCAAATTTCAACTCAATTTCACAAGAAATGGTGTAACTATATATTAGGTTGATACAACTTTGTCGTGATCTAAAACATGTTACAAAAACAGGAGGGTGATGGTTTGCAGTTGCTGATTGCTCTTGTTATTAGCAGCTCAATGAACTGTCATACCCCTTAGTTAGTCAGTTGGTCACTTAGTTAATTAATCATATGGTCAGTATGTCAGTTAGTTCGTGAGTTAGTCAGTTAGCCAATAGGCAGTTAGTCAGTCTGTCCCAAAAGCTTATTCCGGGCTGTATCTCAAAATGAACTGATCCGATCTGCCGCAAATTTGAACAAAAGGAAGGAACTTGCCATGCAAGAGGATTTCCATATGTTGGGATGATGTGGATAAAGGAACCCGGATCAGGATCATACGAAAATTCTGGATCTTTGGATATCTCGGAAACTGCTTGTCTGAGTTAGCTTTAAGTTTAACAAAAGAAAATAAAGCTATTGGGCAAGTTATGCAACCTGATCCGTAAAATCACAAATAAATTTCCGTAGAAATAATATATATATATATATATATATATATATATATATATATATATATTTATTGTGCGCTACAATAAATATTTGGAATTTAGTTGGACTGGAATGTGACACTAATTAAATTGGTTTCAGAGTATTGAACAGCATATAATGTTAAATTTTGCATTTTCATAATAATAATAATAATTTTTAATAATAGAGGAGTGATAACGACGGTCAGTGACAAATAGACCAATTTGGTTTTTACGCCTGACGCTTGGATGCGTTTGTGTATCCAGAAGTCTGAATGGTCAGAAGCTGCTTTTTCAGCTCCTTTTATACTCTCATGGGCTGAGCCTGGGGATTGACTTTCACACACCCTTTAAAGGGTATGGAGAATTGGGATTGCCGGTATGGTTTTGACGGTTGTGGTCTAAATTCACCGGTTCTGGTGTGTTTGACGGTTGAGTCCAAGATGGTGGCTCCGGCAGTTTTTACCGGTTGAGGTATTTTTTACCGTTTGTGATGTTTTTTGCCGGTTGTATCTATTTCGCCAGTTGTGAAACTTTTTACCGGTTGTGGTTTTATTTTGGCGGTTTGGTTTAAACTTTTTTTGGCGGTTGTGGAATTTTTTGCCGGTTTTTAGTTTACCGGTTGTGGTATAAAATTCTTATCGGTTCTATTCTGAATGCTTGTTTTCACTTTAGTTTTATAGCGTTCGTGTGAATAGATGGGATTCTGGTAGTGTTTGGAGCCCATTTGTTGTGAGGTTTTGACCGGTGTAGTCATTACCATGTATTATTGATTCAGACTTATGGCGTTTCGTTCCTAAAGTGGAACTCATCAGAGGCGTATGTGGGAGTACTGGAGGTGAAATGTTGTATAAATGTTGTATCACCTGTGTGATCATCATGTGGTGGGTGGGGTGGTCTTGGTGGGGCCGGGCGGTCAGGGGTGGTAGGGTCGCTCTTCCAGGTGGGGTGGTTGAATAGTGGGAAAAAATAGAAAAGTTGGTGGAAAGATTTATTGAAAGGGATTTTTCTTTAAGTGTAGCCAGACAGCTAGATATGGTGAGAACAGTGATGGAATCAGAAATTAAATAAATAAATAAATAAATGGAGATGGATAGATAGTCTTATCCAACTGAACAATACGTGTTTTGTGTTTTCATAAAAATGTGGCCGAGTCGTGAAGTCTGATCTTATGTGGAACACACATCCATACGGAAAAGTTCCAGATGAGCATGCCCTCCCATAACGTATAAAAGCTTGCTGCCAGGTGAGCTTAGTGCCCCCTTAGGTTAAAAAATATTTAATATAAACACAAACACGGAGGTCCGTTTATAGTTTTGAAAGTTATTTTGTTCTGACGATATTGTTCTCAGTATAATACATCGGGTAGAATGTAGATAGTCTAAAGCTGGAGATGTGACAGGCTCCAGTCGATGTGGGCACACATGTTGCCCATCATGGAGATAATCCTGTCCCGTTTTGGATCCGGCGCTATTGAGTTCTGGCTCTGAATAGTTATGTAACAATGGAGACAGTTTATATTGAAGCATGGCTCGAAGCTAGTTCTGAAATTAAGGTGCAGGCTGCGAGAATGTCTGCATTTCGTCTGGTGACCGTGTCATATTCTTGGTGACCTGGTGATGACAATGGAGAGATGATGTCGTGTGGGGTTAGAACAGTTGTTAAAGAGTTGGAATTGTACAGATTGTTGTACGTACGCCACACTCACGCTAACTTCTGGTGATCTTGGTGAGCTCGTTTTCGTATGGGTCGTAGGGCGGGTCTCTGTTAATGGAAGATCACAGGCCGAGAAAAGATCCGGTGTGGTGGCTGGTGAGTCGCCATTTATATTGGTGATCTTGTCCGGGTTGGTGGCCGCTGGTGGTGTTTTTTCAAAGGACCGTGCTGGTGCCTGACTGTTGTTGGTGTCTGGGCAGCTGGTGGGTTCTGAGTCTATGTGTGCCTCATAGTTTCCAGTGTTGAAATACCGAATCTGTGGTTTTAGATTGGCAGGTTTCCGGCCCATATGTACATAATTTAGAAAGAGCGTTTGATAGTGCTTCATGATCGGCATCTATGCAGTAGTATTTGTTTGCCGTTGGTGAATTCAGTTTTGGGATTTTGTATCCCGTGATTTTTGGTTTTATTATATTATTATATGCTGCTGGAAGTTTCCAAATATCGGTGGTACGTTTACTGACCTTCGGAGGGCTGTGGTAGTCGTATTTATCGCATACCCTGGGTTTGGATAACGGTTGCCCAGGGTCTACGATCCGCATGTTTGGTTTTGTCCAGGCCATGCCGTTGTAGGTGGCTTCGCATGTATTCTTCCCATTTGATTGGTGCCAAGCACCAATCACACGTCCAGGCTGGCAGTTCCACGTGTGTGGTGTTTTCATGCCGCTTGAGACTGCTCTTGTGAGCAAAGGAGCTTGCACATTTGGAGCACTGGAAGCGTGGCATTTTTCTTGCAAGACTGATATTGGTGGAATGATGATGAGAGGTTCCGGTAGGTAATGACTACGTGTATGACGTCAATGTGTTTGACGTCATAGGGGTGTATGGTTAGAAGTCATCTGGCTGAAAGAATGGGCCAAGGGGTCACTCTTTATAAAGAAGAGAGATAACAACGTACTGGATCTGTTTGCTTATGGTGTGCATGTTGGCCCAGGGAAGACGGTGATCTGGTGGATCCAGTGACATTCCTTCTGTCTTCTCCGTTTGGTGGATACTTCGTCCTCGGAGTGCGAGGAGAGGACCTGGATTATTCTGAATTGCATGTTCATTCTAGAATGCCTGGGTCTGTTGAAATGCCGTGAGACTGGAGTGTCATACCTCTCGTGTTTGTAGAGGTTGGTGATAGAGCGTAGGTGCTCTTGGATGCGAATTTTGAAAGTGTGCAGTGTCTCCTACATATTTTATTGCAGACAGAGCATGTCAGTAGGTACACTATATTCCTTGTCTGACAGTTGCCAATGATTTTGGACCTGTAGGAGAGCCCCGTGTGGGAGATGGAGAAGAATATGTTCTTCTGCATGGTGTTGCAGATGTTACAATTTTTTGTGGTGCAAGTGGTGAGTGGGTTTCTATGAGGTAGTGTTCTGCCTACCGTCGGTAGCTTGGCTCTGACTATTGTGTCCTTGATGGTTTTGTTTCTTCTAAAACCGAATAGTGGCGGTTCTGGGAAGGCAAGCCTGCATTTGTGGCTTGCTTCCATGATAGGCCAGTATTTCTTGATAGCATTTTTGAGGGAAATGCCTGTGCGGTTGAAGTCGCAGACGAAGACTGGTTTGGATGGGAAGGTGTTTTTGGGTGTGGGTTTTGGTGGGTGGGTGAAGGAGGTTGTTTCTGTTCTGTGCGCGGGCTTTGTGCCTGGCTTTGTCAAGGATTGGGTGCGGATACCCCCTGTTCGCGAAATGGCCTAGTAGGGCTAGGCTGTTTCTGTCGAAATCTTCCAGGTGAGTGCAGATCCGTCTGAGTCTCAGAAACTGTCCATATTGGGACGAGTCCTTACAGACGGATGGGTGATCTGACTCGTAGTGGAGGTATCCGTGTGTGTCTGTAGGTTTAGTGTAGAGGTCAAAGGTGATCGGTTGGCCATCAATGTTTATTGCCATGGTGTCCAGGAAGGAGCCCCGTTCTCGTGACGACTCCATAGTGAATTTGATACCATGGTGGGATGATTCATATATGTGACGAAGGAGTCTAAAGCCTGTTCGCCATGTTCCCAAACCATGAATATATCATCTATGTATCTGATGTAGAGGGACGGTTTAAATGGAGCTCGAGCTAAGGGGTTGGTTTCCAGATCAGCCATAAAAATGCAGGCAAAGGTTCATGCTGCTTTGCTGCCCATGGCGGTCCCTCCTACTTGGAGGTAGTTTTCGCCGTCAAACTGGAAGTTGCTTGCCTTCCCAGAACCGCCACTATTCGGTTTTAGAAGAAACAAAACCATCAAGGACACAATAGTCAGAGCCAAGCTACCGACGGTGGGCAGAACACTACCTCATAGAAACCCACTCACCGCTTTTTTTGCACCACAAAAAATTGCAACATCTGCAACACAATGCAGAAGAACAGATTCTTCTCCAGCTCCCACATGGGGCTCTCCTACAGGTCCACAATCATTGGCAACTGTCAGACAAGGAATATAGTGTACCTACTGACATGCTCTGTCTGCAAAAAACAGTATGTAGGAGAGACACTGCACACTTTCAAAATTCGCATCCAAGAGCACCTATGCTCTATCACCAACCTCTACAAATCTACACTCCAGTCTCACAGCATTTCAACAGACCCAGGCATTCTAGAATGAACATGCAATTCAGAATAATCCAGGTCCTCTCCTCGGACCCCGAGGACAAAGTATCCACCAAATGGAGAAGACAGAAAGAATGTCACTGGATCCACCAGCTCCACACAATGGACGACAGGCATCAACCAAGCAGGGTAGGGGTCACCGTCTTCCCTGGGGCGACATGCACACCATAAGCAAACAGACCGAGTAAGTTGTTATCAGTCTTACCCAATTTTTAATAATAGTCAACTTTGAGAAATTACAGAAAATTAAATTTTATTTTTCACTAATTTTACGACTCGCCTCTCGGACAGCTGTATGGTCATTTGATGACCGGAAATGCTCCGATGAAAGCAATGACAAAAATATAAACAATCGTTTTTTTATATTCGCATTCTATTATCATGGCTGATAAAGCACATGTGAACATGTCGATATCATAGAGATAGAAGACAGATTCAGATTATTTTTTGTCACAAAATCTACGTACATATAAGATAGTACACACTAGTACACACACATACACACACGCATACGCATGCACACACACACACGCGCACGCACGCACGCACAATGACATCCACGAATTAAAGCCGATGGCTGAGTTATCAACTTAAGTGGTTATATTAATATATGAGCAGAAACTACATATCATTCATAGGTGTAAATTTGAAGTTGATCTGCTGCTAGATACTGTGCATTAGTTACAGTGGAAACTTCACTGACTTTTTCCTGAAACCTCCGCCAGGTTGACGGAATAAAGAAGCAGCATCAGCACTCGCCATATTGCAATATCCCATGACAGTTTAATCACCATGAGAGTTTATGACACAGAAGATAACGATGTTACATCTCCCAGCCGTCATAGAAAAGGATGATAAGGATGTAATGTGCCTACAGCAAAATTTGTTACCGATATGATCAGCTTTATTGCAATTACTAATGATGATGATGGGTTAGTGGATTGTTTCGGAGCCAACACATTCTTCAATCAGTGACATATTTTAGTACCGGTTTGCGACCTCAGCGCCACGGTTATTGTAGGACATTATGAACACAAATTTGTTCTGTTCACTGATGGAAGCAAAATGTACAAAAACATTAAGGTAATTAAATAGCAATTGTCTTTCACTATGGTAAAATGGACATTTTAGAATAGTGTCTCTCATCCTCAACAGCTTGAATGTTACATAGTGAACATACTCTTTTTTTCTACAGGAGTTTTGGGAATTGTATGTCTCCCCACTTCTATCTGAAGATAATGTGAACTGACTCTGAGTTTGGCCAACAAATTTTGCTAAGAAAAATTGCGGTCAGTTAGTAGATAATTCTCCATGCTAAAGTTGCTTTTAAATGTTTGGTATGACCTAAGTTTAGAACCATGTTGAGATGTACCAATTTGATCTGTGACATGTATGTTTACATGGATCCAAGGCATCAGTAATTTGCATGTCTTGATTTCTGGTGCTTTGGTTGGTCCAAATCTCTAGGAAGCTAAAGCTAGTCCATAGATATTTTTAAATGGCTAGCTCAGTTATTTTCTTTTAATGAGGAATACGAGTGAATATAGGCTTGATGAACCGTTGTCTCAGGGTAAATACCACATACTCTCATCCAAAATATGGCTGATTGTGTGAGGAGCGTGGTGAGAAAGGCATATTTCCCGAGTTCGTCCCATACAGCAGCATTAGAGGCTTTCCTATTAACCCCCAGTATATATTTACAGAAGCTAATTAGGACCTTTTTGACTGGGACATTATCTCCTAATTGCATGTAGTTATGTTTATTGATGCCTTTGGCGTAAAAGGGTGCCCAAATCTCTGCACAATAAGATAGGTAAAATTAAAGAATGGAATAGCGTGAAAGCTAGGTAAAATTAAAGAACAGAATAGCGTGAAAGCTGTTAAAACATTATTTCTGACATTGATAACTTTAAGTTTGAATAACGCCTTCTTGGCCTGCTCTGCCAGTCTTTCACATGCAGCTTTAAATTTATCAGACGGCGTAAAGACGATACCTAAATAGCAATAAGACTTTACAACCTCAAGTGGTGAGTCCATGTATGTAAAGTGACATGAATTTCTTTAGTAAATTGCCCCTTTTATTGAAAATTATTATTTGGGTCTTATTTAAATTCAGAGTAAGGTCCCATTTGTTACAGTAAATATTCAATTTGTTTAGCGCATTTTGCAGACCACTATGGTTTTCTGATACTATCACAATGTCGTCAGCAAACATAAGACAGTTAATAGTCACATGTTCTATCAAAGATATCTGGCAAATCACGCAGATACATGCTGAATAAAAGTGGGCTAAGTACGCGAATTGTTTGACACCAACTGAGGATGAAAAGGCATTGCTGTACCCATCATTCATTTTGACTACATATTTCACATCTGTATAGATTTCCCGGTTCTGGTATTATGTATTCGTAAATACTTGTCGAGTGACACGGGGGTAATTTACAGAAGAATAAGAAGTAATTCAATTTATTTTACAATTTAACTCATACATCTTGACAGCTTTAACATTTAAGGTATTTCGCTATATTTAGATGTAGTATTTGTGTAATCATCTCATAATTGTTTCATTGTCATCTTCACACATCGTTTATTTATATAGGCCTATTTAATCTCATAATTACCTATTTGGCCTATCTGACTTACTTAGTTAATGTTGTTATTGTTTTCTTGCCAGGTTACGGCATCGTTCGATAAAAAAACATATTTGAAGACGACAAGGCATAATTTTGTCTGTTCAAGACTCCATGCTATGGCAAGAGCCTCGCCCTCAATAGGCGCGTATCGCTGTTCAGCGGAGGTCAGGAAACGTGAACCGGCAAGGGTGATTTTCCAACCGTCAGGACAGCAGTCAGGTAGCACAGAGGGGCAATCACAATGCTGCTGGAAAAGGAAGTACCCGATGCCTCGGTTCGACCAATCAAAGCAGAGACGTGTGACTTTCGGACGAAGTGTGGCAAATGTAACGATGATGTCTACTATATAGACGAGGCAATACGTGATGTTTTGTTAAACGGTATAGTTGACAGTGATATTCGGCGTGAGGCCCTCAGTGCCAGTGACATCCAAACTAAATCTGTTAATGACGTTATCGCGTTTGTCGAAAACAGAGAGACTGCGCGGAACGCTAACCAATCATCTACACTGTCGGTCCTTACGTCGTACCGTCGTGCATCGGCAACACGAGCGACGCTCCTGTCTCAGCAGCCCAACCAGGTTTCTGCAAATATCCCTAACAGTGCAAATAGATCCAAGACGGCTTCTTGCCCAGACTGTGGAAAAACTTTTCATCTGTTCGGTATGCTTCGTAGGGGATGGAATACAAAGCCCCATGAACGTTGTATAGACTGTTGGCGAGTTAAGGCGAAACGTGATCGCGCTAAGGAAAGACAGCCCGTGGAATCCAACGCAATAGAGGGTGATTTGGACCCATTTGGACATATTGCCAGTAATTCTTGTGTAGGCCTAGTTAGTAGTGTTCCTTGTGTGGGTTTGGTTAGGAGTAATGTACAGCGATGTAGGCGACGTAGACGCCATAAACCGGAGGCCGTCGCTCTTGAGCACCACATTTTTCGCACTGGTGAATGGCGTCGAGCCCGTCACACGGAACACCCGAGCCCGTCACACGGAACACCCGAGCCCGTCACACGGAACACCCACGTACACACCTTCGTGTCTCGATGGACTCCCCGTTGTCGCCATTTGTGGACGTTGACGCGGTCGCTGACTCGGGTGCGCAATCTAATGTTTGGTCTCTCGATGAGTTTCTCAAAGCCGGATTTACTCGCGAAGATTTGTCGCCAGACACATTCCGCCTTAATGCCGCGAATAGGTCGCCGATCAGCATCGACGGTGCATTTTTTGCGCGCATTGAAGCACGCACACTGGATGATACGACCGTCACATGCCGCGCGATGACGTACGTTAGCAGAACTGTTAACGGATTTTATCTATCCTACGATACTATGCTCGATTTAGGTATCCTCGGACCGAGCTTCCCTGCTGCAGGCTGTGCCCTGCCTCATGGTAACGTTCTACCCCCTGAGTCCCTCCAGACCAAAACCCCAATAACCCCATCTGTCAACCTCATTCGTGTTTTAGATGACGGATGTAGTGAGCCTAAGGAAGCACATATCGGTACATGCTCCTGCCCCCAAAGAGAATGTGTGCCTCCCCGTCCTACTGAGCTTCCCTTTGCATG
This sequence comes from Chaetoderma sp. LZ-2023a, assembly GCA_034401795.1. Taxonomy (NCBI): domain Eukaryota; kingdom Metazoa; phylum Mollusca; class Caudofoveata; order Chaetodermatida; family Chaetodermatidae; genus Chaetoderma; species Chaetoderma sp. LZ-2023a. The sequence goes on along the minus strand of CM067362.1, from coordinate 59,418,653 downwards.
CACCCCGGAGAACAATGACATGATGAAGGACTGGCTCTTAAAGCGGTACGCGGCTTCATCATTTAATACCTGCCCCCATAGACCTCTCCCCTGTATGCCTGGCCCAGCCATTGAGATCCATATAGATCCCTCTGCACAGCCACGCGCGTGTCACACCGCATCCCCCATACCCATGCACTGGCAGCAGCAGGTGTATGAGGATCTTATTCGTGATGAAGCGCTTGGTGTAATAGAAAAGGTCCCCTATGGCGAACCTGTGACATGGTGTCACCGCATGGTCGTTACACGAAAACATAATGGATCACCGCGGCGCACAGTCGATCTATCCGCGCTCAACAAACACTGTAAGCGAGAAACTCATGCATCTGAATCTCCCTTTCACCTCGCGCGACGAGTCCCGAGAGATACGTGGAAAACCGTCACCGATGCATGGAATGGCTATCACAGCGTTCCACTCAGAGAAAGTGATCGTCACCTTACTACGTTTATTACACCATTCGGTCGGTGGCGGTATGCTCGCGCCCCTCAAGGTTTCCTATCCTCGGGCGACGGATATAATCGTCGGTTTGCAGCCATCCTAGCTGACTTTGAGAGGAAGGAGCGTATAGTCGATGATACTATTCACTATGATGAATCCCTAGGGAATCACTGGTGGCGGACTATTGATTTTCTATCGATTGTAGGGGCCGCTGGCGTGGTTTTGAACCCAGACAAATTCCAGTTCTCCCAACGAGAGGTCGAGTTTGCTGTTTTTCGGATCACAGACAGTAGAGTTGAACCACTCCCTAAATTTTTCAGTGCTATCTGTGACTTCCCTACACCCTCATCAACATCTGACATTCGTAGTTGGTTTGGTCTTGTTAATCAGGTTGCAGGTTATGCTCAACTACGTGACATGCTGATGCCGTTTCGGCCGTTCTTATCCCCAAAGCACCTATTCGCTTGGACGCCGGAACTTGATGAAGTTTTTAATGCTTCTAAAGAAGCGATTATATCAGCCATTAGGTCTGGGGTAGAGATCTTCGACGTCCATAAGCCAACATGTATCCGCCCAGATTGGTCGAACCGAGGCATCGGGTACTTCCTTTTCCAGCAGCATTGTGATTGCCCCTCTGTGCTACCTGACTGCTGTCCTGACGGTTGGAAAATCACCCTTGCCGGTTCACGTTTCCTGACCTCCGCTGAACAGCGATACGCGCCTATTGAGGGCGAGGCTCTTGCCATAGCATGGAGTCTTGAACAGACAAAATTTTTCACGCAAGGCTGTGATGATCTCCTGATCGTCACTGACCCTAAACCGCTCACAAAAATCTTTGGCGACCGCACTCTTGATGAAATATCGAATACCCGTCTCTTCCGCTTAAAACAGCGCACGCTCCCATGGCACTTCCGAATTATTCATCTCCCTGGTAAGACGAACTTAGCTGCCGATGCTGCATCCCGGACGTTGACTCGCTCGACGTTACTGATCAGATTGAACCGGCGATAGAAGCGATCCTCAGGCGTGATGCGGAAGATATGACCGCTATATCATGGCAGCGACTAGCCCAGGAGACAGAATCTGACAACGACATGCGATATCTCCTTGAGACGGTACGCCAGGGTTTCCCAGATGATTCCCGTCATCGTCACTATGCCGCCCCTTACTGGCGCTATCGTGAGTCGTTGTATGAGTTAGACGGTGTACTGATGTATGAAGATCGTGTCGTTGTACCTCGAGTCCTGCGTCAGCACATCCTTGATATCCTCCATGCCATGCACCAAGGTACTTCCTCTATGGAGCTTCGAGCTCGGTCCATCGTCTTTTGGCCAGGCATTACCGAGGACATTCAAATGGCTCGGGCTAAATGCCTTGACTGCATTAAGAACGCCCCTAGTCAGGCGCGTATTCCTTCTATACCCACCACTCCTCCTTCAGCGCCGTTCGAAGCCATCTTTGCGGACTTTTTCGATTGTGGGGGTCAGCACTACCTGGTCATTGGAGATCGCCTCTCAGGCTGGTCTGACGTATTTAAATCGACTCCGGGTACAGCACATGCTGGCGCAGAAGGTCTAGTGAACTGTTTGCGGTCTTACTTTGCACGTTTCGGTGTCCCTGAGGAACTCTCGAGTGACAGGGCCCAGAATTTACTTCTAGCACTACTCACAGTTTTCTGAAGCGATGGGGCGTTAACCATCGTGTTTCCGCGGCGTATAACCCACAGTCAAATGGTCGTGCGGAGATGGCCGTCAAGTTGGCAAAATGTCTCCTAAGATCTAACACAGGGCCGTCCGGTACATTAGACAGTGACAATTTCCTCCGGGCAATGTTGCAACTTCGTAATACCCCTGACCCCGACTGCAACTTGTCACCAGCGCAGATCGTGTTCGGCAGACCCCTACGCGACGCCTTCTCTTTTATCAACCGTCTGGAGAAATTTTCTAATGTGCACGTTAGACCAACATGGAGAGCTGCATGGCAGGCTAAGGAGGACGCTCTTCGTGTGCGTTTCCACGCCACTTCAGAGGCCCTTGATGACCATGTTCGGGCATTGCCTCCCCTAGTAGTTGGCGATAGGGTCTATGTACAAAATCAGACAGGCAACCACCCTAAACGATGGGACCGCTCAGGAACCATTATTGATGTCCTGGGATATGACTCATACAGCGTTAAGATCGATGGTTCCGGACGTATGTCGAAAAGGAATAGACGTTTCCTTAGGAAATTTGTCCCAGTGTCTCCTCAGATTGCTGCCCCGGCTGCCGCACTCCCGCTGGCAGCTCCCGAATATGGTATTACGACATCCGACCATAATGAGACACCCATCCCATCACGGCCACTTAACGTTAACCAGCCATTTTCACAACACGTGCCAGTGGACCATATGGCACCTGAACAATTAATCACACAGGACCATCCACCTAGCTCAGCTCCCGCACCTTCACACACTCCCGATGATACCAATCTCAAAGAGCCTGCACCAACCCCAGGCCAGTTGACGAACACTCACCCCCGTCGTGCCGCACGTCCACCACGTGTTTACGAACCGGAGACGGGCAAGTGGATAACTCGTGACGGCTTTGGCGCCCCGAGCTAGGGGGGGGGGGGGGGGATGTATAGATTTCCCGGTTCTGGCATTTCCCGGTTCTGGTATTATGTGTTCGTAAATACTTGTCGAGTGACATGGGGGTAATTTACAGAAGAATAAGGAGTAATTCAATTTATTTTACAATTTAAAGGTATTTCGCTATATTTAGATGTAGTATTTGTGTAATCGTCTCATAATTGTTTCATTGTCATCTTCACACATCGTTTATTTATATAGGCCTATTTAATCTCATAATTACCTATTTTCGTAACTTTAGATTTGGCCTATCTGACTTACTTAGTTAATGTTGTTATTGTTTTCTTGCCAGGTTACGGCATCGTTCGATAATAAAACATATTTGAAGACGACAAGGCATTATTCTTTAACATCAGAATGCATACTTTCAATGGCAGTTAGTAAATTGTCATCAATACCAGCGTGTAGTAATTTATACATTAGTTTGCTTCGAGAGACAGCGTCAAAGGCTGACTTGAAATCAACAAAACAGCAGAATATGTTTATTAGTAGCAGCATTAAAACATTGTCAATAATTAATTTCAAAGACAGAATATGGTCTGCTGTTCTTGCATTCTTCCTATATCCAATTTGGCATTGTAGGATTAGTTTGTTTGCTTCAGCAAATTTTGTTAATCGATATTGCAGAATACTACAAAATAATTTGCATAAATTGCTACTTACGGCTATACCTCTGTAGTTTTCAGGATACAAAGCCTCATCCTTCTTGTGTATATGTGAAAGTAGATTACAGCACCATTCCATAGGAAATTAACCAGAGCTCAGAGGGGAGTTAAACAATTTGTGGATAACGTGTAAAGTCGAGTGTGCCCTGCCGTTAACATTTCATTTAAGATCTTGTCAAATCCACTCACGTTGACGTTTTTATGAAAGGAAATAGCCTGAGAGATCTCAGAGGTTGTAATAGTAAAATTATATTCATTAAATTTATAATTTATATTGGGTTGAATAAAATTGTCTACTGTGTTTTCAAGGTCTAAATAGCAGTGAGTTGGAACACTATTAACAAGTTTGTTAAAGTGTGACACCCATTCTGTACAAGAAATTGAATTTCCGTTAGAATTAATATTTGTACTATTGAGTTCATCATACAGTTTCCAAAATGTCTTAGGGTTTTTGGACTGTAACGATTCCTTTTTATCCTAGATTCACTGCTTAAAGATAGACTTCTTTTTTGGATTTTTTTTCAATAAGATGGTGTCTGATGGAGCTTCGTAAAATCAACATGCCATACCTCTGAGATCCTTAAGCATAATTCTGCATTCCTGGTCAAACCATTGATTCTTCATCTTATTAACGATGATCTTTCTAGGGTTTGCTTCCAAACACTTCAGCATCAATATGTTTTACATCCGAAAGTTTGGCTGCACTTATGATGATGTATGTTAGTGTTATTGTCAGAGACTCATCAGAATTTATTGGCTTAACACATGGTTCGATTGTAGGCAATGCCATAAAGTTGTCGATTTTTTACTTGATTCTAGGATCTGACATTGCTTTAAACACTTTGTCATCATTTCCCACCTGTGCTTAGAGCAGGGAGGATTAAGAGTATCACTTAGTGTGCGCTCATATATACCGGTACAGAGCACCATCTTCAATATACAATGGTTTGGGATTATTTACATGGAAACACTCTATTTTACATAAAATATTGGTAGAAGCTTATATATATATATATATATATATATATATATATATTTACATAAACTACACCCCAAGATATATATTTTTCTTGATTGAAAAAGCTTTTGAGGAGTTTGATCCACACGATCTCGTCATTTGATGGAGGTATACATTGTATACCCTTACATATCTCTTTTCTGGATGATCTTGGCCTAAGATTTGTTAGTATATGGAAACCCAGTATTGTAATCTGATCTTTTCCCCCACAGTACGTTTCTACCAGGCAGATAATCTCAAATTTTATTATCTGGCTTTGAATTTCTGGGTCGGTAAGCTTGCATGTTCTCTGGTCATAGTTACTTGTAAAGGCCCCATCAATATTCCAGAAAGCCAAACTAACATTGTTTATATCCAACATCGGAAAACAGTCATTCCAGTGGTAAATTTGCAGGAATAGTCTTCTCTTGGCATGCAAATAGACACTTCTCAAGATCACTCCAAAAGCCATTCTGGCTGCCATGACTCCATGAGTATAAAAGGGTTAACAACTTACCTGATCTGCATAGACAAAAGCTATATAATTCATTTTGTTATTGCATGTTGCTGTCTTATTTTGTTTATCTCTACGATTTATTTGCTCACTGCTCTGAACCAAAATTTGCATATTAAAGTAGATGCCATTTATCTGTCGGCTACCATATCTACCATTGAATATTTTGGGCGTGATTTGGCTGGGTGCTGTTGCTGCCTGTGGCAGCGCAGCATCAGCTGCCAGTCAAATTAGATTCAAAATGTTCATCAGATTTGATTAAAAAGTAAAGACATACAATTTCTATGTGTATAACTAAGCAGAAGCTTGTACTTGAACTTGTCACTATTATGTCATTGTGTGCTGCCAGATTACCACTTATATTTTACTGCAATCCCTGAATTCCCAGTCGAATTGGTTTCAGAATATTCAATTAACTGTACACATGTATCAAATAGGAAACACATACAATTCAGATATGCATAATTAAGTAAACCAATATATTTGAATTTATTATTATTTTCCCCAATCAAATTAGATTCAAAATGTTCAACTGACTGCTGATTAAATTGTAAAGACAAATCTAATCCATACAATTCTGATATGCATCATTAAGCAAAAGCTCATATTTGAACATATCATTAATTTGTCATTGCCAGGTTATCATTTATATATTACCCCAAACCCTGAATTCCCAGTAAAATTGGTTTCAAAATATCCAATTGATAGTGTCAAATAGGAAACATACAATTCAGATATGCATAATTAAGTAAACCCATATATTTGAATTTATTATTTTTTGGGGCTGATCTGACTGGGTGATGTTGCTGCCATAGGCAGAAATGGTTCCCAGTCAAATTAGATTCAAAATCTTCAAATGACTGCTGATTAAACTGTAAAGACAAATCTAAGACATACAATTCTGATATGCATAATTAAGCAAAAGCTTATATTTGAACTTATTTTGTCATTGCCAGACTATCATTTATATTTTACTTCAAACCCTGAATTCCCAGTCAAATTGGTTTCAAAATACCCAAGTGACTTTATTAAATTGGAAATGCATATAAGTCAGTTCCTTATAATTTAGCAAAAGCTTATGTTTGAACTGGTCATTATTTGTTATTGTGTTCTGCCATGTTTACTTCAAAAATGTTATCCCCAGTCAAAACACATACAATTCAGATATGTATGGTTAATTTAATCAAATTCTTGGGGTGACTTGACTGGGAGCTGTTGCTGCATATGAGACTAACAGCTGCCAGTCAAATTAGATTCAAAATTTTCAACAGACATTATTAAACCGAAAAGACGTACAACTCAGATCTATGTACAATTAAGCAAAAGCTTATATTTGAACTTGTAATTATTTTTTTGTTTGTTGTTGTGCGCTGCCGGATTACCATGTATACTTTACTGCAAAGCCTAGTCAAATTGGTTTCAAAATATTTAATTGACTGATTATCAAATAAGAAACATACAATTCAGATATAATTAAGTAAATGCACATACTTGAATTTATTAATTTTGGTGGAATGATCTTACTGGGTACTGTTGTTGTATATGGCAGCAATCGTTCCCAGGCAAATTAGATTCAAAATGTTCAACTGACTGCTGAATAAACCGAAACGACATACAATGTATATGTACAAGTAAGCAAAAGATTATATTTGAACTTGTCATTATTTTGTCATTGTGTGCTGCCAGGTTATCATTTATATTTTGCAGCAAACCCTGAATTCCCAGTCAAATTGGTTTCAAAATATTCAGTTGACTGTATCAAATAGGAAACACATACAATCTAGCTATGTATAATTAAGCAATCCCATATATTTGAATTTATTATTCTCGGGGCTGATCTGACTGGATGCTATTGCTGCCTATCAATCGCCCCCAGTGAAATTGGATCCAAAATGGTCAACTGACTGCTGACTAAACTGTAAAGAAAAGTTAAGACATACATTTCTGTTATGTATAATTAAGCAAAAGCCTATATTTGAACTTATCATTATTGTGTCATTGCCAGGTTATTATGTTCAAAATATCCAACTGACTTTATTAAATTGGAAACACATATAATTCAGATATGTATAATTAAGCAAAAGCTTGCGTATGAACTTGCCATTGTGTGCTACCAGGTTATCGTCTATATTTTACCACAAACCCAGAATTGCCCCGTGAAATTGGTTTCAAAATATTCAACTGACTATTAAATAGGGAACACATACAATTCGTACACTTAACAGAATTCAATGTCCATGATTTATCTAGATATGTAATTTATTACGCACTTTGATAACAACATCGTATTCCCAAGTGACAAACTGATCTGATCAATCCATTACTGTCAAACACACACACACACACACACACACACACACACACACACACACACACACACACACACACACACACACACACACACACACACATATATATATATATATATATATATATATAACTTCACATGGATTCATGTAAAGCAACACTGGGCAAATCTAAATGAAAATGCGTTTTCAAGTTCTCTTCAAAATTCAGCTTGACCTGTCATGTATTATTTTAAGCTATTTTCCTTGCAATCTCTGTTCTCAGGCATTGCAATGTAAAGGCTGAAGAGTGTTTAACTACAGCACTTGAGTAAACACCCATATGGTAACAATAAGCAATATTATAATTATAATTCCTATATTAACCCACTCTGTAGATATGGATAGATGGAGTAGCTACCATCTGATCCGCTACTGTCTGCGGATGCCCTATAACCTCGCCGATACCATCTTCGCCCCTCACGAATATAGGCACGATCATCATGCAACCATATTCGTAGAAGAGTCAGAGAGACGGACGGATATGAAGGCATGTTGGACAGACGTGCGGACAAATATTATTCTCGTTATACTTCGAACCTATATGGAACATCATGTAACCTTTATGAATTAAAATCACAGCTCATGTGCGTCAAGCTGTGAGGTGTATTTACGTCAAGCTAGGAATGCTAAGATATAGGACGTAAGATGAAATTTGAAATGAGAGGGCTGAATGATGTTGGGATAATGCAAGCAATAACAGAAAGTTGTTGCTGCAACCAACAGCAATCAGTTTCCAAGAAATTATACTCTAATTGAATTAAAACGGAGGAAAACTGTGAGGATTGGAAACACAATTGTGAGTGTGTCTGAAATTCAATAAAACCCAACATGGTCGTGTTACCAGGAGAATTTGTCACAAGACATCATAAGACTAAAGTCACGAGGACATTGTTTAGTAGTCATACAATAACTAAAGAAGATACTTTTCAGTCCATTTGCGGGCCTGCTTAAAGCATTGGCAAAATTGTGGATAGTACGTTTTAGTGCCTGACATCAAATCGTTAAGCACTTCAACTTCTCAATACCACTCAGAAATTTATATTAAATTCTGAAAATAGAATTTGATAAGTGGAATCAACACTTAAGATTGGTGGTGCAATATTCTATATGAGCCACAAAACGGTTGGAAGCCAGCGTTCAGTAAAACCCTTCTCAAGAAGGAGCACAACTTTTGTATGGATGAAGGGATCCCAGAAATTGTAAACACTGTCAGTCATGGGCTGTTGGCGTCATTTAGGAATAGTAGAAGAGCGGACTGGAACACATTCTTCTGGTATAAATATGAGCGACCATGAAGGGAAAGGAAGTCTATTAATTTTTGATCTTAAACTAAATTCTAAATTCTCGCGATAGATTGTTGCTCTCTCAGTCAGGCTAGATAGCTTAAGCATTAAGTTTGAATCTTTATATTTATCTCATTTAAGGACTTAATATATTCAGTGAAAATATTGTAAAAAGTCAAAGTCAGTAACCGTTATACAGAAAGAAATAATAACCTGAAAACTAGACAACGTGTTTCAAGTTTCATTTCAATCATCAATTGTAAGAGGAGAAGGCAACCTTCTTCCCGAACCTGAACGACCTTGACCCTGACCTTTGTGGGGTCACGAAATCTTCAACATGGATTCCCATCCAGCTGTTCACTGCGATGAATATTATATATGCAGCAGCCTGTTGGCCTGTGATGCCGATTAACTGGAAGCTATGATGCTTTAAAATCAATGCGGAAACTTCCAGTAACCTAGTATCACTAGCCTCAACAATGTACTTTAACATGATTATCCTCCTCAAGCCTAACATATAAATATGAATCTAGTAACTAATCTCCTCCTCTAAATCCAAACCTAAAACTGCTGTTTATCCACAGAAACCTTAATCACCAAAGCCGCCCAAAACCTTGTTTGTATGTATTTGTATTGTTAATTTGTTTTGTTTGTTTCCTTATGCCAGTCAAGTTCCCCTGCGTATCTTGTAGCAAACCAGTCAAGACCAACCAGCGTGCAAAACTCTGCGATTGTTGTGGCAACTGGGTGCACCTAACTTGCTAAAAAATAACCATATCTGATTACCAATTATTAGAAAATACTGAAGAGCCATGGTGGTGCATAGAATGCAATAAAAGCTTGTTCCCATTCAATCACTATGAAAATGATATCGATTTTATGTTGACCATATTAGGTGTAAATTACAATGATAGCTACTTGAACCCTAATACACACACAATTTCAAATATGTTTATAAATCCATTTCAGTTAAATACACAAGACCAATGCACATTCTCTAAAGCCGATACTGAAGATGGAGAAATTGATTTTCAACAGCCTGAATGTAACTATACACTACAGAATGAATTCAATGAAAAAATGACTAAGAGTACAGAATCTGTTTCCTTTTCAGCCCTTCATATTAATACTCGCTCTATTTTAAAGAATTATGATAAACTAAGGAATTTCCTAGATTCTAGTATTCATGAATTTAGTCTTGTAGGGATTACTGAGACATGGCTAAAGCCGGACTCTCCACTCAACTTAATTAATATGCAAAACTATAAATTCATAGAGAAGTTCAGGTCTATTAAACCTGGAGGTGGTGTAGGCATCTATATAAAGAACAACATACAGTATATTATGAGGGAAGATTTGTCAACAACTGAAGAATTCATTGAAACAATATTTTTTGAAATTCCCGTGGAAAAATCAAAGAATAAAATTATCGGTGTCACATACAGACCTCCTGCAAGTGACAATGATAAATTTATTAAAACCCTAGAAAATATTTTTAAAACAATTCAAAATGAAAATAAAGCAGCCTATATATTGGGAGATTTTAACATTGATTTATTGAAACAAAATAATTTCTATACCCAGGATTTTTTGAACTTACTAAAAACATTTGGATTCTATCCATTTATATCAAAACCAACAAGAATCACAGCTACTGGTATTGACAACATTTTCTCGAATGCCTCTGTAAGCACCAAGAACCAAGCAGGTATTTTCGTTGTGGACATTTCAGACCATCTACCTATTTATTATATGGCGAAAGAAAAAATAAGACAAAAATCATTCATAAAAGAAGAAATAACATGCAGAGATTTTAGAAATGATAACATAGAAATTTTTTTAATGAATATGGCAAATATAAACTGGAATCAGATAATAGAGTGCCAGACATGTGAAGATGCCTACAACGCATTCCATACTCTTTTCACTAACATTTATGAATCAAGCTTTCCACTAAAAAAAACTAAAAAAGTTTAAACAAAACCCTACTAAACCCTGGTTAACAACAGGATTGATAGCTGCCTGTCATAAGAAGAATAAGATGTATTTAAATTTTATAAAATTTCCAACAAGAAATAATGATGCACAATTTAAAAAGTACAGAAACAGATTAAATCAAATAATCAGGACGGCAAAGATAAACTATTATCATTATAAATTTGAAGAGCAAAAGAACAATATAAAAGAAACATGGAAATTAATAAAAACACTATTGAATAAACAAAAAAGCAGTTCAGAAACATCCCGGTTCATTTATAATAATACGATTATAACTGACAAAAAAGAAATTGCGGATAAATTTAATGAATACTTTATAAATATTGGTCCTAATTTATCTAAAAAATTGCAGACCAGTCCTGGAATAAATGTGCAAGACTATCTGACAGGCGACTACCAATCCTCAATGTTCCTGACCCCTACTGACAATGAAGAAATTTACAAAATCTTAATGAAAATTAACCCAACTAAGAGTGCCGGCATTGATAACTTTAAATGGAAAATCTTTAAAAACTGGGGTAGAGAAATACTAACTCCACTGAATCACATCTGCAATCTATCATTTTCACAGGGTATATTTCCATCCCGATTAAAAACTGCATGCGTAACACCTATATTCAAAGCTAAAGACCCATCTGATTTTACTAACTATAGGCCAGTCTCAGTACTTCCGCTTTTCTCTAAACTTCTGGAAAGATTATACTACAATAGAACTATAAAATATCTTTAAAAAACCTCTATAATCTATGAATCCCAGTACGGCTTCAGAGAAAAACACTCTACCATGCTTGCCTTTGTGGATATGCTTGAAAAAATAACCACATCCCTTGAGAGAAATGAACACACTCTAGGTGTATTCTTGGACCTCTCCAAAGCATTCTATACTATTGATCATGAAATATTACTTAAAAAACTAGCCCACTGGAATTATGAGCATTGCATTAAATTGGATATATAGCTATTTAACTAACAGAACACAATGTGTAAAATTCAGTGGGACCATGTCAGGAGACAGGAAATTAGTCTGTGGCGTTCCACAAGGATCAATTCTTGGACCTCTGTTGTTTTTACTGTACATGAATGACCTACCCAAAGCATGTAATCACCTCTCACTAATATTGTTTGCGGATGATACCAATGCCGTTTGTAGTCACAAGGACATAGACCATACAAGTATGTAAATAATGAAATGAAAGAAATCATAGACTGGTTTAAAGTGAATAAATTATCTCTGAATGTCGATAAAACTAACTATATACTTTTCACAAAATCTAAGAATTTAAAACAAATAGCTCTCTTCAAAATGCATGTAAATAATCAAGAAATTCACGAAGCACAATATGTCAAATTTCTCGGCGTCTATCTGGATAAAAGCTTAACCTGGGAGAAGCATATAGAAATAGTGAGATCCAAGGTAGCAAAGAACATAGGTATCATGCGCAGACTTAAGCCATATCTTCCCCCTAATATTCTAAAAAACTATATTGTACACTGATCCTTCCACAGATCACATATTGCAATGTAATATGAACTAACACGCATAAAACTAAACTAGCACATCTAAAATCACTACAAAAGCAGGCAATCAAATTATTCGCACAGCCAGCAGAGGGCCTGGATGTCTTTAAAACCGAAAAAATGCTAAAACTTGAAGACATTGGAGCTGTCCAACTATACACTATCTTAAGGGACTACCATAATGGCAATCTACCCTCCTCATTATCAAACCTTTTTAGGAACAACTCCGATATACACTCGCACAACACACGAACTAAAAATAACACACCAAACCTATTACAGAACAATGACAGCTACACAAAAACCATCCTACCAAGCAATACAACTCTGGAACAACACAGATATAAAAATACGCACACAAATTCTAACAAAGCTCTTTTAAATAAAATATTAAAAAAATAATCTTAGAAAGATACTAAAAATCCAAACCAATGACATGAATGCAGAAGTCACCACCATGGCAGTACAAAAACAAGTGTGTACCCAGTTGCCAGGATAACAACTAGAATGTAAAATACACATTTGCAATAATAATAATGCATCCGTAATTGTTGATGTGGATGCAGTTGTGTACATATTTATCTTCACCCATGATCCAACTATTACTGAATTATATGTTTATTATATGTTAAATGTAAGGGGTCCACCGCTGTATAGGCCCAGCCTTTGGTGGACTGCCTGTTGTGTAAATGTAAAATCTATGTGTTATATGAAAATAAAATAATTTTGAATCTTGATATTAAAACAGTCAACGATTTTTACAAGTAAAAGGTATATCAGGTAAATTAATAGTGTCACGTATTTACAAGATAAAGTGATGGTCTGACCATACCTTTCTAGATATAAAGACCATTGTTATGTTGTCACTAAGAACAATGTCTTCATTAGGTTATTCTGGTTTATGGCATCGCGTCATATAAGAGGTAAACGGTAAAATCCATTATTCTCAGATAACGTTAGCAGCACTCACGTTTCTTGCTATGGGTATGGGGTGGTGGGCTGCAGAGGGGGAATTTGTAGATCAAATAGTACACATTTCTACCCCCCCCCCCCCCCCTCTACACCCATCTGCTAAGAGCAAGAAACGTGAGTGACAATGGATTTGACCTTTCACCTCTAATGACATGACGCCATACACTGGAACAAGACAATGACGTCATTGTTCTTAGGGTCCTTGCGCCATTTTGAATATCTCGTTCATAGTGCAGTCTTATTGCAGTCATTTTAAAACAATGGTCAAATGTCACGTGCATCACAGTCACACACCCACACCCCGGGCACCCCATATCCACGTAGATGATATGACGTCACAGAGTTCTTCACTTATCACATGTGAGTGAGGTCTACCACGCCACTTGGGAAGTTCGCCTGTCAGCTCTACATTTATGATGTATCTGATGGACGATGGGAATTACATAACAGAACAGAACTAGGAACATGTCTTTGATGGATTTACTATTTAATAATTTTGAAACTAATTTTGACTGGGCACTGTTGCTGCAAAACTTACCTGCCTTGTGTTGAAAATGTCCCATAGCGCTCCGCATGTGCAAAATCTGCTTCCCTGTGTTTATATTATGCGAAAACGGCAGCTTGTCAATAGTAGGCCATATGTAGATTTAGCAAAACGTTTTGAATGTGTTCCCTATTGAACACAAGGCAGTATAATAGTTATCTTGATATTGGGATTCTGCTTACTCAGGGATCGATCAATCCAAACACAGGCAAAGCAAAAAACGGAGCTTAGCTAGAAATAGGCCCATAATGATAACGTGTTATGACGTAGAAGCTTTCTGTGCTTATTATTAATGGTGACCCTTATTTTTCCATACACTTTAATCTTGCAACCGTGGACAGAGTCACGATTCGCGTGACTTGATGATGTAGCAGACGTAAATAAATTATCAGAAGTATTTCAGCCAACTAGAAGTTTTACATAGCCTATTTTTGTGAGTTCCTGATGCATTTTGGAAGCATAGGGTACCTACATGCCCATGTCTTACTAAAGAAGACAGATTTTTCCACATTGCACCGTTCCATTGTACTCACTAATAAACAGGATATTTTTTTAACAACTTCCTGGTTACAGTGTCAGTATGGCAAGCAACCAGTAGGTAGCGTTGATTTTTATGTATGGATAAAGGCCTAGAGAAAAAAAAAATCACATTGTCGCGAGAATGTGATGCAGGGGTATTCTAAATTACGCAATGTATGGACATTAAAGGTGCATATTCACAGCAAAATGCGTGAAAATAAAATTGTTTTAGGCCTAATTGTGCACTTTTAGAAACTTAATTTGTGTACCTCAATGTAACTAAGCAAAATAAATCTTAATATATAGGTTATGATTTCATTCCGTACAAATTATTATATATTTTTTCAATTGCGAAGTTGAATTAGAGATCTGTCTTTAATTAAATTTTGCAAGTAAAAGAATTATGGTAATTTTTGCATAATTAAATCATCACATGTTAAGTTTTATTTCGTTTCATTACATCTAGGCCCATTTGTAAATTAATCGTCTAAAATATACAATTTTGACAATTTTATTTTCAAGCATTTTGGTGGGAATTAATAGGCCTACAGAAAGAAGCTAGTTTGACAGTGTGAATGGGTGATGGAAAAACATATGCGTGAGCATCATACTAGGTTTTTTAATTATTAGCAGTGGGAACAATAGAGGTCAATAATATCTTTTTGAGAGACTAGCCTCTTCAACCACTACGTCATAACACATTATCACATCACACATGGCGCATTACTCTGTGCCATCATTTATCAGTTTCACATCACCTGTTCTGATAGTGCTTTCTGACATTGTTAGTATTCTTACAATGTACACCATGATTTATTATTCATTATTAATGACCATACTGTCCATACACATAACTTTGGTCGGTAAGCTTATTAACGATTGCAGTCAATTTACTATTCTATTGTGTGTTAGGATTTTTATATGTCAATTACAATTCCGATATCTGGACTGACTTCAGATCCCAGATTTTCCGATGAGGAATGCGCTAGCCTTCGCTTGAAAGTTCAAAACGACATCAACTTTTTTAGCAGTATTTTTCTTAGTATTTGTACATGTAAGCACACTATATCATTTATTAACGCCTTGCTTGTACACAGATTTTCAACTTGCACACACGTTTAGATGTATCCCATGATATTGCTGATTTAGACAGCAACAGCTTCTAGTCAAATTGGTTTACAAATAGTTAGTTTGCATTATAATTATATGTTGCCAGTATTCTGTGGCTAGACACAATATAGCCTGTCTGATAAATGAAATACATTTTTTTAAATACAAACGTTACAGTAATTTAATATTATGAGTACAGCTACTCGTAGACTATGACACTGATAATTAATTATCTGTAAGTGTCTCTTGGGGTGTCCTCTACGAAATAGTCAAGAAGACATATTGAAGATTTTGGATCTCCGGGTGGTCTCTACTCGATGTTGTTTCCTACTACCTCAATGGCAAGATTATGATGATATAGGTTGCTGCGACAACCTCTTACCAAGGAAGCAGTAGAACGGGTATCGTCGGCTCGCCTCGTTGCTAGATGATCCGCAACGATATTTATGAATGACGATAGGGCCTATCTGACTGATGGAAGATTCCCGTCTTCGGTGAAGTGTTGCTCTTCACTCTGGAGTCCTACTCAAACACAACCAAACTCTTGTCTTGCTTTTTGCAAGATGAAATATTTATTACTACTCTACTCTAACTGTACATAAAAGACTGATAATTTACGGATAAAATACTTTGATAATTTACTGATAAAAGACTGATAATTTCAACAATATTTCAGCTAACACAGCATCAATGTGACTACGGAACCCTGATGTTGGATTGATTGATTTAATAAACGGCAGAGTGCCTTATTTATACACTTCAGCAACTCTGAAGTTCTATACATATTACGATATATAGTTATATACATAGCGTAATATATATTCTTTGTTCTCATGATTCTTCTAGGTAGGTTATAAGCACAGCTTGACTGGTCTGGGTAATCAGTCCGCCAATCAACGTCTGCTTATTCCCTCCTAGAAGCTTCTACCTGACCAATCCATGATCATCTACATTTCGATTCTTGTTTTGAAACTCGTTCTTCCTAATTCTCTGCCACAGAGTTTGATCGACGCTCATTGATCATGACGTCATCGATCATGACGTCATCATGACCAATCAAACTCTGGGCTATTCTTCTATGGAGCTACTGCTACACATAGTCAAAGCGGTGTTGGCTGGTTCTGATTTGATGCGATCTGTCAGCTAACTAACAACATTACAGAATGTGTTGTTGTAGCATGCCATTGAATGATTGACACATAGTTGATATACAAATTTCGATTGTGTTATTAATTCCTACAGGACGCTACACTGTCTCTGTCCTGTCCATTGCCTATCGTAAATAGCCTGTAGGATACGATCGTTATTAGGCACATGAGCTGTATGATCTTATTGCCAGCTGGTGTTGGTCTATTCTCGTATGAGAATCCGAATGCCTATCGTCATCGCCTATAGTCAGTTTGTCATGTACAATTCCATCGATTCTTATCCCTTGATTATTTCCTAAACTACTGATCAAAACGACTGCTAATATATGCTGATTCCGCAGCAACAACTTTTATCTCAACTATTTCCAGATACACATCAACTCAGAACCGGAGGTCCTATTCCATTCAATTCCATTATTTAATCTTGGATGCTAAATATCATCCATCAATCCTTATCAGTTTCGGTTCAGTTGCGCCGAAACTGTAACTGCGCATGATCAGCTGATGTCAACCAGTGCTGGTCATCCAGTGCTGATAATACATATCTAAATAATAATTTATATATAGTGACTCGGTCTATTAGCTCACCTGGTATTTTCAAATATGAATTTCATTTAGGACTTACTCGTAAATATAAGATATCCAGTGGGGTCATGACCACCCACAAGACAATCCCACATCTACACATGCCCCTCAACCAAAGTTAATTAACCGTCTCTTAAGGCCTTAAGAGAGTGATAATTAACTCGTTGTGCAACATCAACAATTAAATTCGCTATACCAGGACTATTCGGACCGATACAATAATACTGAGACTGCACTTACTATGCTGTAAGTAACTACCAAATTAAATACATAAATAGCAATAACTGTAAACTAAACAGTGATGCAAATAAACAATAAACTACATAAAATAGTTCAATAAACAGTTCACCCATACGACATTCGTCGTATGACACTAATACGACAATACGATGCGGTAAGATAAGAACAATAATAAAGCAGAAATATCACAATAATGAAATGGTAACATAATAGCATTATTGCGCACAGTAATACAATACGTGAATTGTCTATATGTCCTCATAATCCTCAGGAATGCTATGTAAGTCCATGCCCACCCATGTATCAGCCGTCGGGTCGATCTCGGTCCTTGTAGTCACGTTAGGCGATGACCCGGCTGACATCCACGATGGGGTAGGCAGTGCTGCAGGGGTCTGCGGCCGTCGGGTTTGAGCGTGACGTGGATATGGCATCCTGGCCGCATGTGGCTTTCGTCGAATAAACGTCCACATGCGTGATAAAATACCACGCTTATATAAAATAAACACAATCACAATAAATGAGACGATGGAGCCCGTTGAATAAGAGAATATAGAACGTATGATGATGCGATCGACCATCACTAGGTCGACCTCAGATAGCGGTGCTAGTGGCACATACTTAGACTTACGTAACTGGTCCCATTTTTGTACTTTTAGATGGTTTATGATAAGCGATTGGTTTGGGGACGCCGGCCACATCCAATCTGGGCACATCTACGGCAAGACTGATTCGAGTATACATCCGACTGTAAGACTATGGGCTCGAATCGCCACCCATTACCACTATAGTCACATCCACTCGACATTAAGGCATACAGACCATAGTCACATCCACTCGACATTAAGGCATACAGACCACTCTTTACAACACATCGGTCTGTCAGTCGTCCACCACAGTGTACCTCAATAGTTTCGCCAAATGTTTGCCTACTTTCTTATGGGCGAATAATTTGCTGGACGTTTCGTTGGATTCCGATAACTGAATATTACATGAACTGTCGGTAGTATTAGTCAACAGACTAACGATACAGGGTACATGAGTCTTATCAACTCTCAGTTGTCCATGACATACTCGAGGTTCGCTACCCAACTCTCAGTTGTCCATGACATACTCGAGGTTCGCTACCTCGACATTCGATCATCCGGTTTTGGTATCCAGACCTATACTTGTTCGTGCAATGATGACTTGCATATAATAACGAACCGTGGCTAAAGGTTCTGGCCACGAATGTAAACTGTATTCGATGTAGTTGCCACCATCGATGAGTGGCAACGTTGCGATGTAATGTAATTGTGAGTCGTCCTTCCATAGTGGATACACGACTACATTCCTGTAGTACCACTGGTACAGACGCACCAATCTGTTACCTACAGCGACTTGCTTAGCCACATCGGCTAAGTCAAACGGACTAAATAGCTCTTCTGTCAATCTTCCCAATTCCAGAGAAGCAGTTTGCCTATGAAATTGGGTGGCCAATTTTTGGTAGCTGTATACCACATTCTCGGCCGAGTCAATTATATGACCTAAGCGTACCAACACATATAGGTCGGCTTGTCGTGCTGCGTGGATTTGGAACAACTTGCTCACATTCTTGGTCAAATCTACCAAACTGTCGGTTACTTCATTAATGCGGTCAATGTTGGTGTTAATCCCTTTGAAAGCGAGTTTCACGTGGGATGCCAACTTATTGGAGAAATGAACTAAACGATTCATATTTCTCATAGCCGTCTCTACCACATTCTTGATCACTTCTACATCACCGGATGTTGCGGTTCCAAACAGAGAAGAGGCTATGTCTCCTACAAAATTTAATAATCGACGTTTTTGTCGACTACTGGCACGATTCAACATTGTTCGTTGTGTTCTACTGGCAATCTTTCTTATAATGTTTATACGATGTTGGAGTCCGAAAATGTCATTGTTACTTAACGAAGTCCTGCAACCAATATCGGCAACAAGAACACGAAATCGTAATAAACGCTCAAGAAAGTTAGCAGGTAGATATGGGTGGTCGATGGATACCACTACCATCTGCTGGTGGTCGGTTATCATAACTCCATTTTGTAACTTATGCACGCTAGAATTCTGGCAAAAACCACACACTAAACTGACTAATGAATGATGAATGATAGTGCATTTATATTGCGCTGAACTCCATGCGATTGCATGCTCTAAACGCTGTACATCTGATCCCCTGTTCAGTTGACAGTGCCCCGGCAGCCACTAATGCTACTATTACGCATAACTGTAAAGTATACATGATGGCTAGACAAATGCGATGTCACTAGTATAGCAATTGAGAGGAGATTAAATTTATCTCCTGTTACGCCGCCTTATAACGGCTTCTATACGACTGATGAAGTCATCGTATAGAGCTTGGCCAAACGCACCAATCCTAAGTCGCTTACTGTCTGAGCTGGCTTCAGGAGCATGACTGCGCTTGCGCAGAAAGTACCGGTGCGATGGAAGTGTTTCCATTGGCTCAGTGGCAGGCTCGGGTACATCCTCCGAGGTGTCCATCAATACGGTACGAGGAGTCTCTGATGTCTCCATCGGTGACTCATAGTTTCGATCCATGTCGACCACCTTATCCACCTTACACACCTCCGGCTCCCAATTAGAAGCTGGTCGCTTCCTGCGAGCTACTTTCTGGGGTGTCGCATCGGAGTCGGGTACCGGCGAAGGTCCGGACTCGGGTAATACTATAAATGATGGCTGGCCTTCGTACCTTTTGTAGGGTTACGAATAGGGCGTGGTCGTACCTTGTCCCAGCACATCTCTGAGTCGACTACACGTAGCTTGGATATATTAAGTACGCGTACCTTCCCAGATCTTTGATGGTGGACGTGAGCCACGGGTCCATTGATCTTAAAGATCTCGTACTCAGGGTCACTGCGAGAGGTCAACTTCATCCTCTCTTCAGCTTTTACGACCACCGAGTCGCCAACCTTATACTCACCAGCGTTTGCACGCTTATTTATCTGTTCTTGGTGTATCTCTCGAGATTTAGCCATTTCTCCACGAGCGCACAGCAAGGCATTATTGAGACAAGTAAGTCTCTCACCAAGATCCTGCGAAGCATCGAGTGGAACTGCAAACGGAAGTCTTGCACGTCGACCATATGTCAGATAGAACGGCATATATCCGGTCGTAGAGTGACGAGTGTTGTGGTACGCTGTTAAAGCTGCACCTAACTCATCTTCCAATGCACGAGACTCGTTATTGACACCTTTCTGGATCAACTCCTTAAGAGTGCGATTGAACCTCTCGGTACGTCCGTTGGTTTGTGGATGGTATGGACTCGATCGTCTATGATCAATACCATGTTCATGAAATCGCTGTTCGAACAGAATTCTTTACCCTGATCTGTAATCAGAATTTCAGGGCCACCATGACGCGCGACTTAGCTTCAACATTCTGAGATGTCTTAGCCGCGATCGGATATGCTTTTGCCCATGCAGAACAGTGATCGATCACTGTCATGATATACATATTACCTCGACTCGACTCTAAAAGTGGACCCCATGCCGATTATCTGACTCGGATAACTGGCCATTGGCATCTCACTATATTTAGGTCGAGTAGTGACAGGTCGGTTGACCTGGCATGTCGTACACGTCTCAAGCATACGTACCACGTCTTTCCTTAAAGACGTCCACACGAAAGAATCCCTTACCATACTGATAGTCTTCTTCAGACCTTGATGACTCGCTCGTTCATGAGCTTTCTGGAGCACATTCTCACAGAACATAGTAGGTAATATAATTCTTGGGTATTCAGCGTCTAACGCTGACAGTGTAATCAAAGAATACAACCATGTACTCCTCCGGTGTATTTCTAAATAACTCCGGGTATTCCTTGGTCTGTTCGGCACATAAGTCGTCATATGGTATGTCATAAACCTCTAGAGGGACGTGAGGTAAAACGCCTTCGCCCATGTCCAGCGTGGCGACTTCTACCGGATGACATAACCTGGACAACATGTCCGCTCGAATATTCTTCGAGCCTTGGATGTTTTACTCTATCTTACATCCGTACTCTGCAATCAGCACTGCCCAGCGCTGCACCTTCATGTTCTTTACTTCTCCCACAAACAAACTCTTTAGGGGTTTGTGGTCGGTACACACGGTAAACTGTGCGCCAAATAGATACGGTCGGAGCTTCTTTAATGCGTATATTACAGCATAAGCTTCCTTCTCTATTACGGGCCAATTTAACTGACTGTCTTTAAGAGTAGAGCTTACGTACTGTATTACTCGTTCTATACCCTTATCATCAACTTGTACTAGTACCGCACCTATTGCATAACTAGATGCATCTGTATACAACTTATATGGGGCATTCAAGTTAGGATAAGTGAGTACGGTCTCACTACACAGCAAGTTCTTTAATTTCTCAAACGCTTGCTGTTCATGCTTACCCCATTCAACTCTCTTATATTTCTTCGTTAATTCAATCAAAGGCTTTGCAATTTCGGCATAGCCTTTCACACAAGAGCGGTAATAACCCGTAGCTCCGAGAAAACAACGTACTTTACCCACATCGCGGGGTGGTGTCATTTCTCGAATGACTTTGACCTTTTGAGCCTGTGGAGCTACCCCTTGTGCAGAAAAAGTCCACAGACTTACTTGCGAAGTCACACTTCTTCTTTACTTGCAAATTATACTCCTGAATCTTGCGCATGACCTTACGCAAGTGATGTGCATGTTCCGTCGGATTTCGTGAATATACGACTATATCGTCGACGAAAACGTATTCTCGGAAAATATCATTCATTGCCCTCTGAAATATGGCACCTGAATTGCAAAAAACCAAAAGGCATCCGAAGAGACCTTCGCTGCACACGAACGCTGTCTTCTCTATGTCTTGGCTGGCCCTTGGTATCTGCCAATATCCAGACTTCAAGTCCATAGTAGAAAATATTGTTGCGCCGCGCCGCGCATCGAATATATCCGACAGTGGATAACTATCCTTACGGCACAGAATTCAATTTTCTGTAGTCAATACAAAATCTGGTGTCACCATCCTTCTTGGGTACCAGAGTAATGGGTGACGCCCAGGGTGATGACGATGGTCTTATGACGCCCGCTGCAAGCATTTCTTTCACTTGGTTTTCAACCACATATTGCTTTGCAAGCGGTAGACGATAGGCTTTCTACCTTATAGGATAAGAATCTCCTGTTGGTATCATGCATTCTACCTTGGGTACTAGCCCTAATGTATTTGGACGAGCCGTATCAAAATTATTGGCAATGTCACTTAGCACTTTGTCAATAACTGCATATCCAGTCGTTTCTTTGCAACTGGCATACACATACTTCGTTTGTTCCCTATACGGAATCCTAAATGGATATACATGACCAAACCATACTACCTCTACTAGGAATAGGCTGGGCGCCTTTAAATTTGATTTGGGTCTCTCCCAAAATGTCTATGGGCGAACCATTTACAGCTAACAGCGATGTCGACCCCTCTGGCAAAAATCTATTCTCCACTATTGCTCGTGGTGGAGTGTTTGGCATAAACCAGGCGGAGGTCTCTGGCACACACCAGGCGGAGGTCTCTGGCACACACACCTGAATGTTCTAGACGAGCCTGGTGCTGCTGTGACTGTACGGCATGGTTCTGTTCACTGTTTTGTTATTGGAGCTAGTGTTGGCATAGAGAGAAGCCGGGATGACTTCTCCCTTCTTCACTAAGGTAGACAGGACGCGATCCGATTCTCGGCCTTTCGGCGATGACTGCCTGCACTCATTCAATTTTACTAACTGGCAAATGATGCCCTGACCGCTCTCCCCTTCGAGGGGACATCTCTTCTTCATCTCATTCATGTCTCCCATTTTTGCCCCGAGCTCGACAGAGATGCTCCTTGTCTATATAGTCGTGACTGTGTCACCTTGTAGCCACAATCTTCACACTCTAACAAGGGACCATGATGGTCCTGTGTGCCTAGACAGCTGCTTCCGTAATTTAAATTCTCTGCCACACTGGGCACAGGCCCACACCTGGGTAATAGTGACCATGAAAAGGTGTCTCAAAACAGGAGCACAAGAGAAAAACTGTTTATTTTTGTGATTGGTACTAACTATCACCACACACATTGTAATTGTTAGTTGTAAGTCTACTGGTGAGTTTCTCTCATGCTATATACTCGGGCGCATCCCTAAATACCCTACATGATGTAATAATGATGCCATTTTGGCACTTTTCTATTTCGTCTTTGGAAGGTTTTGTCTTGTTTTCCGTTATATACATTTGGATCAACACTACACACACATCTATCCATGGCTTCAGGCCCTTCCACATCCTCCCAGTCATCTCCCTGGTACCCCTACGCAACTCACTGATAGGCCTATGTGATCAGCTGAGTACGACACCCCATTGTCTAGGTTTACTTTAGAATTAGATAGCCAGCTATGAAACTACCCGATATATGGTTTTAGTCTATTGTGGTGAACCACTTGTCATTTGGCTTGAGGCATCTACTGGATCTTGTACACTACCACACTAAGTATGGTCCTTTTCAATGTGTCTACAATTTAAGGAACAGTCCTTTCTTCCTGGCACAGCTGTTTAAAAGGACTGCATCACCTACATTAAATCTATATTGAAACACTTGCTTGTCATAATTTCGTTTTGCCACAAACTGGCCTTCTGTATTTGCTTACGGGCCATGCCATGCACTTTGTGGAGGTGTTCCCGGTCTCATAGCCACCCTCTCTTGGATCGACCTGATCTCGACGATTAGGCCCGAACACCTTGTCCACGGGTAGCTTAGCTTCTTGACCCAACATCAACATACTTGGTGTAGCACCAGTGTTCTCATGACATGGCAATCAATGGCAAGTGCATATCCCAGTCTCTGATTCGCACTGACCACCTTATTCAGCATATCATCCAAGGTATGATTGAACCATGTGGGTGGAATGCTTTGATCTGTGTCTTCAATCCCAAGGGCTGCATGCAATTCCTGGAATAAGTCACTTTCAACTTGCCTTCCCTTATCTGTGTGGATCTGATCAGGTAAACCGAACTGTGAAAATTCTCCGTACTGTAGAAGAATGCTGATCTGGCATTGTGTAAGCTTCAGTCCATTTTGTGAAATAGTCCGCAATAATAAGAATATACTTGTTGCCCAAATGCAATTGTGGTAACGACCCTAGTTTATTCAGTGCTACTCATTCTAGGGGGTCTGCTTACCAAATACTGTTGTATCGGTCCTGACGATAACCTATCCAGTAAAATCTTTGTCTAATCCTAACGAGCAACTTGGTCACTCCCAGATGAATGGCTCTGAACGGTTGCAGGAATGCACTCCTCCAACACATTCCGGTGCTTAGCGCCATTCCGGCACAACCGCCTAATACCATTCCAGAACAATAGTCAATGCTCAATAAACAATAAATCTAACTGAGCTTCATAAGCTCTGGCAGTTGTATTCCTTGGTGGGACACCTGCAGTGGACTGCAAATCCCCACTCTCCATCATGCGGATTATCCATGAGATGTTCTCATCCTGAAGTTGATCATCTCACATCTCTTGGAGTTGGATACTACCCAATTAACATCAACAATCATAGAGGTGATGTGTTCATCATGAATGTCCACCATCTTCCAACCTAAGGCTTGCATCCCTAGCCCTTGGTGAAATGGCTGCTGATGATGGATGAGGTATCCTACATTTATTATGCCTAGTTTTACGCAAAGTAAATATATTTTCAGCCGGACGAATAGACTCAGTTTTCCATTTGTTGATGAGTCCTTCTCTTGTCTATCGCAGTGGTGGTATGGTGAACACGACCAGTTGGATCTTGAGAGACTTTCAGCATTTCCATGCAATTTCCCACTACGATGCTGCAGTTTAAAATTATATGTGCTTAGTACTTCTAGACACCGGGCCATCTGCCCCTCTGGGTTTTGGAAACGTGTTAGCCAACTAAAAGCCCCATGTCTGTGCGAACCAGGAATTCATTTCCATACATATAGTGATGGTAATTTCTATGTCCTTCCATCATGGCAAGGAGTTCCCGTCGAGTAAAACAATAGTGTCTGTCGGCCTTAGAGAAGGCCTAACTGAAATAAGCAACAACTCACTCCTTGTAATCATGTTCCTGCGAAAGCACTGCTCCAATGCCTACCCCACTAGTATCAGTGTCCAATATAAATGGCCTATCTGTACATGGATAACCGAGAATTGGTGCATTAATAAGTCTGTCCTTTAGTATTTTAAATGCCTCATTGCATTCTTCCATCCATACAAATGGAGCGTCTTTATCTGTCAACCTGTGAAGTGGCTTTGTAATATTAGCAAAAACCTTAATGTAACGGCGATAATACAAACAAGTTCCCAGGAAGCTGTGAATAGCATTGAGGGACTTGGGTTACAACCAGTCCTTAACAGCCTAGATGTATCCCGTTCAGTAACTATTCCATCATTGGATACAATGTATCCAAGAAAAGTTACCTTACCTATTTGGAACAAGTGGCATTTCGATACATGCCTTCCCTTAGCCTATTGACATGATCTTCAACGTTTGACGCAAACACAATGATGTCATCCAGGTAAACCAAACAGTTTTCCCAGTGCAAGCCAGCAAGAACTGCCTCCATTAACCATTCAAATGTAGCAGGGGCGTTGCATAACCCAAAAGGCATTTTGAGAAACAAAGTTTCCGCAGACCATTGTGAAAGTGGTCTTATCAGCATCCTCGGGTGCCATCTCCACTTGCCAATAACCACTGTAAAGCTAAGGTTGACAACCATTTTGAGCCACGTAGTGCGTCCAGAGAGGAATTGGATAACTACCATTGACAGTGATCTTATTTAAATTCCTATAATCTAGGCAGAAGTGTGTTGACGTATTCTGATTGGTGCAGCATCCTAATTGTTAATCTTATGGTGCACTAGTCCAATACAGCCCAGGTCTGCTTTGGACCTGGCAAACACATCTTAATTCTCTATAAGCAGCCATTTGACAGTGATTTCTTCCGCTTTTTCAAGATATGGACTTGCAGCTTCCCAAATATTGGTGAGAAAAGCTGGCAATTCCCTGCCACATTCAGTGTCAACAGTTCCATGTTGAGTCATTCTTAGGCCGCCATGTGTTTCCACCCTATTGCCATATTGTTCGCTCACCATGACCGGTTCACGTGACAATGGATGTTTTCTTATAGATTGTAATTCCAAGGGGTGGGGGGTGGGGGTGGGTGGGGGGGAGGTATTTATTACCCGTAGAGGAATAGTTCCACTGCTGGGATCAACTAAAGCTTTAGCCAGAATCAAACCATTCGGATTGAACACGTTTTGATTGGGTTCAACATCTGCTGTCATTACACTAGGCATACTATATTCGATTTTCCCATTTATTATGCCTTCATTCACTATAGGGCAGTACAGTTACTGTATTCCCTGCACTGATTTTGAATAGAGAAGTCATTTGCCTTTCCAGATGACAGGCCATGTACTGACCATTTGCAATAAGAATCCCTTGTGCCATATTGATTTTGCAATTATGATTGCATAAGAAATCGTATCCTAATATAGCAGGAGCCTCAACTTATGCCACAGTCATTGTCTGATAACGGCCTTCGTCCAGTTATGTAATGTACAATTTAATAGGAATGGTCACCTGACCTAAAACAGTCACTAAACTACCATCAGCCATTCTAATTTGACCAGTACTTGGATAGAATTGAAAAATATTTTCTAAGATGCAACACTGACATTGTCGAGCCAATGTCAATTAAACAATTTACAGCCAATCCACACATAGGTTTTTTTTTTATGAATAGTCCATAATTATCCTTGCGAATGATTGGTCTATGTTGTTCTCTGGGCTCATCTTTATGATTATCAGCTGGAGTCTAACCTACAAGCACCAGCTACTGTTCATTTCCCAATTTTTCATAAACATTTTTCTGTCCCCCTCACTTATTACTGGAATGTCCCCATTCGTTGGAATATATGAATTAGGCCTGGCCTGAGGTATTGACGTTGAGGTCCACATTGGTCATAATTTCTTGGTCGATGCCTACAATCAGATCACCAATGCCCAGTTTCCCCACAGTTATGACATTTCCCAGGTCATTGACCCTGGCCTCTAACCGCATGGTTCTGACCAGTATTGGACATCTGAGTTTGAGTACGGTTATTATTCTGCATGCTGTGCTGGTTGTTTTCCATTCTAGCCAGGCGTCCCAATGCATCTCGTAGCATAGATTCTTGGTTCTCCGGTACTACATCAGCATTCGTTGACCAATCTCGTTGCATTCTGAAACCTCATATCAGTTAAACATAGCTTACATCTGTTCTGGAATGTCTCATATTCCAATGCCAGATGTACGGCTTCTTCAACTGTGGCCGCTTTGCCTTGGTGAACTGACCATTCCATGTCGGCATCATTCAGAGCATCAATAAAACTGTCTTTAGCTAATCTCCCACTAGCTTCAGTAGGTACATTAAGATAGGCTTTTCTGACCAATGCCTTTAAAGTTTGCTTCAGTTCTGTTAATAGCTCCTCTCGTCGATGCAATCGCCCTTTTAATTGAGCTTGATACATCTCAGCTTGATTGTCGGGTTCAAATCTAGCAGGTAAGGCACTCACTAGGGCATTGTAATTCCTATGGCGACATTTCCATGTCACTTAATACCTCCTGTGCCTGCCCTCTAAGACTGGTAGCCAGTTCTAAAGCTTTAATATGGCCACTCAAACCATTAATTTCTGACACCATTTTGAAATGTCCAAAATAATCATGCCAGCCTGTTCGATCGTCATATTGCAGGTGTCTTTGGTTTCATCCTCCCGCCATTGCTTACTACTTGATTAATTTGGCCATCATAGTTGTTATGATTCAGTCCATATAATATGTGGGAATACCCGTGGTATATGTCAGGAGGGTGCTAGGCGGAGCATTATGATGATATGCCCCTGGTTCCTCTCGACTCCCTTCAAACTCAGCTCGGAAGCGACCATCACCCTCCTCACCCTCATCCAGAGGGTGAGCACTACTTTTAGCCTCATCCGGCATAAACCCTGGTGTTTTTTGTTCTGCTGGTAAATTGTGATACATTCCCATTTGATTGTCTCTGCCTGGTTCAGCTGCCCGTCTTCCACCAGGTGATATTCTATCACCATTGCTGGTGACTTGTCCCACATTTATGTGTCCCCTATGAGTACCCCTGTGCATGGGTATAGCTTGTTCAGGAGTGGTTTCTGAAACAATGCCATAAGCACTTATCCGTTCCAGGAATATTGTCATTATTATTAGTTTGAAGTTTGTCTAATTCGGTGTCAGGGCTGCTTCTAGCTCATTGCATGCTTTTGTTTCATCAATTCCATGTTCAGCATTTGATATGACAGGGATTGCATGTTCAGAAAGGGAAGATCATGTGCCACTCAGGTACTACTTGTAGAATGGGACCTTCATCACTTTTGACCACTGTGTCTTGTCCTCAGCCAAAATAATTAGCTTTTTCATGTCCATTCTTGGTTTGAGTATACCGAGTCCTGCTTTCTTGAGGTCACCTCGTAGCATCCTTAACAGATTTATGCAATGATGTCGTCCCCTGGCTTCATATTTGCTGGCTCCCAGTAATTCGAATTCCAAGGCTCTGTCTTGGGGTGCCTTCTGGCGTTCCGTAGCACATGGCCAAACATGGGCAACTTTTATGGATAGCGATACTGTATTACACATCTTGTATAGTGGATTGTTGGAAATTATGCTGTCTGGCCTTCAAGTGAATGTGCGTATAGGTGTTTGGGGTGGCAGGTATCAAGTATGTCTGGTACTAATGTTTTTCGCTACTTCGGTAAGTATTCGCTACTTCAGTAAGTAATCGTACAGGTATTTTATCTGGCCCGTTACTTTTGTTTGGCTGGTATTAGTATATCAGTTAGCACATTTTCCTTATGTCGAGAGCTCGTATTTGGCATCAAAAGTAAATTTTCTACTGTGAATACACTTGAAAAATATTTATTGAGTATGTTGGACTTGCCTTTATCAGGAGTTGCTAAGGCACTGTTTTCAGGATTTCGTAAATTATTTATTGTTTCTTTTAGTACAGTTTTACCTTTAACATAATTCTAGAAAACCTTTGGGTTTTTTGTACTTTGGGAAGCAATTTTCTGTTCAAATTCACGTTTTGCTGTTCTTATACAGGATGTAGTGTTGTTCCTAGCAGTTTTGTATTTGATGTAGTCATTTGGGTTTTTACTCTTTTTATATCTATTGTATGTAAGTCCTTTTTCAATTTTGAGTGATTTAGTGGCAGTGATGTTAAACCACAGGTGCTTTTTCCCACATTTTTTATTATTTGTGATGGGTATGTATGTTGGTATATATTTTTTGGTTAACACAGTTAGCTGTGTATGTATGAAGTTCCACGCATCGGTAGAATTTAGTTCATGAAGTTGTTGCCAGTCAATCTTATCTAATTCATGGCGAATCTTATCGTATTGTTGTTTATGTAGTAATAGTTTAGGAGTGCTTTTTGTGTGTGGGCATTCATTATATTAGGATGCAGTAAGATCTGAAGGACACCATGGCCACTTTCCTAAAGGGGTTTGGTGATTTATTTCATAAACTAAAGTCTATACATAGTACATAAAGTCTAAATCAAAGACAAAAGTGGAAATTGAGGATTTCTACACAGATCCAAAAGACACCAACTTGGAGAAAGTGGAAAACAATAAAGATAAAGCAGAGCTATTAGCGTCATTTTTAGGAGTGTGTTCGTAAAGAAGCCAGCATGTGAAACTCCAACTCTGCCAAGCAAGGCAGTGCAGTATGAAATGCCTGAAAGTCACCAGTGTTAGATGAACTCCACCCTAGATTCCTGAAAGAACTGTACAATCCATAGCACTACGTTTGACCATGCTGTTTAACCAATCACTTTGGTTACGAAAAGTACCAGATGACTGGGAAAAAACTTGTATTACAGCAATATTTAAGAAAGGAAACAGTCAACAAGCAGGGAATTACAGACCAGTGAGCTTGACCTCTGTGGTCTGCAAGGTCATGGAAAAGCTAATCAGACAACACATTATTGAGCACATGAAAAGGAATTCTTCTTAACACAACAGTACAGATTTATCTTGAGGCATGTCAACAAAGTTACAGCTACGGGCAGTCCTCGACAAATGGACAGACCCACTGGACCAAGGCCATTGTACAGACTGTGTCTACATGGACTAACAGACGGCCTTTGATACAGTTCCACATAAGCATCTAATAAACAAACTGAAAGGATATGGCATAAAAGACACTAATCGATTGGATAACAAACCTTCTAGAGAATCAAACACAACACGTTGCAGTAAATGGAGAATGCTCAAGATGGACGGAGGTTACATCAGGACTCCCTCAAGGATCGGTATTAGGCCCAGTACTTTTTGTAATATTAAAAAATGACCTAAGTATTGTGGACTCGGATATGTACTTATTTGCAAATGACACAAAGATCTTTACCCGAGAAGAGGACCACGATATCCTGCAAAGAGATCTGGATAAAATGGCAAACTGGAGCAATGCATGGCTGCTAAAATTTCATCCAGACAAGTGTAAGTATATGCAAATTTGGAAGACAACATAAGTAACAGAGACGAAACACACTCCATGGAAGAGAGCTCCAAAATGGTGGAAATCGAAAATGACATTGGAGTAACCATAGATGAAGACATGACCGTTGAAAGCCACATTAGTGAGAAGGTGTAGAAAGCAACTCCATGTTCGCCCTAATTAGAACATTTCAGCATATGGACCAGGAGATCTTCACCCCCTTGTATAAGAGCCTAGTAAGAACGCACCTGGACTATGCGAGTTCTGTGTTGGCATTGTGTAAGATGAAGCATATTGAAATGATCGAGGGGGTTACAATGGAGGGAAACAAAACAGATACCTGGATTCAGGAATCTAACCTATCCGGCGAGACTTAGGAAGCTGAAATTACCCACCTTAGCTTACAGGAGGAAGAGGGGAGACATGATAGAGCTCTACAAAATTATAAATTGGATATATGACACAGAAACTAGTGATTTCATCAAGAGGTGGAGTGATATGACAACAAGATGTAGTGAAAGAGGAAACTCTAAAAAAGGTATACCTATAATTGAGCAAAATAACTAAAAGGCAGAACTACTTCACATTAAGGGTAATGAAGCTGTGGAATGATTTCCCAGAAGAAATAGTGGCTGCGCCATCTGTGAATGCGTTTAAGAACCGACTAGACAAATATTGGCGAACACAAGACATTGTGTATGATGACTTCAAAGCGTCAATCGGAAGCGGAAGAAATATAAGGGAGCGAACAGACGAGGAAGAACTGGAGTCTGGTGAAGAGGACCTTACAGGACCTGTACCAGAAATCAACCTTATGTATGTAGCCTTAGTTCAGTTCAGTTCAATTGTGTAGAGCCCACCTCATCATTAAGCACACCCAGAAAATACTGGTATTTTAATTTAACAAAAGCATCGCAAATGTGTGGGTTTTTTTTTTTAATACCGCAATTACATTTAACATTGGCGATACAATCGTGTAATCATGATTAATTCTTATAAGAGTAGATCAATGTAAAACACATTTAGTTCATCAGTATTTAGTTAAATCGGTGAACAGACCAGCGTATTATGTGTATAGCATAGATACAATCCTGACTAGTTGTTTCTAGTTTACAGATAGCCTGCTCAATATTCTTGATTTGTGAGTTCTTATACATATGCTTAGTACAGTCAACCGTAGTTGTGTTTGTTCATCTTTATCTGTAATAATTTTCTCTTATCCTTGTCATATATGTGCTCAGTATGCTCTTTGATCTTGCTACGTATCTAGTATGAGCTTGCTCATAGTATGGACACTTGGCTATTAGATGTGTCCTGTCTTCTGGTTGTTCTTCACATAGTAGGCAGGTGGGATCTGATTTGTATTGGTTGAATTTAGCTTGGGTTTCCTGAAGAGTGTAGGTGCCTGTAAGGAGTTTAGCCTTCACTATGGCTTTTTCCACATCTCTTGTGATATTCTTTAGTGTGGACCACACATGATGAGTTTCTCCCATTTCTACTGCATTAACATTAACTGTAGTGGTGTTTTCCCTTCAATTTCACAATGCCATTTTTTTGGTCCAGTAGATCTTTGTAGCATGTCTTATCCTCATCTTCCACTGATGCTGGGTCAACGGAGCGTTCAATGATTCTGATGCGGATGGTAGGTTATATTTGGCCAGAATTCTCTTAACGAGAAACAGCTAGGAGCTTGGATTCCCTTTAGTGCAATTTGCTGCTTGGCCTTGGTGTCAGGATTCCTATATATGTTCCCAAAAAGACAGTTTTCTTGTCCACTGTGGCTTCCACAGGTTCAGCCCCAAGCAAAGAGTACACTGCTACGTCTGCACACCTGTCAGGAAGTGACTGGATTTGCTTCAACTTCTTCCTCTGTATATTTTCTAGCTTGGTGATATCAGTTCCACTTGGACAACATGCCTCTAGCCCAAATGCCAACCTTGGATTGATGTAGTCTCCAAATCGTATGTGTGATGATAGGACTGATACCATTTTTACCATGCAATCCAGCTCCCATTAACGCATATTGGGTCTTGCACTTTGAATAAGTGGGTTAACATCTACTAATCCATTCAACGACCGTGATTCCTAAATGAACTAAGTTATCTGTGGTTGGGATCATGAAACCGCCCTTCATGAAGTATACACTGTTATCTGCCTTTTTGTTGCACACCAAGCAGGAGCATTTGTTCACATTGCGTTTAAATCGTTCCAATGACGTATACTCCCTCACAAGGTTCAGTAGGATTTGCATGCATAGCTTATTATCAGTGATGTATAGCAGATCATCTGCACACGCGGGTGCAGAGACGTCTATGTATCCAATTCGATTGCCATATCCTGTCGCCTCGACCTCAGTAAGTCATTGATTTATGTACTGCAGATAGCATTGTGTTGATAGAATCCCTCCCTGTCGTACCCCTTGGTTTAGTTCCACTATCTCTGACAACTGGTTTCCCCAGATCTTGACTTTGGCTGATTGTAGATGTCCTCCAACAGGTTCCATAAGTTCTCTGAAATGCCAAGATGGTGGATTTTGTGGAGGAGAGCTGGTGTCTTCTGCATCTAGCGAAACTAAAAACAGTTCTTTTTGTTTTTCCTTTGCTTCCATAATAGCCTCTGTCACTAGGAATGCTGCATTGTTAGATGTGCTACATTCTGTGAATCCACGCTGAAGCCGGCTTTGGTTTGCTGTTAGAATAGGTTTTGCTCTCCTCATGCAGCCGTACTTTTTCAATTATCTTCTCCATTACTGTCAGAACTGTGATGCCACGATAATTACCTGGGTTCTGTACTGCTTTTCCTTTTTAGCGTTGGTGTTTTCCATCCCTCCTTTATTATATCTGGGAACGTGTTTGTCTTAAAGATCATGTTTATCAGTTCCATGATATATTCAAGAACTTGTTCACCAGCTTTCTACACATGCTCAGTTGTGATTCCCATTACATCTGCAGCTTTCCCTGTATTTAATGACTCAATGACCTTATGCACTTCATGAACGGAAACCTGATGTACACTATTCTGCTCTGCCAGCTCCTTAATAATAATATTATCATATTCAATCATCTCCATATGCTCATGATTATTTGGAGGTTCGCCTGAAGGGGAAATCGGAGACTGGATACGCAATGATTATTTCATCTTTGGGAATATACCCCAAATTAAACACATTCATTAAGAAAATTATTAAAATATCTAGGGATTTTATCCGTTCACGCAACAGCTTTCAAGAACTTATATTAATGTGAACATAGAAGTCCAGGAATATAGAAATCAATTCTAGGAATCAAATCTAGGTCAGCTAATAAACTGTTGAAACCTTGAAATTAACACTTGCCTGTGACAAAGTTCCTAATGTGTCCTCGGTTCTCGAACACAAAAACACTAAAATCGATATATACCAAATTGGATGGAAATCCGATTAGATCAAAAAGTTTTATGCAAATGGTTGGATGAACTACAATGACATATATGACTTTGGAACAGATTTGCTATGTAAGCAAATTCTTCATAGAAGCTTGTTGATTTACATAATGAACGTGGCAATCTGATAGGGTATACTTACAAGAAGGTTCTGATATTAATATACCATACTGTCAGTTGATTTCTTATTGGTCCTGACAGTGGTCCAGCTATAAATGACAAGTTTAAGGATGTTTAGATAATTTAATTTACATAGTTGATTGATAAACGGAAACAAGTGGATATTTTTATTCTCGACTTTGAAAAGGATTTTGATACTGTTCCACATGAACTTTTGAAATCTAAATTGCACAAATATGGTGTGTCAAAAAACATACTAAATTGGATTGACTCATTTTTAACAGGCCACAAACAGTGCGTAGTAGTCAATGGTGCCAAATCAAATGTTGCTGACGTTGTACCTCAAGGAACCGTTCTAGGCTTGTTACTGTTTTCAGTCCACATAAATGATATAGTCCAGGACATTTCCTCAGAGATCAGGCTATTCGCTGATGATTGCGTATGCTACCGGGAAATTGATGACCCCAAGGATTGTGAGGCACTCCAACAAGACAAACAGGTTAGGTAACTGGGCTACCACTTGGGGAACGCGCTTCCAACCAGTAAAATGCAACATGATGAGCCCAACCAGAAAAAACACCCCATCAAATTCGACTACACGCTAAAAGGAACGAGTCTAAGTTTTGTTTCATCAGTAAAGTACTTGGGCGTCAACTTCACCAATGACCTAAGCTCGAACAAACACATCACTGAGATCTGCAGCAAATCATACAGAACCTTAGGACTATTGCGGAGAAATTCATCATTCTGTTATTCTACAAAGGTTTACAGCAAAAGCAAAGATATCATTAGACAGTCTATAGACTCCAATTCGGAAAACCAAAAACATGCACAACAGCCACTTCAACTAAATTTCAAGATTCAAGATTCAAAATTATTTATTTTCATATAACACAGATTTTACATTTACACAACAGGCAGTCCACCAAAGGCTGAGCCTATACAGCGGCGGACCCCTTACATTTAACATATAATAATCATATAATTCAGTAATAGTTGGATCATGGGTGAAGATAATATAATATTTACATGTATACATTTAAGACAATAGACAATTAACACGCACGCACGCACGCACGCACGCACGCACGCACGCACGCACGCACGCACGCACACACACACACACACACGCGGGAATGGGGAAAACACATGCATATCTTGTTTACAATATTATTATTATTATTATTATAATTTGTATCAACATTTATTGGTGCAGCATTATTATTATTATTATTATTATTATTATTATTATCATATATAACAATACGGCCTAATTTGTATCAACATTTCTTGGTGCATTATTATTATTATTATTATTATTATTATTATTATTATACACAACTGCATCATCCACATCAGCAATTATGGATGCATTATTATTATTGCAGATGTGTATTTTACATTCTAGTTGTTATCCTGGCAACTGGGTGCATACTTGTTTTTGTACTGCCATGGTGATGACTTCTGCATTCATGTCATTGGTTTGGATTTTTAGTATCTTTCTAAGATTATTTTTTTAAATATTTTGTTTAAAAGAGCTTTGTGTTAGAATTTGTGTGCGTATATTTATATCTGTGTTGTTCCAGAATTGTATTGCTTGGTGGGATGGTTTTTGTGTAGCTGTCATTGTTCTGTAATAGGTTTGGTGTAAGTTATTCTTAGTTCGTGTGTTGTGCGAGTGTATATCGGAGTTGTTCCTAAAAAGGTTTGATAATGAGGAGGGTAGATTGCCATTATGGTAGTCCCTTGAGATATTGTATAGTTGGACAGCTCCGTCTTCAA
This sequence comes from Chaetoderma sp. LZ-2023a, assembly GCA_034401795.1. NCBI lineage: Eukaryota > Metazoa > Mollusca > Caudofoveata > Chaetodermatida > Chaetodermatidae > Chaetoderma > Chaetoderma sp. LZ-2023a. Next base: position 59,382,231 of record CM067362.1, on the reverse strand, counting down.
GTTTTAGCATTTTTTAGGTTTTAAAGACATCCCGGCCCTCTGCTACTGTGCGAATAATTTGATTGCCTGCTTTTGTGGTGATTTTAGATGTGCTAGTTTAGATTTATGCGTGTTAGTCCATATTACATTGCAATATGTGATATGTGGAAGGATCAGTGTATAATATAGAGTTTTAGAATATTAGGGGGAAGATGATATGGCTTAAGTCTGCGCATGATACCTATGTTCTTTGCTACCTTGGATCTCACTATTTCTATATGCTTCTCCCAGGTTAAGCTTTTTTTGACATATTGTGCTTCGTGAATTTCTTGATTATTTACATGCATTTTGGGGAGAGCTATTTGTTTTAAATTCTTAGATTTTGTGAAAAGTATATAGTTAGTTTTATCGACATTCAGAGATAATTTATTCACTTTGAACCAGTCTATGATTATTTTCATTTCATTATTTACATACTTGTATACAGTGTCTATGTCCTTGTGACTACAAAAGGCATTGGTATCATCCACAAACAATATTAGTGAGAGGTGATTACATGCTTTGGGTAGGTCATTCATGTATAGTAAAAACAACAGAGGTCCAAGAATTGATCCTTGTGGAACGCCAGACTAATTTCCTGTCTCCTGACATGGCCCCACTGAATTTTACACATTGTGTTCTGTTAGTTAAATAGCTATATATCCAATTTAATGCAATGCCCCTAATTCCATAGTGGGCTAGTTTTTAAAGTAATATTTCATGATCAATAGTATCGAATGCTTTGGAGAGGTCCAGGAATACACCTAGAGTGTGTTCATTTCTCTCAAGGGATGTGGTTATTTTTTCAAGCATATCCACAATGGCAAGCATGGTAGAGTGTTTTTCTCTGAAGCCGTACTGGGATTCATAGATTATAGAGTTTTAGTAAGATATTTTATAGTTCTATTGTAGTATAATCTTTCCAGAAGTTTAGAGAAAAGCGGAAGTACTGAGACTGGCCTATAGTTAGTATAATCAGATGGGTCTTTAGCTTTGAATATAGGTGTTACGCATGCAGTTTTTAATCGGGATGGAAATATACCCTGTGAAAATGATAGATTGCAGATGTGATTCAGTGGAGTTAGTATTTCTCTAGCACAGTTTTTAAAGATTTTCCATTTAAAGTTATCAATGCCGGCACTCTTAGTTGGGTTAATTTTCATTAAGATTTTGTAAATTTCTTCATTGTCAGTAGGGGTCAGGAACATTGAGGATTGGTAGTCGCCTGTCAGATAGTCTTGCACATTTATTCCAGGACTGGTCTGTATTTTTTTAGATAAATTAGGCCCAATATTTATAAAGTATTCATTAAATTTATCTGCAATTTCTTTTTTGTCAGTTATAATTGTATTATTATAAATGAACCGGGATGTTTCTGAACTGCTATTTTGTTTATTCAATAGTGTTTTTATAAATTTCCATGTTTCTTTTATATTGTTCTTTTGCTCTTCAAATTTATAATGATAATAGTTTATCTTTGCCGTCGTGATTATCTGATTTAATCTGTTTCTGTACTTTTTAAATTGTGCATCATTATTTCCTGTTGGAAATTTTATAAAATTTAAATACATCTTATTCTTCTTATGACAGGCAGCTATCAATCCTGTTGTTAACCAGGGTTTAGTAGGGTTTTGTTTAAACTGTTTTAGTTTTTTTTAGTGGAAAGCTTGATTCATAAATGTTAGTGCAGAGTATGGAATGCGTTGTAGGCATCTTCACATGTATGGCACTCTATTATCTGATTCCAGTTTATATTTGCCATATTCATTTAAAATGTTTCTGTTTTCATTTCTAAAATCTCTGCATGTTATTTCTTCCTTTATGAATGATTTTTGTCTTATTTTTTCTTTCTCCATATAATAAATAGGTAGATGGTCTGAAATGTCCACAACGAAAATACCTGATTTACGCAAGAACTGACGTCTTTAAATTCAGCTTTATTCCCAGTACGATATCACAGGATCTTCTAAGCAGTTCAGAAAACTGCAAATCTTACAAATAAATTTACCAAATTAATCAGAGGCAAAAACATGTCTGAACCAGCGACTGCAGCTATGTTTCGCCATAACTAATCAAGATCAAGGGGGAATTTACACAACCAGAACAAAACAAGAAGAAAATAAGAAAAATTATTTTTTTAAAACTACTTTCGTTGCACAAAATGTAGCAGTTTTCTTTACATGTGCAGATTAACATGTCAGTTTCATTTATACAGCTCTCATTTTTTCACAAATTAATTATTACTATAGACACCAGTTTTCGCAATTTCTAAATATACTTTTCAAGATTCAAGATTATTTATTCAATAATTCCAAGATAAACATATTCACGAGTCATTGCCTATTGTTATGGCGGACACCTTACACACATATGTACAGGTATATAAATTAGACAAGACAGAACTTACATAAACAATTATAAATTCAGACATTACATTTACTACTTCCTCATTAACCCTTTGACCCTTGATCCACATAAACAGTTAAATTTCAAAAAGGAAATATGTCAATTCGCAGGTCAAGCGTAATTGTAGGCGATTAAAGCCTGTGACAGATTCTCTCATCCTTCTTCGATGTCTTGCACCTGATGGACTGATACGTGCTTGCGAATGTGTTTTATACTACTGTCAGGTCTACCGTGTCAATTTACTCCTGTGGTGCGTGTCTAAGTCGTCGGAATTCCTGAAATGACCGAGGAGCGGTCGGAATCCCATGTCTGCCTCCCGCTATTGGCCGACAGCAAGGACACATTCAATGCTCCTGTCTGTTGTTGGCGACTCAGTTAAGTGTGCTACACTCAATATAATACATACTCACAAGTTTCTAATATTACCCAACGGCACTACAATTGGTGTTAGGAAAAAATTTGATACGCCCTGATATTAATTTTCTGTGGATTGCGGCTTCCTATTCTAGTATTCGCTGTCTTTTTCTCGGATTCAATTTGAGCTACTTTTCTTGCCATGCGAACACTTGGTACTTGGCTAAACCTGAAATGTTTTGCTTCTCACGTCATTCACAAGATTACTGTATTACTGACGGTTTGTTAAAATTGTGAAAATAATGTCCATGTCGAAGTTTTGCTTCCACATGTTTTCAAAATAAAGTGTATCGGGGATAATTTAATATAATGCTTCTGCAGCTATAGTATAATGTATATTATGTACGCTTTCGTGGTATCACAATAATTAGTGTTCCAAGTTTCATGTTATATTGTACAAGTGTCAATTTTCGTGGTATAAAATTCAATCGTTAATGTTCTAATCTGACAAATAACTGCTCATATTGTTCATATTCTTCATGCTCCATAGGTTATATAAATGTTGAAAGCGAGTTTAGAGAATTTCATCGAAAATCATCACATTCCTTCCCTTGATTTAGATAGTCTAAAATATAAGCCTATCATAATCGGCACAAGCAAAGGGATAAAATTACAAGGGGTAGATGATGACAATTGAGTAGACTATTGGTGCCAGGTTGTAGAAACAACTGCAGAATTAGTCTCCTTGCTTGAGAAACGGGTGGGGAATGCTGTTCGCAAATGCGAAAAGGTAGTATTTTATTTTTGGTCAGGAACTTGTGACCTGTCTCACAAGCAGAACAAGTATATCTATCTTAGGGATAGGAGTGGTTGCATAATTGACCAAGTCTGCAACTTGTTAAAAAAGACAGCGCCTATTGTTGCTAGTTATGGGCAGGTGATTAAATTTGTAGCCCTACCATATTTCTCTCTACAGGCTTGGAACATATTTAAGGGTCACCATAATTGGCCATCATTCAAATCCGATGAAACACTTCTAGATCAGCAAATTCTAGAACTGAATCGCAAAATTATGCAAATTAATCCTGCATTAGGCCAAAACACTGTGCACCTTCACTCGAACCTGGTGAAGCGCCGTAAGAGCGGCACATGATTGCACACCTTTGCGACGGGGTACATGCGTGTTCACTGCTGAGTAAAGTCTGGCTACTAAAGATTAAATAGGATTTCTGCAGATTCTTTACAAGCTCCCATATCGATGATTTCGTTCAGCTAATAGTAACCCAATGTGAATTGAGTACACTGGTTTGAAGATAGCGTTACCTATCAATATTAATCAGGCAACCCTTGAGGATCTGCTCTCCCTCAAGGATATTGGTAGAGCTTGGGATAAATGCATAATACAACTGAGGGAGGAGTTTGGGGGTATGGTAAGTATTGAATGCTTGAGGGATTGCGGAAACATGGAGTCCACCACAGTAGTACTCGAGAATTTGTTGTCCGAAGGAAAAATCACTTTTGGGTTGGAGGCTGGGGGAGGTTGCAGCTCTTCTCTCACGTCAAAAGGTGCAGAGGGAGGTCACATACCCTCTGGCAAGTCAAAAGATGAAAGTTTCACAGAGGATGACACAGTTCCTGAAGGCCATTATGAGACTGCTGCTGAATGGAGTAAACTAAAGTGTGCATTAGAGTGGGAAAACAAACTAATCCGTGCACAACTAGTCAAGGAGCAACAAAAAAATCAAGGGCTCCAAGCATGTCTCGACCGTAGCAGTATGATTGACAGACTGGCACCGGGAGGAGTTTACAATTGTCGGTCGGAGAATAGAGATGATACAGATCTGGCTGGGGATTATGGGGCCAAATCTAAAATTCCTGGAGGACTGTGTATAGCCCGGGAACAACCTGATTTAGATGGCCGATGTGGTGTTGATTGTCATGGGGTGAGACCCAGAAACTTCAAAGGCCCACCCCAACCCAAAATGGCAACATTTGATGGTACTAGAGACCGGTTTCCATTCTTTACTCTCTTTGATCGAATCGCCAGTCGTTATGCTTGGTCTGAGTACTACCATCTAGAAATGCTGATTGAGGCACTGCTGGACAAGGCCCTCAAATTCTTTTGCACTTGCTCCGCTCAAGTCCAAAATAATTATGAGACCAGTGTTGCCCACAACATCTGAATTTTTGGGGGTCCCAAGGACCCCGCACTCAGATTTGGGGGTCCCACTGTAAAATCTGGGAGTCCCATGGGGTCCTCATCTGAAATATGGGTTACAATGGGGTTTTTCTTAAAATAAACACAACACAGTGATCTAATTATAAAGCACTTTATTAAAAGCTGAAAGCACTAATTATGACATTGTGTAAATACTGTTAATGTATATATATAGAGAGAATATTAACCTTTAGCACTTAGCACTTTTGGCCACCATTGTAGATCACCAAAACACCTATTTTTGAAAGTTTAACACTGGAATGACTGGCTCTAAACAGTGGCAGTCATTTCAGTGGTAAATTTTCAAAAATATGTATTCTGTGATCTACAATGGTGTAGGCTTGCGCGATTTTTCGATTTAATCGTGAAGTTCGATTTATTTTTAAAATCACGATTTTTACGATGTAATTGAGGGAAAATCAGAAAATCGCCAAAGATTTCATGTTTTTAAAAAATCTGAAGTGTGTACTTTTCCGTCGCATTTTATCAGTACATGAGTACAATTATAATCGATTCACGCCTGTGTTCATTGTGTTTGTATCCTGCCATGCCATGCAGTGTCGAATAATTACTAATCACAACACAAAGATCTACAATAAACAAGCTAACAATAGCGAGGTAAGACCTTTGTCATTGAGAAGACCAGCTAGTTACTCTTGCGAATCGCCATATAATTTTCTTTCTTTCGCTGCAGACCCTGAGTCTGTCGTGAAGTGCCATGTATATACTTAGTTGCAGAGTAACATAATTCTTTTTAATTCTAGAGTTAGCAATTTCAGACGGTGTAATATTTTTTCATTACACCGTTTCAGTGGTCATGTCAAATTAAAGAAAATAAATCAACAGCATTCCAGATCGTTTGATTTTGAACTGTGCGTTTTGTTGATTACTCTTAAATGTAAATCGTACATTCTGAAAGCAACTATAAACTGCACTATAGGACAAGTTTACGCCGTTACGCTCATACCTTCTCAAAGCTACAGTCCTATGTATGTGAAGGGAGGCTATAAGTGGAAGCTGATACATCATGTAATTTATATTTTTTTCTCGGCGACATTTTATCTCAAATTTATAAATTTAATGTTTATTAAACTATACGCAATATTTAATAATAACTAAACTCGAGAACTTAACTGAATGCCTGACGCTTTCTTGGTTTAAGAAGAGTCTGGATGCCAGTGGTCAAATTCTGACCCTTTATATATGTTCCCAGTGCGGGTAACTATGCTACATTCGATCTGTGTGCGGCTAATACGGGAATGTGGTGGTACCCGCCATTACCGCATTACCCGCCTGTAACCACACCTCGTTCAGTGTGGTTAGTTAGCCGCCCATACCCGCATTTACCCGCAAGTACACAGTGTTTGTACCCGCCCATAACTAGCTGTTAATTATGTCATTTTAAGAGGTTCTTAAAAAGATATGAATTTGGAGTTAATGTGTGGTTCCAAGTTCACTCCCTCCATTGTTTATGGGGAAGGCGGGGGCTTAAGGTGGGGCATGCGGGCGGTGGGTTTAATCCCGTAGCAGGTGCGCATGTGCGCCCACATGTTCCCACAGAAGCATTTAGAATGCGTGGGTAATGGGAGGGTTGTTGAGAGATCGTGGATTACAAGGTTTGCATATCCAAAAAGTGGCATCGGTGATGTGGTGTGCATCACATCCCAGTGATCCAGACTCATCACGTTTCGTACCTAGTTTAGGTTACTCATCAGAGGACTTCTGAACCTTTGTTTAGGAAAACTGTATTAGTTGGCTGGAATTTAAAAAAAAAGTTTAAAAAAAAAATTATTAAAATTATATTTAAAAAAAAAAAAATATTTTTTATGTTTTGGTTCAGTTATATCTGTGGTTTACAGATAATAATTAGTCTTACCTCTATTCTGTCTGTGTGGATCTGTGGATGCAGAATGTGGATTCGCGTGGAAGCGAGAGGAATATGTGGTCCTCTTCGACCTCTGAAGCATCCGGGAAGAGTGGTCTGTCTATCTGGGCGACGTAGGCCGGATTAATGGGAATCAGGTGGTGGGAGGGCTGATCTTCCTCTTCGTAATCACTTAGGCCGCTGTCTGATGTTGATGGGAAGGGTTGGTCCAGCAGATCGAAGTTAAGCTCGGTAACGGGGGTCGAAGATGTGTTCGTCCTCTTGGCTGTATATGGGAACAGCAGGGACCAAGTTGATGTTGTGGAGCGTGTCTGAATACAAGAATTCGTGGAGCTCCCTGTCAAAAGTGGCGAGGTCGAGGACTACTGGGAGAATCGGTGGGTCTAGCGTGTCAAACCTTGCTTCTGCGCCGGCGGTGTTGTTGACGGTTGAACCAACGTTGTGGGCGGAAAAATCTAAAGGTTCCTCTTGTGTTGTGGGCGTGCTAGTGTTGGTGATCAAACAGGGAGAAGTTACTCCCCTGGCGGGTATGCTACTCCTCACCTTCTGCGTCTGCGTATGGCTGAAGTTGTCAGTCTGTATACCACTCTTGTGCATGTGGTTGATGTGTCTATCCAGATCTTCTTTCCGTGTGTAGCTTGAATTGCACTGTTGACAGTGGATGCGTGTGAGGTTGCCGTGTTTGGTAAACTTGTGACGTGATAGACTAGAACTTTGTTTGAACTGTGAGCCACAAACTGAACAGGTGTGATTAGCCATTACAGTGTGAATACTGCTAAATGGTTTTAGCGGTTAGGGTTTATGACGTCAATGTAGTGTGACGTCATATGTGCGTGTGACGTAAATGTGTGTGTGACATGTTGGGTTTGACGTCATCGTTGTTGTCCCGAGTTGGGAGAGTTGGTAACCCAAGGTGTATGTATGGTGTCTCACCCACAGGGTGTGGGGGTTACCAATCTGCGTGATTAATACCAACGGGATCCATTGTGTGTAGTTGGTTGTATGTATGGTGTCTCACCCACAGGGTGTGGGGGTTACCAATCTGCGTGATTAATACCAACGGGATCCATTGTGTGTAGTTGGTGGATCCAGTAAGATTCACGATCCTTGCGTAGGGTGGTGGCCTCAGTGCTTTCGGGGTCGTGAACTTCTATGACTCTATATCTGATACTATTTGCATCATGTCCTGGCAAGTTAAAATGTAGTGCGACCGGTGTGTCTTTGTGTTTGTTGACATCTCTCAAATGTTCTTTGATACAGATCTGGAATTCTCTCTTAGTTTCACCCACATATTGTTTATTGCAAACGGCGCAGGTTAGGAGATACACCACATTCATAGTTGAGCAGTATGTTTTCACGTGACATCTGTATGTTAGACGTGTGTGTGTGTGTGCTCTGGAAAGTTTTCCCTTTCTCCATTCTGTGGCAAAAGGAGCAGTTTCCTCTTTGACACTGTTCGACTTTGTTGGGTATCGAACTGCCCTGATATCCTTTGATAGCGGGGTGGGAGAAATCAGCACGGACTAGTTGGTCTCTAAGCGTTGGGTTCCTTCTGTAGCCGAAGAGTGGTTTCTCGGTAAAGGTGTCCCTACATTTGGGACTGGTTTGAAGGAGATCCCAGTGTCGGTTGATAATTTTCTTGAGAAAGATACTGTGTGGGTGATAATCTGTAATGAGAGGTATCCGGTTGTTTTTGGTTTTAGTCTCTTTCGGTTTTAAGAGTGATAGTCTCTCCATTTGTAGGGCTTTGTTGTAGCTGTCTATTAGGAGGTTGGTGGGATAACCACGATTCTCGTAGTGTACAATCGTGTCACGAGCGTGTTTCTCGTAGTCTACAGTGTTGCTGCAGATTCTGCGTAGTCTCAGGAATTGGCCGTATGGACTCGCGTCTTTGGTGGAGGTCGGGTGTGCTGACTGGTAATGTAGGTACCCATGGGTGTCAGTGGGTTTGGTGAAGAGGTCGAATCGGAGTGTATGTTTGTCCGAAATCGAAACTAGTGTGTCAAGAAAGCTCACTTTTGTTGGTGAGATTTCAGCCGTGAATTTGATGGTGTCGTGTGATGTGTTCATATGTTGGATGAACATATCCAGTTTCTCCCTTCCTTCTAACCATAATATGAAGATATCATCAATATAGCGGAGGTAGATAGCGGGTTGGTGTGGTGCGCTATTGAGTAGTCTCTTTTCCAGGTCTGCCATAAAAATTATGGCGTAGCTGGGTGCTACCTTTGTGCCCATCGCTGTACCTCCTATTTGGAGGTAATGTTTATTGTTGAAGGTGAAGTTGTTACATGTCAGAACGATCCTCAGCAAGGACAATAACGACCTCGGGCTGGCCTGGCCCGGGGTGCCATTGGCCCTGATGAACTTCGCCGCAGCTCTGATCCCTTCCTCGTTTGGGATATTGGTGTACAGCGATGTGACATCCATTGTGACAAGAAGAGCATTCTTTGGTAGGGCACCATATGATTCCAGTTTGTTAATGAAATCAGTGGTGTTCCTGACATATGACGTAATTTTTGATAGATGAACTTTGATGTGTTCATCCACAAAGCTACTGATGTGTTCAGTAGGGTTGCCGTTGCCACTTATAATTGGTCTGCCTGGGATGGATGTGCCATCCTTGGCCTTGTGTATTTTTGGCAAAAGGTAGAATCTCGATGTTCTAGGTTGTCAATTCGTAGACCGTTTGCGATATCAGTGGTGATTTCGCCATTTAACACCATGGAGGTTATGGAGGTTTCTACCTTTTCAGAGTGTTGGACAGTGAGGTCAATGTCCTGTTCTTGGTAGAATCGTTGGTCATTTAATTGTCTTAATGCCTCTGTGTTGTAGGCAGTTGAGTCTTGTATGACAGTGGCTTGTCCTTTGTCAGCTTTTTTAATTACTAACGTTTTGTCATCAGCTAAGAGTGAGAGTTCTTTCCTTTGTGGTTTGGAAAGATTGTCCAATTTTGATCTATGTTTGGAATTGACCAGATCAGATTTGACTGCTCTAACAAAAGCATCTAGCGTAGCATCATTGCCTGGACGGGGTGTCCATAGACTAGATGGTTTAAATTTCTTTGACAGTTTGTCGCAGAAGTCGTCAGATTGTGTTACGGCTGTAGTTTCAGTACCATCTATAGATGTATCATTCCCAAAATATGGTGGGTGTTGGAAGTGGAGTTTTAGTCTGAGTCTTCTAAAGAATCTAGTGAGGTCTTTATACAATTGGCCCATGTTTGGTTCAATGATCGTGGGACTAAAGCCTAGTCCAAAGTCAAGGGTGTTCCTTAATGTTTGGGAAATGGCCCTTGATGAAAGGTTGACTACAAATGGTTTATTTATAACAGGATGGTCAGTTTTATATTGGAGGAACGTGTTCAAATTTAATATATTGTGCGAAGTTGTCACATAATTAACAGTAACACGGTTTATGTTAATTGTTCCAAGAGTTTGTACACCGCGTTGAGTGTCTTGTTCCTCCCTGGGCCGTTTACCTGTGTTCTGTTTCTGGTAGGATTTGGACTTCTGTTTGGTCTGCGTATATTTCGTTTTTCGACACGTTTCTGTTGGTTTGGCTGTTTCGGCGGACCTTGTGGTTTCCTTCCCCTGTTGGGTCTGCCTTGTTGGATACGCAATATTTAGTCGGTCCCAATTAATAATTTCACTGCCGTGATGGATATACGGTATGCATTAAGCATAGACGTAGGATGGTAAGAATTCGCTGCATGAAGATGTGTTCTAATTTTGTGCTATTTTTTGTATCATTTATTTCAACTTTTTCTAGAAAAAAGTCACGTTACCCCGGTTTATACTTTTGGGAATTTGGGCCTACGATTTAATCGAGAATCACAATTTTTAAAATAAAATCGATTGCGATGTTTCAAAGCAAAAATCGCGCAAGCCTACAATGGCGGCTAAAATTGATCTATTGAAACGGTCCTTGTATATCTAACTAATAACATTTGAACTGCATGTCAATAAACAATAACTTAAAGCACTGTACTTGTTTGTTGTTATTGTGAACCTCACTTTTCCCTCTTCATCATCTTATTGAACTCTTAAGACAGCCAAATTCACATTAAAGGACCCTATCTCTGGACCATTCAGCTTGACATAACATAGCTTGTCTAACCTGTCAAATGTCATTTTGTTCCTGAGTTTGTTTTTGACCAGGGTCTGAATTGAAAATCCCTGCTCACAAGGTACACTTGTGACAGGAATTACCATGGCAATTTATAACAATATGCAGAGGTCAGGAAATACATCTGCATAGTCACTCAAATTCCTCAGCAAGTGGGATTGAGAGTTGAGCACATTCTTCATCAATGGATATGTGTTCTTACAGTTGTCCACATTAACCCTCCCTTTGTAATGTTCCACAAGAACAGATAACTCTTCATTACCATGCTTAGCTAGTTGAGTTTTATCTGATGGATATGCCTTACAGTTAGAAACAACATTTAAACAACGCTGTTGTCATTGGTTTCAGTGGGGAAGCGATCTCTTAGATTGTTAACTAGACATTGCAGGTAAGTTTGTTTTACGTTACCAAATTTGCAGTCTTTAGCTGTTTCAGCTCGAAAGCTCATTGTATTTTCAACATTGACACCTGCTTCATTCACACACTGATATTTGTACACCTGTTCATCATCCACAATAGTGATACTCTGTAAGAAAGCAGAGAGGTTTGGACAGTTGCTATCATCAGCCATGGCATCTAATGTCTCAATAGCAGAGGAAACTGTCTTGCTGACCATGGAGAAATTGATGTCATCTGACTGGAATAGCCTGCACGGCACATATCACATTCATGACATCCACCATCAGACATGTTGTTGCCATGAATGTGTATGACTCTAAGCAATGCAATAGACCCTTAGATTTTGTAGACTGGTTGTTCTCACATTCATGACTCAGGGAGTAAACCAAGGAAGGCCAACACCAACAAGACGTTTAACATCAACATTACAGTCTGAAAGCTTAAGACATATCACATCACATATTGTTGCAGCCGTTCCGTCGGCCAAAGTAACATTTCCTAGATAAATAGTCTCTGCCTTCCCACCATTAAGAATCCGTGCATACATTATAAGTTTCTTACATGTGGTGATGTCATTAGTCTCGTCAGCCATGGTTCCTATGAATGGGCTGCTGTCGATCGTCTTCTGGCCCGTAGCTGTTATCACGGTCGAAATAGCATCCTCCATGTCAATCACTGCAGACGCCTCTGTATGGATTGTCTAGGTTTGGACAGCCATTCGCAATCTGAAAATTAATAAGCAAAGTAAAGTTGACAATCTTATCTGATAAATCAACCAAACTACATTGACAACCTTGTATGATTAACATTTCCAAAGACGACTACATTAGTAATTAGCAAAGACCACTGCATTAGTTTTTCTATAAAACCCTAACTTGACTGATTATGAGTATCTGGGGCGAGTTTGCTCAAGGACGACTTGACCTACTTCGATATAATGTGCGCATATTTTTTATAATGTAACTGGAATGACTAAATATAGTGGAATACATAGGCTAAGATCAGACAAAACAATAATTTATCAAAAATAATCTATAAATCAGATTAACCTGCGTAATTAGTGAAAATATATCAGCCAATAACCGGATATGTCTAATTCATAGGAAGTAACTAAATAACGCGCTGATTGGTTGAAGCATAGATAACACATTAGCGTGTATCCAATAAGGACGCTTGTATGGGGGAGCTTTGAGCTATACGCTGTTTGGAATAAATCAATATTTTAACGTATGCCTACCTGTAGATCGATGATATCGTTGAACATCGCTGCTGGGATGAGCTTTTTACTCATCATATACACCATCCTGATCTGGGCCTCGTGACTCTTCTTGTCCCGACATAACTGACGATCAAACTCTTCATTTGATGTGTGATAACGACGTAGTCAGTGATAAATAGACCAATTTGGTTTTTAAGCCTGACGCTTGGATGCGATTGTGTATCCAGAAGTCTAAATGGTCAGAAGCTGCTTTTTCAGCTCCTTTTATACTCTCATGGGCTGAGCCTGGGGATTGACTTTCACATACCCTTAAAAGGGTATCGAAAGTTGGGATTGCCGGCATGGTTTTGGCGGTTGTGGTCTTAAGATCACCGGTTCTGGTGAGTTTGACGGTTGAGTCCAAAATGGTGGCTCCGGCAGTTTTTACCGGTTGAGGTAATTTTCACCGGTTGTGGTGATTTTTGCCGGTTGTATCTATTTCGCCGGTTGTGAAATTTTTACCGGTTGTGGTTTTATTTTGCCGGTTTGGTTAAAACTTTTTTTGGCGGTTGTTTGAATTTTTTGCCAGTTTTTAAATTCTTGCCGGTTCTGTTATTCATAATGTTTGTTTTCACTTAAATTTTATAGCGTTCGTGCGAATGGATGGGTTCTGGTGGTGGATATGGCCCATTTGTTGTGAGGTTTTGACCAGTGTAGTCATTACCATTTTATTGATTCAGACTTATGGCGTTTCGTTCCAGAAGTGGAACTCATCAGAGGCGTATGTGGGAATGTTATAGGTGAAATGTTGTGTCACCTATGGAATCATCAGTTGGGAGTGATGGGTGGGGTGGTCTTGCTGGGACCGGATGGCGTTTCGTTCCAGAAGTGGAACTCATCAGAGGCGTATGTGGGAATGTTATAGGTGAAATGTTGTGTCACCTATGGAATCATCAGTTGGGAGTGATGGGTGGGGTGGTCTTGCGGGGACCGGGCGGTAGGGTTGCTCTATCAGGTGAGCTGTTTGGTGTCGGGTGGGTGGTAGAAGAGAAGTAGAAGAATTTATGTGGAAAAGATTTATTGAAAATGTAAATAATGGATAGATGAAGATGAATAAATAGTTTTTGTCCAGCTAAACAATACGTTTTAGTTGTTGTCATAGTGATGTGGCCCGAATCCCTCATCTTTCAAAAAAATAATAATGATTTTTCTGGTGAGCCTGTTCTCTCATGGACGGAAGTTCAAAACTGTGAAAAATTGGTCGTGAACACCTTGCGTGTACGGAAGGAAAACGCAACGGTTTGTAAAATTTAGGAGCATGTTGCTCCCTTCTGTTCCAGGTGAGCATGGTGTCCCTAAGGAAATCTTCCATCACCGAAGAGTCCGGTAAAAATACACAATAATAATAGTCACAAGATATGGTGTGAACACCCTGCGTGCACGGAAGGAAAACACAAAGGCTTGTAAAATTTAGGAGCGTGGTGCTCCCTTCTGTTCCAGGTGAGCATGGTGTCCCTAAAGAAATCTTCCAACCCCGAAAGGTCCGGTACAAATACACAATAATGATAATCACGGAATATGGTGTAACGTGAAGTCTTGCTGCCAGGTGAGCTTAGTGCCCCTTTAGTTTAAAAAATAAAAAATAAAAAATAATAATGTATGTATGTATTTTAATTTAAGCATAAACACGAGCCGGTGGAGGTCCGTTGTTATAGAATTGAAAGTTTAGTGTTATTCTGACGATGTTTGTTCTCAGTCTAATGTCTCGGGTGAAATGTGGAGAATCTAAAGCTGGAGATGTGACAGGCTCCAGTCGATATGGGCACACATGTTTCCCATCAATGCGATCATTCTATCCCATTTTGGGTGCGGGGCTATTGAATTCTGGATTGTGATGTAGGAATGGAGGCAGTTAATGTTAAAGCGGTGGCCCGAGGCTAGTTCTGCTGGCTGCACGAATGTCTGAGTTCCGTCTGCTGACCGTGTCGTATTCTTGGTGATCTGGTGACGGTAATGGAGAGATTATGTCGTTTGGGGTTAAAACAGTTCTTAAAGAGTCTGAGTTGTACAGATTGTTGTACGCCCTGCTTATACTGAATTCTGGTGATCCTGAGTGGCTCGTTATCGTATTGATCGTGGAGCGGGTCTCTGTTAATTTGGAATCAGGTGTCGAGAGAAAATTCGGTGTGGTGACTGGTGAGTTGCTGATGAGGTTGGTGACCGTGTCCGGATCGGAGGCCGTAGGTGGTGAGGACCGTAATGGTGCCTGACTGTTATTGGTGTCTGGGCCGCCGGTGGGTACTGAGTCCACGGGCGCTTCGTAGAGTTTCCAATGTTGGAATACTGAATCCGAATTTATAGGTTGGCAGGTTTCCGGCACATATGTACATAGTTTGGAAAGTGTATCTGTTAGTGCTTCGTGGTCGGCATCTATGCAGTAATATTTATTGTATTTCGTGATCGTGTATCCCGTTGGATATGGTTGCAGCAAATCACTCACCTCTGTTGGTAAATCGGCTGGACGCGTGACGGTGGGTGTCCCGAGTCTGGTGAAAAAAGAGGGCCTAGTCTCGAGTCCAGGACCTTCATTTTCGTCTTCTTGATGGGAGGGCCCGGGCGGACGAGTCATACTCCCCCTGTGGCTATCTCCGAAGAGATGAGCAGGGATCTGATCGACCCGTTCCCCCCCTGCCGTGGACCCGCCACAGATGTTTTCTTAGGTATTCCAGCCTTTTGAAATGCATGACTTTCGGCAAATTACATGAAGCGCAAAACCACTTGCATAGGCCTGTGTGGGAAGCTTCGTGGCGCTTCATAATTTTTTTTGCAGATGTGGCATTAGTGTCTGCCCATGTTTATGTTAATGATGTTGTAATGGGTTGTTGAGGATGTTTATGACGTCAGCCGCCTCGGTTGACAGGGACGTCATAGGTATGATGTCATAAAGGGTAAGTTTTTAAGGAGGGGAACTACTGTGGTCAATGAAAAGGTATGAAAAAGTCTTGGGTGCACCGGGTTCTAAAATGATAATAACAACGTATGTGGGTGTTGGGTTAGACCCACATGAAAAGGCGCATCCTCACCCTAACCCACATGAAAAGGCGCATCCTCACCCTGCTAAGTTAATTCCTATTGGTTCCATGGTGTGGAGTTGATGAATCCAATGGGATTCTTTGGATCTCCTCCATGGTGTTGACTCTGGGTCTGCTCGGTCGGAGGAGAGTACCTAAATAATACAGTAGCACATGTGGGCTCTTGTGTGGTTTCTGTTAAACTGTCGTGAGACTGGGGTGTCTTTTTTGTAGAGATTGGTTATGGACCTAAGATGTTCTTGAATCCTTATTTTGAAAGGTCTAGCGTCTCTCCCACATATTGTTTGTGGCAAAGTTTGCATTTAGCAAATAGACTACGTTGCGTGTCTGGCAATTGCCTATGATTATGCATCTATATGTTAATCCAGTATGGTGGCTTTTGAAGAACTTTGTTTTCTCCATATTGTTGCAGATGGTGCAGTTTTTAGTGGTGCATTGTAGGATGATGTTGCGGTGGTGTACAACATCGGTGGGCTCTAGGAGTGTAGCCTGGACTAGGTGGTCCGTGATAGTTTTGTTCCTCCGATAGCCTGATTGGTTTGTTAGATGTGGTGTGGGAGATGTTGGGTGTCGGGGTTATGGGTTTGAGGAGGGACATCCGATCCTTGCCCCTGGCCTTTATTTAGTAGTGGTCAGGAGGGGACGAGAGATACCCTCTGGCCTCTCGCGACTGCACAACCGTGGCTTGGCCTTTGTCAGCTTTTTTGATGACAATAGAGGAATCGGTCTCTAAGTTAGCCAATGCCTTCTGTTCTGCATTGGTGAGGTTATTGCAGGGAACTTGTCCTTGAATGCAACAACTTCGAATTCAATGGCAAACATTACCTACAAATAGGTGGTACCGTCATGGGCAGCAAAGCTGCCTGTACATATGCATGCATCTTTATGGCCAATCTGGAAGAAAAACTCCTCTCCAATGCCCCCTACCAGCCAGCACTCTATGTACGCTACATAGATGACATTTTCATGATGAGGGAACAGGGCTCAAACACCCTCACTGAATTTGTCATGCATATGAATTCAGGCTACCCAAGCATAAAATTCACAATGGACACTATCGTACAGAACAGAGATGGAGAACAGATTAAGTTCAATCTCTTCATGAAGCCCACAGATACACATGGATATCTGCACTACACCTCTGCACATCCGTCAACATGTAAAGACGCCAGTCCCTATGGACAATTCCTTAGACACAGGAGGATGTGTACGGAACACCACGGACTATGACAAGCATATCCTGGCTATGGAACAACATTTCCTGATCAGAGGGTATCCCTCCCCCCTCCTGACCACTTCTAAATTAAAGGCCAGGGGCAAGGATCGGACGTCTCCTCAAACCCATAACCCCGACACCCAACATCTCCCACACCACATCTAACAAACCAATCAGGCCCATCTTCGTCTGCGAATTCACCTGCACAGGCACATTTCTCAAAAGAGTGATTAACAAATATTGGCCCATCCTCCAAGCCAGCCAGAGATGCAGGGATGCATTTCCAGAGAAGCCACTATTCGGCTATCGGAGGAACAAAACTATCAAGGACCACCTAGTCTGGGCCAGACTACCAGACCCCACTGATGTACACCCACACCGCAACATCTTCCTAGAATGCACCACTAAAAACTGCACCATCTGCAACAATATGGAGAAAACGAGGTTCTTCAAAAGCCACCATACTGGATTAACATATAGATGCAAAATCATAGGCAATTGCCAGATGAGCCCACATGAGCTACCGTATTATTCAGGTACTCTCCTTCGACCCAGCAGACCCAGAGTCAACACCATGGAGGAGATCCAAAGAATCCCATTGGATTCACCAACTCCACACCATGGAACCAATAGGAATTAACTTAGCGGGGTGTGAACTTGATGGTGTCGATCTAGTTTATCTCTGCCATGTGTCCATATGATAAATGGGCTGTAGATGGCCTTCTCGAGTGTTTCCTCTAGTTGTGCCATTAAATGCAACAACTTTGTATTTAATGACAAACACCATATACAAGTAGGAGGCACAGCTATGGGCACAAAAGTAGCACCCAGCTATGCGATCATTTTCATGGCACAACTAGAGGACGCACGCGCGCACGCGCGCACGCACGCGCGCACGCGCGCACGCACGCACAGATGTAAAATTAAAGGCCACTGCAAACACTCGTGATGTGGTCTATCTACTTATCATTACCATTACATATATATGTAATTTTGAAAATACGATTTAAGTCAGTTTTTTCAGGAGAGCTTACACTTTGTCTAGTGTGTTGTCTCTCGTTGGCTTGTTTCTGCCTGGATTTGTACGTCGTTTCTGTGGCTGGTAGTTTTGGCCCTGGACTGGACGTCTCTGGGTTGTGACCCCGTGGTACGGGTTTTGATTGTACTTCTTCCTGTCCCTGCCTTTGGTGGGCATGTTCATCTTCTCCCTGTCCCGGGGTTTCTTCGGTGGACTGGTCGATCATTCTCTGGTCTTGAGGACCGTCGCTCTCACTGCCTGTGTTGCTTCTAGAAATACTTTTTGCAAACTATGCAAGAAACAATAGGTAGGAGAAACAAAACAGGAATTCTAAACAAGGATTAAAGAACACTTCAGAGATGTCAAAAACCACAAAGACGGCCCTGTTGCAAACCATCTCACCCTCCCAGACCACAAACCCACATACATTGGCTAGAGAATCATTGAGATTGTATGTCATGACCCTGACAGTGAGGAAGCCACCACTTCTAGGAAGGGCCGTGAAGCTTACTGGATCCAGCAACTTCATACTATGGATCCAATTGATATTAATCACACAGATTGGTAACCCCCGCATGCTTTCTGGCAGTACAGCACAAACTGATAATCTGAATGTTTAATCAAAATCTTATACAGATTTTACATTAATCTACAATGTAGCTTAGAAACAGGTTGTTTACTAAATCATTATAGAATTAACTGTTACATGTACCTTTTAAAGATTACATTTGTTGAAATAAACTTTAGTTTTCTCATAAAAAATTTCCATTTGCAGACATGAGATTATTTTAGAAAATTTGCCACTGAAATGACTGGCTTGATTATTGAGCCAGTCATTGCAGTGGTAAAATTAAAAACATATCTTAGATTTGTCTGAAAATGGACATTTCTCAAAACCACTGCAAAAGGTGTCCAGTTTAGTGTTAAAGTGTTAAAAGGATTAAAAACACTAAATGTTGAATTGTAAAGAAAGCTAAAATCTGCCCCAGTACGCGTTAACAGCATGTCCTGTTCTTTTCTTTATACGCTATTGATTAGGCCAGCTCAGGACATCATTATTCAGTGATAAAGATCAAAAGGACAATGTCTTTGATAAAAGTCGAGCTATCAACTGTTTTGGTATAGCAGACACAGTTTATAAAGGCTGTGGAATTAAACTAGTGTACTGGAAAGCTGTTGAACATTTTGAAACTAATCTGACCAGAAAAAAACTTGCTGCCAAAAGAAGCAAGAGCTTTTGAAAGTAAAATTACAAAATTTATGTAGTAAGTATAAAGTAATCAGCAGATTATCTGATTGGAATGAATTTGCCATTGCAACTAATGAAATTAATAAATTATTTTCAAAATGTTTAAATTCCTATTTGAAATTAAGCTAACATCAAAGCTGATGGACATTTGGAAGCTAATTTCACTGGAAACTGTTATATTGCTCCATGGTAGATGGCGGATTATCTTATCATAGAAAGTCAATGCTCTAAGGAAATCTGTATTTATTGTACTACTTTCAGGTAGAGATTGTCGCCAATCAGCGTGATTAATTCCAATTGGGTCCATGCTATGTAGCTGGTGGATCCAGAATTTCTCGCGTTCCTTACGGATAGACGTTGCTTCCGTGGATTCAGGATCACGATGGAACACCTCAATGATTCTGTAGTTGACTGAAGAGATGTTATGATTGGGGAGATTAAAGTGAATGGCTACTGGTGTGTCTTTTTTGTTTTTAATGTCCCTAAGATGTTCTTTAATACGTATTTGGAATTCTCGTTTAGTTTCACCAATGTATTGTTTAGAACATGTATTACACGTTATTAAATAAACCACATTCATTGTGTTACAGAATGTTTTTGTTTTGGTATGATAGTTGAGCCCAGTGTGTGAGCATTTGAATGTGCGTTTTTTGTCCTTTTGTTGACAAAATGCGCAATTGTGTTTTTTGCATGGAATGACAGGGTTGGTGATGTTTCTGCCTTGAATGCCAAAAGTTTTTGCATCCATAAATTTGGCCGTTATTAGTGTGTCTTTGAAGGAGGGATTCCTTCTGTGACCAAATAATGGCAGTTCCTGGAATGTTGCCCTGCATTTGGGGCTGCTCTGTAGTTGGTCCCAGTGGCGTAAGATAACATTTTTAGCTGGTTTGCTATGTGGGTGGAAATCCATAATGCATGGGATGCGAGTTGAAATTTGTTTTTGTGTGTTGGGTGAGAGTAGATTTTTCCTTGTTTTTTCAAGGGTTCTGTTGAGACAGTTTTCCAGATCTTTTTCTGGGTAACCGCGTATGACATAGTAGTGTATTACGTCATGCGCATGTTTGAGGAAGTCTATCTCTGCTACAAATTCTCTTGATTCTTAGTAATTGGCCAAAAGGGTTGGCCTTTTTAGTGGAATCTGGATGTGCTGAGGAAAAATGTAGGTAACCATGTGTGTCGGTAGGTTTGGTGTATAGGTCAAATCCCAAGTGTCTATTGGGTAATAGAAATACTTTGGTGTCTAAAAAGTTGATTGACACTTGTGACTTTTCGGCCGTGAACTTGATTGAATGATGTGAGTTGTTCATCATGTCGGTGAACTGATTCAATGATTCCAAGCCGGAGGTCCAAATCATGAAGATGTCATCAATATAGCGGAGCTAGAGGGCCGGTTTGGTTGGATTTTTATTCAGGAGTTTTTCTTCAAGCATTGCCATAAAGATGATGTCATAGCTTGGAGCGACTTTTGTCCCCATAGCGGTGCCTCCAATTTGGAGGTAATGTTCGTTGTTGAATTCAAAGTTGTTGCAAGTTAGCACAATTTTTAGAAGAGATAGAAGTCTTCTTTCTGTAACCGCGCCAGGGCAGCCATGTTGTCTTAAAAACTGTGCGACTGCTCTAAGCCCTTCGTTGTGTGGAATGTTGGTATAGAGTGATGTGACATCCATAGTGACTAGGATTGCGTGTGGGGGTACCGGTCCGAAATTCTCAAGTTTATTGATAAAGTCGTTGGTGTCACGTACATAAGACTTGATTAGTGGTAGGTGGATTTTGATGTGTTCATCGATGACGCTACTGAGGTGTTCAGTGGAGCTTCCATTACCACTAATTATTGGTCAGCCAGGTGTTAGCGGGCCAATAGATTGTTTGTGTATTTTTGGTAACAGATAGAATCTAGCTGTCCTTTGATTGTCGATTCTTAATCCGTTAGCTATCTCAGTTGAGATTTCACCACTTAAGACCATATCTGTGATGGCTGTTTCTACCCTTTCAGCGTGGGTGGTGGTGAGATCTGTGGTTTGCTTGACATAATAGTTTGGGTCGCTGAGTTGTCTGACAGCTTCCTGTTTGTAGCTGTCTGTGTCCTGTATGACTGTAACTTGTCCTTTATCCGCTTTTTTGATGACAATTGTTTTGTCATTTTTTAGCGTTTTTATAATTTTTCGTTGTTGTTTAGATAGGTTACCATGTGGGTAGCGTCGGTGCGCTTTTTTGTTAGTGTCAGGAGGGGGTGTCCAGGTACTCGGTGCCTTAAATTTTCGTGATAGTTTATCTGTGAAGCCATTGTTCTGGCTGCTTACTGTGGGGTTTTGAGTTGACGTTGACTCATTGCCCCAAAATGACGGAGGGAATTGAAAGTGAAGTTTCAATCTAAGTCTTCTGAAAAAACGGTTTAGATAAACGAAGAGTTGACCAAGGTTTGGTTCAACAATGCTAGGACCGAAACCTAGACCTAGATCCAGTGTCTTGCGGGTTGATTCAGGAATATCTTTGGATGAGAGATTGACAACAAAAGGTTTTGTTGGTGTTGTATTTTCATTTTTATGGTTTAAGAACACATTATAGTTGCAACAGTTGAAAGCAGTTCCTATATATGTAATTTTGGAAATACGATTTAAGTCAGTTTTTTCAGGAGAGCTTACACTTTGTCTAGTGTGTTGTCTCTCATTGGCTTGTTTCTGCCTTGATTTGTACGTCGTTTCTGTGGCTGGTGGTTTTGGCCCTGGACTGGACGTCTCTGGGTTGTGACCCCTTGGTACGGGTTTTGATTGTACTTCTTCCTGTCCCTGCCTTTGGTGGGCATGTTCATCTTCTCCCTGTCCCGGGGTTTCTTCGGTGGACTGGTCGATCGTTCTCTGGTCTTGAGGACCGTCGCTCTCACTGCCTGTGTTGCTTCTAGAAAAACTTTTTGGTCCTCTGTAGACGCCCTGAAACCCGCTTTGTGGCGGCGGGTTTGTTCCGAATGCTTATCTGGCCGTGTTCTAAGGATAGCTGCTAGGCCCGCAGCTAACTGTAAGCTGTGTTTTCTTAAGATATCGTTCCATTGGTTGGTGACAGTGTTGTCATCCGAAGGTGGAACGTATCTTACACTGATGGCCAGGTTGGCTGGAAATTCATCTTTAGAAATTTGTCTAGTTGTAGCATGGTGCGTGCGTGTTTGCACGCAGTGTTCCGCCATTCTCTGTAGGACTGGAATTGCTCCTCTGGAATGCAGGGTTTCTTCCTTGAATTCGTGACTACAGCCCTCATATCAACGGAACTGCTCCGCTCATCGTCTGCTATGCGGAATCTCTTGCGGCTCTGGATGTCGGAACTCACTTTGTCAATCACAGCATTGTTCATCATGTCTACAATGGTTTCTGTAGATTCAATTGATATAGCAGAAGTTGCTGCAGTCGGTGTATCGATCTTGAAAGTCTTGTGGATGGAATCACGCTTTTCTCAAGCAAAAATTTGATATTTTTGTAAAAAGCTTGTAAGATGCTATGTTGTCCTGACGCTAACGGTTAGTGTCCGTTGCCGCTATAACCTTTTACTAAAGATCTATCCCTTAAACCCAATGTATAAAACCATACATTTCGGGTACGCATTTACTCACAAACCGGGTACATTTGGGTACACGCACACTCGGGTACACCAATACACATTTAAAACAAACACTCGGGTACACCAAAACTCGGGTACATAAAGTACACAGATTGTTACCAAATTGGGTACAACTACACATCAAGTCGGGTACAAATACGACAACAACAATGGGATGTATCTACCAAATCCGGGTACATACACATAGGATCGGGTACAATCGGGTACAAGATTACTATAAAAGGAGCGCGCAAACACTGCATCGGCATCCAGACTCAACGGACACTAACTGTTAGCGTCAGAACAACATAGCATCTTACAAGCTTTTTACAAAAGCTCTAAGGAAATCTGTTGAACACTGAAACTATATAATAAGGAAAAATTAGTTACCTCTCCTTATTATGAATCATCCTGGGATCGGGACCAACTTTTTCGGAAATACTTTGAATGTTGATTCCTATGGTGGCCAAGATTTCAGTCATTAGTTTCAAAACATTCAACCAATTATTTCTTCAATAAGATTAATGTTTGTTATATGGCATGTCTGGGTTGAAAGGGTTAGAGGAAGAAATATATATGTACATCTATGAAGGCTGTGGAATTAAAATAGCGTCATTATTTTGGAAACAAGTTGATTGAAATTTGTCATTGCATATGTCAGAACAAAATTCAGTCAAATTTATTGAAGAATTTTCAGCAGGTTTTATATTTTATATCTGAAATGGATTCAGCTCTGTCAGTATATTATATCAGTGGTTATAGTGGTATTTTGTTTCTACTATATATCTCAAATTGGTTGACTACATTACAGCTTTTATGATGACATTGATGTTCGTATAGTCCTTCATAATAATTATCAGTCAAAGTAACTGAAATGTAACTAGTTACGTTGCTCAACAAATGTAATTGTAACTTTAACTGACATAGTGCAATGTAACTGTAGCTGTAACTAATTACATTTAAATGTAACTGACCCAGGCCTACTCTGCGCTGGACATTTTCCAGTATTTGTACATCCTTATAATGAGGTGACCACACCACGTTTCCATACTCCAGATGCGGGTGTACCAGGCTTTTGTACAGAAGCACAAGCGTAGTAGGTTCCAAGAAATCGAAGGATCGACGGATCATACCAACCAACTGGTTAGCATTATGTGCCGCTTTGCAAATTTGGGGACATTATCAACATGAACATCAAGGTCCTTCTCACAAGTTGTCTCTTCTAAGGGTACTGTGTGGTTGTTATAATGCATACTGTACGGTACTCAAATTTGTTGTTTGACATGCCCAAATATGCCAAATTAATTACTTTGCATTTTGATGCATTGAAGTGCAGCTTATTTAAGTCACGATTCTTCTAGTTGCTTTTGAGCTTCTTGTGAGGTGATTGGGGAGAAGAGCGTTGTGTAAAAAATAGTCTTTTCTTGACAGGTCTGCAATTGGACATTCCTCAAGACCGCTACAGAGGCCAGTTTAGGCCTGCTTGACCGTTAAAGAGTTAAAGGGTTACGCTACATGTCCCATTAGCTGAATGATTGTCTGAATATTGTAATGAATCTGATCAATATATCCAGTCAATGCTATTCTTCTGTTTCATGTGTACTATTCATGTCAGTTACTGCATTACTGTTACTCATTAAAGTAAACTGCAATAATGTCAATTTACAGCTGCTGTTATTAACTTCTAATGGATTTGAAGATTGCGGGCTGTGACAGTCAGAGTGTCACTGAAGTCTTACTGAAAACAAAAGGGATATGGTTGTGAGACACAGTTTATTCACCTATGATTTGTGGCATGTCTACATATATGTACTGTAGGTGACAGTTTCTGCCTTCAATTTGACTTGACAACTTATTGAATACTGATAATATCATTTGTCACGTATAATTGAAGACGGATACTGTCACCCCTATGTAGACACATCAGGGACAACTGATCAGCATGATCATCTAATGGTTAACAGCTTGAGTTTTACATGTTTTATAAAGAACACAAACCATAAATACTACCAGGTTGAAGAACATGTTTTATTTGGTCTGTAGCAGTTTTGTAAATGCTTCAATCAGTTAGTAGTACAATACATATAAGTATTCAGTGACAACTAATAAATAATTTACAAAATATGTGGCAATCTGGAAATCTAGTAGGGCAACCTAATTTAAATGAGGTACTTGTTCTCAAGGCAACCATGAAATAATGCGTAACTTTCGAGCCATTCACGCACGCACATACACACGCACGCACATACACACGCAGGCACGCACATGCACACTTCATGCACTTGTTGGCTTAAGTAGCACACATGCCTATAGTAACTTGCATGTGAAAGACTTATACTTGCCTCGAGTATCCAACTGGTATGCAAGTTATTTTTTAATGTCACAAATCATTAGTGATAGAGAAATATGTCAGCGCTTGATAAATAGCCCCACCATATCTCTGAAATTTATCTCTATGCGTCATCACATTACATGTACATCACATATATGACATAATATAAAATCAATAATATAATAATTTACAGTTAGCGAGACCGGTAGAGAGGTTCCCACACAGTCCCATGATAAGGCAGAAATATTTTAGAACTGATAATGCGGTCCTTCACAAGGCCAATGTCCAATACTTTATCACGCAGCAACAGCCCTCAATCAAATTAGATTCAAAACATTCAACAGTTTACCTGACATATATAGTTACCTGGAAATTGCAATTCTGTGAATTCAGGATTCAAAGTGTATAAATTGATTCAAACACATAAAAAGAAGTGGGTGGAGCTTAGCTAGAAACGGGTGGACATCAGTGATGAAGATTAGCAAGGGCCCACTTGTAAGACGTGAAAAGCCATGGCTTTGGATTAATACCTAACATTTGTCTCCTTGGTGGAAACGAAAGTCAGATGCCTAGCACTGCTTTGTGCCTGCTATTTATAGGCCTCTGGGATCCCCCTTACTGCGCATGCACGTGCATGTGTATTGATTGTTGATACAGGGAGATCCCTTCTGGTGGCTCCCAGAGTGGGGAATCCCCTGTATTGCGCATGCGCACCTAGTATTGCTGTTACAGTGGGATCCTTTCTGGCAGCTCCCAGAGTGGCAGATCCCCTGTATTGCGCATACACATGTGTGGTGATGAGGATCCCCCAGGTGGGACCCTCCAGCAATTTATTGGACACAGTGTTGGTGGATGGTGGCTTCCTTCTGGCGGATCCCAGGGGTTTTTTGTACTGAGCAAAGGAGCTAGTTTTAGAGGTTGGAGAGGTAAGAGGATGAAGTGAGGCCTGTTTATAGGTAAAGGGCATGGGATGTGTCCTATTTGATCCCAACATTGGTAAGAACTACCATAGATACGACTTTATGGCATTTCGCCCTGTGTTTGAGGGCTCATCAGAGGATTTATAGGTTTCTTTATATGATATGTCCCTTCGGAGGCGGGATGATCCTTAGGAAGATTCTGGCATAAGGTTTTGACACAGTAGATGAGGAATGTTTTTATTTAATACTTTATACAGTACAAGAAAGGTTTTATTGTATGTAAGCAAATTAGAATGAGTCTGATGGGGAGAGATATATGTGTAAAAACGAAGTTAATTTTGAGACTCGCCTGTTGATGGAGGGATATGCAGAGCCTGAGTTTTTTTAGAAGGATGATAGCATCGTGCGGCCGGAAATAGTAGTCCGTTTTTTCTCAAAAGCTGAAGTTAAAGCGGAAACAAGTTTAAAATCATCTATGAAAATGGCAGGAACCATGGTCTTCTCAAATTTGGAGATGCATTGGTAAAACAGTGGATCACAGTTTAAGATTTCAATGATATGCGTGGCAGCTTCCTGCATATTTCTAGCTAGTTGTAGAACTTCTGCCAAGTTTGGCCTGGTAGTGCTGGACTTAGGAAGATTGCAGCAGGCCGAGATGGCAGGCCCATGTGTGCTGGCTCCTGCGATGTATGGGCTTTCTTCTGCCCGGAGACATCTGGGGAGAGGGTAGAGATAGGTGTGAGAAATGCAGAAATTTTCAACCCTAAGTCGCCAAGCTAAGAATGTCTTTGACTTCGTTGCTTGTGGAGCTAGGTGAGATGTCCCTCAGCCATGTTAAACTGTCTAGTGAAGTGCTGGAAGATTTTCGCGCCACAAACATGTCATCATGGGTAGCGGGACCTCCTTCCGAGAGGGAGTTTAGCATCTCCTCTACCATGATCGATTGGATGTTGAGGCTCGGGCTGCTCTGCTCTTTTTCCTGGTTTTTATGAGCTGTTGTGGTATCAGTGCCCAGACCAGTGGGGATGAGTTGGGATGAAACCTGAGTGTTTCTGGGCGTTATGCTTTATAAGTCTTTTTTCAGGAATAGTTCGGGCCGTGTGATTTTTTCAGGTGAACTGTTGTAACTTATCTAAAATTGTCTACTTGTAATGGAGTTAAATCCTGGTAGCGTGGGTAATTGCTCCCCGAATGAGGTTCTTTTCTTCTGGGTCATACTTGAGTTAATGATGTGTAGAGCTCCACCGTGGGTGAGGCTGTGGTGCATCACCAGGTTTCTGGCCGCAGAGTGATTCCTTGCATAGGTAGTAGCGCAAGGTGTGCACACCCAGGTAGGTATTTCGTCTGGGTTCTGGTGCTGTAGTTTCAAATGGCGCAGGTATAGTATTTTCATACTGAATGCAACGTTATGCACCCCGCAGTGATATAAGTAATTTTTATACATTTTTGAGTTAAAAGATCTATATAGTATGTTAAAGAAACTGGTTGATAATTGCTAGATGCTGTACTTAGCCGTGACGTCATAAAGGGCCGATGTCATCAGTTCTTGTGTAGGTGTCAGGGGACGACGTCATAGAGACGTGGCTGATTGTAGCTGGATAGGAGCGTTAATTAAAGGTAGGTAAAACATACTTGAACGGAGGAAAGGAGGGGGAGGGGGCGCTGTAGACGAGCTCCCTATCCAATATGGTTGATGCCCAGAGGCTCCATTATGTGAAGTTGGTGAATCCAAAATGCTTCCTTTTTCCTCCTGATTGGAGTGCTTCCTTCGACATCTGGGTCTCCTCTCAAGACCTAGATGATGCAGTGTGACACATTTCCTTCTCCATGGTTTGATAGGTTAAAGTGGCGGGCGACGGGTGAGTTCCGTTTGTGGACAATATCTCTGTAATGCTCTTGGATTCTGAATTTGAAGATTGTTTTTGTTCTCCCAACATATTGTTTCTTGCATAGGGTGCAGGTAATCAGGTACACTACATTGCGTGTTCTACAGTTACGATAATTTTTGCCATGAATGCTGCTCCAGTGTGAGTGCTGTA
Source organism: Chaetoderma sp. LZ-2023a (assembly GCA_034401795.1). NCBI lineage: Eukaryota > Metazoa > Mollusca > Caudofoveata > Chaetodermatida > Chaetodermatidae > Chaetoderma > Chaetoderma sp. LZ-2023a. Next base: position 59,354,174 of record CM067362.1, on the reverse strand, counting down.
GAAGATTCTTGATTTGATTATTTTGTGGCAAATGCTGCAGCTGCGGGTTGGGCATGCCATGAAGGGATTCGCATGGGCAGGTTGGGGGAGGGTGTGTGAAAGGTGGTAGTTTGGCCCTAACTATGTGGTTTCCAATGATTGGATTTTTCCTCTGTGCGTGTGTGGGTGTGTGTGTGTTTGTGTGTGCATGCATTCGTGCGTGCGTGCGCGCAGAAGACGTCCCTGCCTTTAGGACTGCTGGAAAGGACTGGCCGGTATTAGGAAATAATCTTTTTATGTGGAAGGAGGTGGATTTAAAGTTGGAGATAACCGGGGAAATATTTCTTCTTCTTGGCGGGTAGAAGTTAATCTCTGTTTTTTTAGGCTTCAGTGTTTCAGGCATGGGGCGGAACCCTTTGGGCTTGGGGCGTGACTGGGCTTAAGCCCTTTTTCAAAGGGCTTGCAAATGTGCTTAAGCCCTTTCGTCCAAAAAGGGCTTTAGGCTTGTGCTTGTGCTTAAGCACATTAAAAATACCATGTGCTTTCAAGCCCTTTTTAAAGCCCTTTTTCAAGCCCTTACCTCAAATCAATACTTATAGTTATCAAATCATTGCTCTTTGCTATTCTACACATATGCTATTGCTACATATTACAGATAAACTTTTGCTGCCTATTTTGAAATTAAGTCGACTGAAACTAAGTCAACAATATTTTAGACAAATCATTAGATAACCCTTAGTAGCTTTCAAAGCCTACATAAAACATTTTTTTTGGTGAATTCAGAATGAAATGGCCTAATTATTCATTATTTTAAGAGAATGGCCACAAAGCCTGTTAAATATCTGTGAACTAATTTGACTAGATTAAGCTGTTGCTGCCTTTACAAAATGCTCAGCATGATATTTTGTACATCATATATAATTTGTTTTATGTGGCCTGCCATGCCTGTAGAGCTGCAAAACATTAACCCATTTTAATCCATATCCACTTTACTTAAATATAGTTTAAACGTTATATCTCAAAAAGCTAGTTAAACAGAGACAAATACAGACATCTCTGAATAGCTTGAAGCAAGTTACATCTGTTTCAGTCAATTTCCTTTCAAAATGTTCAACAGGGCCAAGATCTAGCAACATTGAAATCAACATTCTGAAAATTCAGATTGATATAGACTGAATGATTGGTGGTGTTAACTGACCATTCTAGCTTCTCTGCTTCTCTGGTCAATACAAAAGAATGAATTTCACACCTCCCTGCAACAACACCTTTCACAAGATTTATCCCACTTCTGTCTTGTAATTACACAAATGTACATGTAGGTAATGCTACTGAATAAGAATGTTCTTATAATAATGTAAGCTCCCACCACTCCTCACAATGCCCCCATCTTGATATATCTCTGCCACTAGATGAGGCATGATAAAATAACTTCTTTACAATGTAAATTATATTCTGTCAAATATTTTGAAATTATTAGTGCAGAAGATGTTGCTATCATCAGTAATGGCTTCATATCAAGTTATTTTTTAAATATTCTGCAACCTTAAAAGTAAGATATTTTTCAAGTAAATAATTAACTATTTAATGGTAAAATATGGTCAGAAAATGCTGATATACAGACAAAGAGACAGTTTTTGAGAATTACAACTAGAATCGATCCAGTTATTCCAGTAGTAAAATTTAAGAATTAACCTTAAATTTGTGTACAAATGGACATTTCAGGTCTACTGCAGAGGCCATTTCGGTAGGCTTTATCAGTACAGGGGTAAACCTTACAGAACAGATATGACAAATGTGTTATGATGTATGGAATATTTTGTTGAACATTTTGAAACTAACTTTATTGGGAGCTGTTGATTTAGGTCAGCAACATATTTCAGGCAAGTTAATTTCAACTTACACAGCTCGATAGCTCTGTATATATTTGATTTGAAAATGAGAAACGGAAATCTCAAGGGTTAAATGGATAAAACTTGGAACTTGTGAATCTACACCTAGCTTAAGTAGCACTGTCCCTTTTCTTTTAAATGTTATTTACTAATTGCTGTTTATTCTAATAATACTACGATATACTGAGAGACATTTCAACAGCACTATTCTCAAAATTAATAAACTGATGTCTTAATCATATTAGTTATTGTCTACATGTATGTATAATGTTTTGACCAACCCTTAAATCAGACAGAATTATCAGTTGGCTATGTAATTTCCTCAAAAGTGCTTAAGGGCTTGTGCTTAAGCCCTTTGCAAAGGGCTTGTGCTTGTGCTTAAGTCCTTTGGAAACACAGAGTGCTTGTGCTTAAGCCCTTTTTAAGTGCAAGGGCTTGTGCTTAAGCCCCTTTCAAAAGGGCTTCGCCTCATGCCTGCAGTGTTTTGTGCCTGAACAATGATATTGCATAGGTATCCATGGGCTAGGTAATGGTCTATGAGGGTGTTGCTCTGAATGCGAAGTTTGTTTTCGTGGAACAGATTCTTCTGAGTCTGAGAATTTGTCCTAGAGGGCTTGCGTTTTTGCAAGCTCTTGGATGGGCTGAGGTGTAGTGTAGGTAGCCGTGGGTATCAGTAGGCTTGGTGTAGAGGCTGAATGAGATTAGTTCATTATCCGAGCGTTGGACTTTGGTGTCCAAGAAGGAGAGGGATGTGTCTGAGATTTCTGCTGTGAATTTGCTCCATTCATGTAATCCAGGAAGATGTCGAGGTTTTCCTTTCCGTGGTCCCAGATCATGAATATGTCGTCAATGTATCTTAGGTGAAGGCTAGGTTTGAAACTTGGAGTAGTTTGTCTTCTAAATAGGCCATGAAGATGCATGCATAGGTGCATGCTGCTTCGCCACCCATGGTGGAGCCGCCCACTTGGAGATAGTGTTGGTCATTGAACACAGTGGTTTTTTTCTAGAACTATTCTGAGAAGGCTTAAGAGGCCACTGTGGGAGAGGTGTCTGGGGAATCCGTGTTTTAGCATGTATTTGTATACTGCCACTAGTCCCTCCTTGTTAGTGATGTTGGTATAGAGTGACGTAACATCCATGGTGACAAGAAGTGTATTGGGGGCAGTTGGTCTGTATGCTTCAACACGATTGATGATATCCGTGGTGTCTCACATAGGAGGGCATCTTTATGATATTAATTTTGAGGTGCTCGTCGACGAAGCTGCTGATTAGTTCTGTAGAGCATCTGTTGCCACTGATAATAGGTCTGTAGGTGAATTTGGATTCCTTTTGTGGATTTTAGGAAGTAGGTAGAATCTGGCTGTTTTTGGAGGATTTAGAATTAATCCTCTGGTGATTTCTTCTGAGATTTCACCATAAGTGACCAGTTGTTGGGCATGTTTCAACTAGGTTGGTGTGGAGGGTAGTTCTATCCTCATTGACTGGGTGGTAGAATTTTGTATCAGAGATTTGTCTGTTTGCTTCTGAAATATAATCTCTAGACCAGACGACTGTTTCCTGGCCTTTGTCAGCTCTTTTGATGACAACTTTGTGATTCGTGCTAAGTGTCTCCAGTGATTCCCTTTGGATGAAAGGTAAGTTGTTATGAATGCATGCCTGTGGTGTGTATTGGTTCACATCATGGAGGACTGCTTTGATGAAAGCATCTAATGAGCATGTCCGCGGGGGCCAGGTCAGTAGAGACCAAGTCTGGTGGAAAGGCAAACTGGAATTTGAGGCGGAGTGGTCTGAAGAAGTGAGTTACGTCTTCATGAAGCTGGCCTAGGTCTGTGTCTTATGGGGTTGTGCTAAAGCCCAGACCCTTTTCCAGGGCCCTGATAGTGTCAGAGTCAAGGTCCAGGTTTGATAGGTTGACGACAAACTTGGATGAATAAGGTTCATCTCTGTTTATTGTACAATTATCAGAACAATGGTTGTTGATATTGAGATAGAATAATTTGTAATTAACGAGATGGTAGCTATATTATTATAATGGTTTATATAGTCTGTTCTGGAGTGCTCACGGAAGTTTGATAGCGTCTTCTAAGTATGGCATCCGGTTTTGCCTCTGGCATTTTTGGTCCCTTTAGCAGAGGCCCAGTAACCCATAACTACTAGATTTTAGGCTGGTCTACCACAATTTCAAACTCACTAGCCCAGTTGACGACCTAAATTTTCCATTCATATTTGGAGACTGTGAACTGAAAATCATTTTATATATTTGCTGACTCTATTGCAGGTTGAACCAGTTTCATTAATCCTTTCAGTCCTTAAAAAGTCAATTTTTTTTACAATCTGTAGCATATTCTGTTGAAAAATATTCAACAGATTTTCTGTTTGTTAGCCATGAAATTGAGATGCATGTGATTTACTGGTGAAAGGGTTAAGCTTGAAAGCAATATATTTAACACTCATTAGTAACCCCTATATTATGATATCCTGTGCTTTTAAATCTGTGATCTTGAGTGCTGATGCATCTTAATTTTAAAATTTGGCCCTTAAAAAATTGACTTGGCCCGGTTAGGTTGTGCGTCTAGGTGCCCATGTGACTACGTGGTTAAAAAGCTAGTTTTATCACTGGTGGGCAAAGCTAGAAATGGATCCTTCTATTTTGGTACAGCAAAGGATATTTAGGAACAAGTACAAACACGCAATACATGTAGTTGCTTTGCTAGTTGATAGGCAGTTCTGCCAAAATTGTAAAAATCTTGACAGACCAGAAGACCGATATGTACATTTTGTGGATTGCACCTAAAAATTATGAATGAGCGTCTAATCTGTAATTCAGCAATTCAGCCTTTTAACCTCAAATACTGATGACCTAATGATGCTGAATTAAATAGAGACATTTGAAGAGATTGAGAAATGCAACTGTGTCTGACTGATTGCAGTCTCTTAAGAGGTGCTATTTGATTGTTCTAACTGTTTCAATTTTCCATATATAAAAAGTTATATAACAAGTGATAGTGATTATTTAACATTTTAGCCATCGAATGTGTTCAAGAAAATTTAAATTTTCTCAAACAAAATGTCGATTTGCAGAACAAGATAAGACTATTTTTGAAAATTTACCACTGGAATGACTGGCTCGGTTATCTAGCCAGTCATTCCAGTGGTAAATTTTGAAAAATAGTCTTCTCTTGGATTGCAGATCGACATTTCTCAAGACCACTGCAGAAGCTGTTTTAGGCTAATATGAGTGTTAAAGGGTTAATACAACTATGAACTATGCTCGCTCTCGTGGTGTTCTTTATTAGGCCATCATCTTTACCAAGTATAGGTTTCGACTGGTCATGAAATCTTCTTTAGTAATTTCTTATGCTTGATCAGTTGGATTGAAATCCATATGTCAGTGCAGTGTTTTACACCTGCTTTTATACTTTCGAGCCGTTTACAGTTGCTTTTTGGTGTAACTGGGATGATTGAAAATCTGGTTATGTGTAACCGGAAATTCATGATTGTAACTGGAAATGTTGATTTTGTAACCAGATTTAACATCTTGTAACCGGAAATTGTCAATTGTCAGTTTGTTGGTGACCAGAATTTTGCTGACTTTTGGGTTTGTGTAACCGTTAAAGTCATCAGTGGTGTAACCGGAAAAATTTGATTGTTGTTTTCTAGGTTCAGTGTAGCTGTAAAAAACTTGTAATGTAACCGGGAAAAAAACAACATTGTACCCAGTGTCCAAGAATGTTTGTTTGGCTGAGTTCACATTTGAGTGGTTCTGTAATATCCGTATGTGGCGGGAACTTATGGCATATAATTAGCATTTGGTAGACATAGGTTTCCATTTTGTTGGATAACCTTAAGTGGAATGATTCAGATTTATGGCATTTCGTACTTTGTGTAGTTTTACTACACTAGTTGTCTGCTGTCTGTGTGGGTGATGATGGCTCACAGATGTTATCAGCACCTTGTTCGTCAGTGTGTGATTCTGTGGGTGCTGTAGCTGGTCAGATGTGTGTCTCGTTAAGGTTTTCAGTAGTGGATGTATTATCGGTTGGTGTCGCCTGTCTCTGTTCAGACGCAGATTCTGTGGCAGTCACGTTGGCTGCTGTTGATGTCTGTCTTGGTGGGGGGGGTGAAGTATTCTGAAGCTAGAGTAATCTAGACATTGATTACTCTAGTACTGCCTGCCTGTTGAAGAAGTTTGTTTATTTGTTATTTTGAGAAAAGGTGTATCTTCTCACAGTGGCCTCTAGCTTCCTCTAGGCGAGTGAAGCTAATTCCGCAATAGCTGCAGCTCCAGAAACCACTCTGTTCGTGGATTACTCTAGTGTGTCTTAGCCCCGTGCATTGTGCGAATTGTGCATTACACTTATTACACTTAAATTTTTCGATACATGTAAGTATTAGACTGTTGGCTAACTGATTCTATATATTTTATGTGGAAAGGAGCGAACGTAATGGTCACTGTGACATCATTGATAGACATCTTTTATGATGTCATAGAAGGGTTTCCATGACATGGAGTTTGGTGATTCTAATTAGTTTAAAGAACAACTCAGATTTCTGGAATCACCAATCTACATGATTAATCTCTATAGGGTCCAACATGTGTAGTTAGTGTATCCAGTACTTCTGTTCTTTCTTGATATGAGTTTTAACAGTATCCTCAGGGTCGTGAGGTAGAACTTGTATAATTTTATAGGACACATTTTGTCCAGTGTGATCGGGTAAATTAAAATGGTTTGCAAGCGGGGTATCTCTGTGTTTTTTTAGGTGTTGCAGTCTGTCTGTCTGTCTCTCTGTCAGGGGTGTGTAATGTACACACACTTCATAATTTGAACAGACAAAATATTTGATGATTGTCCCTTAATTGCATTGAAAAGATTGCTGTGATAATGAAATTGAAATTCACAATTAAATAAAAAGAAATTGTGCACGTCTAACTTTTGGGTTGCATTTCGGCATGTTCGGTGAGACTTGCATATGAAATGCATATGTTCATATTTTCTCGTTATATTCCCTGAATAAAACCTTGTTTTATCATTGATTTGCAGTCAATGGATATATTTTATGAAGTTGGTATCGGTTTTTATATTATTTGTATTATCTAATTTTCTTGTTGCAGGTGTTGTCTGAACATGTGACTTGGCTTACAAATGGCTTCAATGACTCGTCAAGTAACAAGAAGTTCAGAGAGCGTGACCACGGATAATAGATTGCCACGTACTGAAGATGTATTAGCTGAGCATCTCTACCACATTGTTTATGGACTGTTAAAAGAGGATGATTATAAACCAATTCTGGGGTATTTTGTAGCTCATTCATGTCATTTGCACAATGAAACTGCCAAGTTTTCATGTGTGAACTGTCCACTGTCAACACACAATGAAGATAATACATATAGCTTTTCTAAATGGTGGAATAGTAATGAAGAAGTTGGGATTCATGGAGAAAAGTGTGGTCGTGATGTGGTTGAGAACCCTCACTTACGCTGTCATTTAAGTGATGATTATAATTTTGTTACATCCAGTGCTTCCAGTACTTATACACAAGCAACATTCCATCAAGCAGACAAATCAGAGAACACAGAAACCGGTCTGTCACAAGAGCTGTCACATAATTATTCTTCCAACTTAGAAACGAGAAATAGAATGGTGATTAATAATGAATGTATATGTAAGAATTCATCTCTCATTGAATCTCCCTCGCAAGTATGTAATAAATTGGATGCCAAATGCAGTATTAATATAACTGATGACAAAATGAGATTAGAGCAGCCATTCTTTGATATCTCTGAAACCAAACTTGCATGTATTAAAACTGCATCTTCCAGATCTGATGTAATTTCTTCTATAATTGCGTCACTCACTGCACATATAACGGGTATGCTGCTGGAGCCAGGTCAGACTGACATCTTGCTAATATTACTGACAGACAGAGATGAGTTGAAGACGAGAGTTGATCAAGCTTTGAAGTGTATCAGAGATGGCTTTGGTGCTAACAACAGGTGATTAATTAGTCTATACAGTACAGCACAGAAATAACTTGTACCGTGTATTCAAGACAAAAATAAAACGTACATTTAAATATTCTGACTATAATTGGCAGTAATGTCTTCCAATACAATTATTTTCGAAGTATGCAACAGATTTTATTTTTGTTCTAACTAGCATGTTTCTCTTTGTTTTGGAAACATTTTAACTTTTTAGCTGTACTGCAGGTGTGTTAATTAAATGGGCTACTTATGTTTGAATTGGTTGGTTGAAAAATAAATCATGGCAGTATTGATGGACTGGAGAATTAAGCCATCATTCTTTGATGGGATAATATAGAAATCTAAAAATTCCATGCATCGTAGTTTATGTGTGGCATGTATCACATGAATTGTGAGGTGAAGTGAGTTTTCCTTTAACGCTTTCATCCCAAATCCCAGTCTCACTTTCAGGTCAAATAAACATGTCAGCCATTGCAACCGATTCAAAACAAATTTCTGATAAAATATTCAATGTAATATTTCATAGGTCGTACAGAATTGATATGTATCTGATGGTTCTGACATATCATTTTGATAAAGGTAGCCTTTTAATTGTCAGATTTGGCCAAAATGGCTTTAGACGTGTTCTTGAGAAATGTCAAGGCCAATTTGGGAATCCCTGCCCGCAGGAATGACTGGCCCAATATCCAGGCATTCTGCTGGTGGCTTTTCAAAAATATTCATATGGCCTGACAATCGGCACTAGATATTAACTTGATTTCTTTTTTAAAACCCTGTTACAAAGACCTTGAGAAATGCCCATTTGCAGGTCAAGATAGGCTTGTGCGATTATGTGATTAAATCGAAAATTGCGATTATTTCTTAAATTGTGAATTTGTATGATTAAAATTATATAAATGAATAATCATGAATAATTTCTGCTGCATAAAATATGTCAAATCCTACCGTTTAATTACTTTTTAATGCGATTGGTCACAAAAATTAACATGTTGCTCAATGAATGTATTTCCATTTTTTGAAAAAAATGACTGGGTCGACCATTCCAGTGATACAGTTTCAAAAATAGACGGTCTTCTCTTGGCCTGCTATTATGGACACCATTGCACCTTTCATCATGATATGCTTTCGGTGTTATGTCTGGATAATTTGTACCCAAGCTGATTAATCAAGTAATCACAGTCATTCTTAAGTAATCGATTGTGATCACTGAAAGCAATAATCGCGACAGCCTAGGTCAAGAGAAGACTATTTTAAAAGATTTACCCCTGAAATGACTGACTCTCGATAACCAAGTTAGTCATTCCAGTGGTGAACTTTTCAAAAGCAGTCTTCTTTCCCTGCAGATAGACATTAGTAAAGAAGAAATTAAAATCTTTTTACCAATCTTGACCATTAAAAGGTTAAAAATGTTTTACTCTTCTTTGTGCCTGTCAGCGAGGTGATGTATGAGGAACTATGTTCATCTGAATCTCCTGATAAGCATACTGATAGTGGTGATGATGGTGGAGGAAGAGGCACTGCTGATGACATGGCGCAGCATTTATACCACGCTGTATCTGAACAAGAACCACAATTTGCAGAGAAAATTACAGGTTAGACATTTTAGGTCTCTGACTATAGTACAGCATAGAAGTAACTTACCATGTTTCCAAAGTGAAATAAGACGTATTGTTGAATATTTTGAACATAATTGGATTGGAAGACGGGCAGCAATGCCTTCCAATCCAATGGACCTTTCCATTTTTAGCTATGCCCCACCCATTTCTAGCTAAGCTCCGCCCATGCCTCTGTCATGTTGGGATGGATTGATCTCTGAACTCTCTGACTATCAATTTCCAGACAACTATACAGGTAAGCTGTTGAATATTTTGAAACTCATTTGACTGGACACCATTGCTGCCATAGGCAGCAACGGTGTCCCGTCAAATTAGTTTTAAAATAGTCACCAGCATGTTTATTAAATAGTAGAAATATACATTTTGGACAACGTGTCTGACTATTAAGAGTTATGATTATGATGTCATCATACACGCCGCTTAACTGATTATGACATCATATGACATCATTACTCTGGTAAGGTCCATTATGTTAAAAATGTTCAACAGAACATTTCTTACATCATGCTCAAATTTCAAAATTGTACTAATAACTAACATGTTTCTATTTTCAGTTTGGGAACATGTTAACTTATTTAAGCGCTGTACCCAGGGTGTCTCATGAGGGTCGTTTTGAGGGTATTATTAACTTAAATGTTTCTGTTTTAGAAGCATGTTGTCTTATTTATGCACCATATGGCAGTAATAATTGTATTGTAAATTATGCGCAGAGAACCTATCAGGGGTGTTAAAAGACGCAAAGCAAAGCAAGATTAGGATATTTTTGACAACGTAGCACAGGAATGACTCTCGGTGTCGGACTCGGCCATATCAGTGATAAACTTTCAATAGTAGTAGTCCTCACATGGCGTCAAATGGACATTCCTTTATGGTTCATTATAAGAAAATTCATATTTTCCTGACTATTGGTATGGTAGTGTGATATTCCTGCTTGTAATATGTATGCAGGAATGATACTGGAACTCGATGAAGCAGTACTGAGAGACTTTCTACACAATCATGATCATCTGAAACAAGCTGTTCTCAAAGCTAAAGAAGCCCTTAATGGATCCCCACACCGCGAGTCTGGTGAACGTGAAACAACTACAAGGCCCGAGTCATTAGATGAAGGTGTAATGGACAGCATCAGTGATGATGAAATGGGTGAATGGTTGTTCAAATATTTATCCTCGCGGTACCACGAGGATGCAGCGAAAATAACAGGTATGGCTTTAGTTAATTTACTCAGGACTAGCTCGTTTAGTCCCTGATTTATGCTCATGAACATGGCTGAGATGTACCTGGCTAGCAGCTATGATTCTGGACCTATACCAGTACGTCATGTAAGTAGGTAATAGGGATCCATTTCTAGTTATGCCCCGCCCATTTGTAGTGATTCCCCGCCCATTTCTAGTGATGCGCCGTGCATTTCTAGTGATGCCCCGCCCATTTCTAGTCAGTCTCTGTCCAATTTTGTATGCATGCTGGAATCAGTTTGAAACGTTGCAGCCTGATTCCTAGAACAAAATACCAATACAGGTAAGCTGTTGAATATTTTGATACTAATTTTACGGTGGGTGGGTTGTTTCTGCTTTTAAAGACTGATTGCTTGAAATAATTAGGGATAAAACGTGTTATAAATCTCATGGCATATGTAAGTGCATCCACACCAGTTGTATTTAGTGCTTTCAGCATTTCAGCAGATATGTTAAGGCAGCAATGGCTTCCAATCAAATTAATTTCCAAATATTAAACAGTTTTCCTGTATGGTAGCGTTGAAAATGAGACATGGTTGTGGGGGAATTCATCGGTGAAAGGGTTAAAATAGGTGGTCTATCTGGACTATCAATTGTGGAAATATTTTCACTGTCTGTGTCAAATTATTCTCTCACGTATTCAGCCCAACCCGTGGCTGATTTTCACTTTGTCAAATATCAAATCTATGCTAGCAACAGTCCCCAGTCAAATTAGTTTCAAAATATTCAACAGAATGTTTAGTAAATTGTAAAATCATCAAAGACATACATTTCGTAAACTTGGTGGACTTTTCCTGCTCCGTGACGGTATTATAGTACCTCGTTATGATTGTGACGTCAGCCTCCACGTTACATAATGGCCCTTTCCAAGTTTATCCATCTATCATATGACATCATAATCAACTATGTGACGTGTAAGATGATGTCATAATCATGATGTCATGAATGACTCGATATGGGCTGTCTTTAGTGCTTAATAGTCTGACACGTACGAATTGTATGTCTTTACCATTTAATAAACAGTCTGTTGCATATTTTGAAACTAATTTGACTGGATGCTGTTATATGCTGCATTAGTCAAATTAGTTTCAAAATATTCAATAGCTTACGTGTATAGTTTTATGGAAATTGATAGTCAGGGAGATCAGAGATCGATCTATCCCTACCCCTACACAGACGTGGTGTGGGTGGAGCTTAGATGAACATTGGGGGGTGGGGGAATAGATAAAACTGGAAAGGTCCATTGATTATACCATCATATACTTGAGTGACAGATCAGATGCATCAACTGATAACCTGGGCTGACAGTTTTAGTTGTGTTTTGTATTGCAGGTATGTTGCTTGAAGTGGATGGTAAGAGTCTTCGGCATTTAGTCACTCACAATGAATTACTCCTAGAGAAAGCTGAGATGGCATGGAAAGTGCTGAATAACTTCAAGATGGATCAAGCCAGATGACAATAAGATGCAGGCCATGAAATTATTCTGTTAAATTATACTGTTGCACAAAATTAAAATTCTAAAAGGAAAACTAGGTTGAGCATTTTTTGGTCAAATTTGGCCAAGTAATATTCTAATAGAAAATGCATGTAGTTTTAGGCCAAGGCAACTATTTTTCTTAAATATTACCTCCCTGTGATCCAACTAATCATTCCATTGGTAAATTTTCAAGTATTGTTATCTCCTGACATGCATTTGGACAGTTATCGAGACTGCTGCAGACTCGATTTTGGTTATCTTGACCATTGACATGTTAAGAGAATTATTGCCACGATTTATTTCCCTGGGAGGTAGAAAATATTCCAATAACCTGTTAACCTCAAATTTGTTCAAGAGAATTTCAATTTTCTTATACAAAATGTTCATTTGTAGATTTAAAAAAAAAATTTACACAGGAATGCGTGATTTGAGCCAGTCATTCCTGTGGTACATTAAAGAAATAGTCTTCTTTTGGTCTGCAAATGGACATTTCTCAAGACCACTGCAGAAGCCGTTTTTCACTGGTTTGGTTGTTAAAGGGTTAATTATAGACTGCTTGGCCACTTTTAGTTTTATCGACTGTATTGAAAACATTTGAAACTGCATTGCTAGACAGAGTCAATCAACAGTTAAGTTTGTCGAAATGGTAGCTAAACAAAGTGCATTTTCCCACAACTTTATTGAAACAAGTACAACAGGAGCAATCAGAGATTGCAAACCCCTGTTTCTCACGTTATAAAGATTTTGATTTTCTCAGGAATTTTCCAGATCAGGCATAAATTTATGTGATCCTAGTTACAGTCACATCCTTTCATGAGTTAAAATATGAGCCAAATTGGATTAGTTGTTTATGAGATATCCATAGACCCAGAATGTGAGCAACCCAGATCCATGTTTTTATCCAGTCTTGAAATCCTCTTGAATGATATGTTCTCTTGAGTTAAATTGGATAAGAAGTTTCTGAGATACAGTTGTGGACAGGCTTATGCGCATGCATGCACAAATCATGTGGTTTCAGGTGAACACCATGGTTTATAAGATCTATTATGTTTGCAGTTACATAAATCTTGGCAATAAAACGTTTTAGCGTCAACTTCACAATATAATGATCAAAACAGCCTCTGCAGTGGTCTTTAGCAATGTCCAGGACAAAAGAAGACTAGTCATTCCAGTGGTCCTGTTGGCCTGCAGATGGACACCTATTAAGCAAAAGTATTGAATTAACATTTTATAGTTAAGACAGCCAAGACAGCCGCTGCAGTGGTGTTGAAAATTATCAATTTGCAGACCAACAGAATGATATTTTTTATAAATTCCGGATTTACATTTATAAAAATAGTCTTCTCGACTTATAAATGAATTTTCACTAAGGAAATATTTTGATTTTCCTGATTAATCTTGACCATTACATAGTTAATTAATATAAGTGACATTTTGATTGCTTTGAGGCGCTGTTGACACGAGAGAGGTTAAATTGTTTTTATACGATTAATTGCCGGTGATCATATTAAAGAATTCACCTTTCCAGAGTATCCAACCATCATATGACGTCATAATGAACTGCGTGATGTGTAGAATGACATTATAATGAATGATGTCGATAAGTACGTCACGAACGCATATTTGAAGACGGTCTATGCGTTGTTGTACAAATTGTTTGCTTTTACTATTTAATAAATATTCTGTTAGGCAGCAACAGCACCCAGTCAAATTAGTTACAAAATATTCAACAGTTTCCCTGTATAGTTTTCAGGAAAATGATAGCTAGGGCATTCAGGGATCAATCAATCCCAACACGGCGAGGTGTAGGTGGAGCTTAGCTAGTGATGGGCGGGGCATGGCTAAAATGGAAAGGTCCATTATATATGATTTTAATCATTTGTCAATATCTCATTCTAATAGACAGATTTCAATGATCTGCCCTAGGAATAGGCTTGCAGGAGCACATGATTAACTAAAAAATTGCGTTTATTTTTTAAATCGTGAATTTAAATGGTTAAATATTAAATAATCGAATAATCGTGAACAATTTCTAGTGCATAAATATTTTAAAATCTACCTTTTAATTACTCTTTAATGCGATAGGTCAAGAAAATTGATATTTTGCTCAGCGAATGCATGTCCATTTTGAGGCTAAGAAAAGACTGCTTTTGAAAATGTGTCACTGGAATGATTGGCTCGGGAATTTCTTTGGGCTTGATAATGGACATGTCTAAACACCATTGCACCTTTAGTCATTAATATACTTGTGTAGACTGATTAAATAATCAACTCAATAACTGCACAAGCTTACCCTGGAATACTTTGCTTAACCCTTCTTGTGTCGTCAGCCATTATTAAAAACGGATGAAAAATTGCAATCTGTCCGTCGATCTGTCTGTCCGGCTATCTCCTCCGAAACCAAGGAATTCAATCAATTTATTTGTCATTTGAGTTACCCATATGATTAGGGACCACATGTACATTAGGCACCACCGCCCGCAAGCTAAGGGTGGGTGGGGGTGTGGCAGAACAACAATTTTGGTGGAATTCAACTAAATTTGGTATGTGAGTTACTCATGATTGCAGATTGTGAGGCAATGTTTACATTAGGCTCCGCCCCGCGAGTTGAGTTTGGGGTAGGGGAATGGTGGTGGGAGAGCGGCAAAGGCAAAGTTGGCAAAAGTATTTCCATCAATACTGCACATTCTAGTGTAAATTTACCTTTTAATGATCAAGATTTCTCATGAAAATTGGGTTTTTTGCTCAGCTAATAAAAGACTGATTTTGTAAATTTCTCACTAGAATTGACAAAAAAGCTCTGATATCCTACAAATGGATATTTCTCATTATCCACACAGAGGCTGTTTTAGGGGTTCTTGACCAGTTTTGGGTTAACTTGAAATAAGACATGCACAATTTTCGTGGTGAAGAATTTTCTACCATGTCCTTTATGTTTTATGTAGGAATTTTATATAACCCTTAGCACTTTGAGAATTTTAAAGTTTCGACTGAAATTAAATTAAAAGATGATCTTGTAGACAGCATTATCATCCACCAAAATTGTGACATTACTGAGGGTCTTTTGGCCGGATTGACCATTAAAGGGTTAAGTTGACACAGGGTGGGTTAATACTAAAAAAATTGTTTTCAAATTATCCACTAGGTTTCCCGATCTTGAAACCCTCGTTTCTGATATTTCAGAATGCATGTGGATAATGGTTACACCCTCCTCTCTCAACACTGGTTGTAAATCTAAATTCTACATTGTAATTTCTGCTCGGTTGTGGGATCAAATATGTGAATTATCATAATTATTAGTTTGTTGTTATATGTGTTTGTCAATTTTACATGATTGCTTAAGTCTTAATTTGTGACTAAATAAGGTGTTCACATTTAAACCTTGAAATTCTAGTGTCTCAAATTCAAGACGTTTATGCAGGAAGGCTGTTGAATATTTTGAAATTAATTTAACTGGGATCACTATTATAGGTAGCTAAAGCAGAAACTAGCTGGAATAATATGAAAATAATTTGAGGGGAAGCATTTTCAAAATGTTCAAAAGAAAATTTTACAGCATCATCTAAATTTAGAGTAAAATTGACTCATTGTTTTCTTTTTCTAATAATATCCTAGTTTTTATCTTGAATCTGCTGTGAGGCTTGGACTACATGTTTTAACCCTTTAGTGGTCAAATGGCTAAAACCGGACACTGCAGAGGTCTTGCAGAAAGTCCATTTGCAGACCAAGAGAAGACTATTTTTGAAAGTTTCCTACTGGAATGATTCCCTTGATAACCGAACCAGTTATTCCAGTAGTCAATTAAAAAAAAAATAGGCACCTCTTGGCCTGCAAATGGGAATTCACTAAGCAAATAATTAGGCTTTCTTGACCAAATTTGACCTTGACGGGTTAAAGAATCATTATTTATTGACATTAAAAAAACAGGTGGTCATTATAGACAGATTTCATTGTGTTGTGATTTTAAAATATTTATTTATATACAATTATTTTATATTATTTTTGTTGAATACTTTGTTATGGGTTAGAGAAATAATTAAATAAACTGTTGCATATAAATGGTCTGTTTTGGTGTTTTTCAAAACATGATTGCGAGAGCTATATGTATGTTTTATAATGTCTGTATTTTAGTGGTGCGTACAGGCCTGTGCTGTAATATTTCCAATGGTAACCCATAATAGGTTGCCTTATATGTTTTAAGGCGACATATGGTTACCTAAACCTTAGAAAGCTCATTGATGTCCATACTAAAATCAACAGATTAAGCTAACCTGTTTCAGGGCCCCTAAAATAAATTAAGGCAACCTCATGGAGAACGTTTTCAACAGGTTACCATAACAGCACAGGCCTGTGCATAAAATGGCCATATACCTAAAAATTGTGATATATATACAATGTGTGTATTTAATGTGGACAGAGGTCTTGTTGGATGAGGTGGTGTGGATCACAACATATTCTTAAAATAATTATCATGTCAATGAAAAGTAGCATACAGATTTGGAATATTTATCTTGCCATGCCGTCTTCTGGCAGCGAGGTTGTCGTGATTACAAGTCCTTGGCAAATTTTGGTTACGGGATTCACTTAGCTCTGCTATAACTAAACTATCATGACTTTTCATAACCAAATATATATAGCCTTAATATTACTACATCTATATATATTCTAATGCAGGTATATACTGCTCTTCTCTATATTTTTGTGATAGAGCACAGACCGTTTCCCATTCAGTGACTGACCTATATCATTGTGATTATGACAGATCCCTACATTTTAGCTCTATACATGGGGCGTTTTGATGTTGGCGACCTCTGAAGCAGATTGAGTGTCAATGGATTTTTCCATTTTATCTATGCCCCACTCCTCTCTAGCTAATCTCCAACCACACCTCGCTCGTGTTGGGATCGGTCGATCTCTGAACTCCCTGACTATCAATTTCCAGAAAACTGGACATGTAAGCTAGCTATATAACGTGGAAAGCCACGACTGGATTGGTTAACCTGACGCTTGTCCTGATGTTTCAAGACTAAAGTCAGATGCCTGACAATGAGTTTGTGCTCCATATTTATAGGCCTTTGGGACTGGCTTTGGGCCCCCCCCCCCCCCCCCACTGCGTATGCATGCACATGCTCCATTATTGTACATACCTTGGGCCCATGAAGGAGGGCCCAAAGTGTTTGGTACCAAAATCAGTGCATGCGTATGCGCAATGTGGGGCCCAAAGTTTTTGGGCCTTTGTAGTTTTGGCTATCTTATGAGTGTGCATGCGTGTGTGCCCAAAATGTTTTATTTTGGTTTATAGTTGGAGAGAATGGTCTGAGGGTGAAGCCATTAGGTGGTTTGAGGTGTATTTCTCATAGAGCTAGGTGTCCATTGTGACCCCTTTAAGGTGTGAACGGAGCTGTTAGTGGGGAGCTGGGAAAGGTTTTTATAATAGATAAGTGCGGCAGGAGGTGGTGGATAGGTTAACACCCCTTTCCGAGATCCGACTTTGTGGCATTTCGCTCCATGTAGGAACCTGATCATAGGAATTACATACAAGAATATGACAAATTTACTAAGAAAACCAGCGTGTTTGTAGAGATTTGCTTTATGCAGAATAATAAATTTTTTGAACATACAATTCTGGATTCGTATATAGTGAGTTACAGTACAATTTCACTTCAAGAGTATACTTACCTCCCTAATACTCTTTGATATTGCTAAATATCGGCTTTCACTCAATAAACACCCAGAATAAAAACAGTTAGGTGCCCCTACTGGGCAGGGAGTCAGAGTGCAGTCCGGCGGATGCCAGCCCCACCACCGGGCATGAGCAGACTAGCGCTTCCTCTTTGCTAATTTATTGGCAGAGGGTGTACACATGCTTTTGTGCTCAAAGCTTTTCCAAGTCTTTTTAAGCGTTTGTTAGAAGTTTAGAACACCTGTAAAGATGGCAGATAGAGTTACTTCGCCAGAGGAGGGCCCAGGATCTATCCATCAGGTGACTTCTATTATATTTTAGCGAGTTTTTCCCGGTGTAATGTGTTTCCGGGACTCGCGTTTATCGTGATAAGCGCCTAGTATAGTTGTTTTATGTCAACATGGTGCTATATAATACTAATCTCTCTTTGTGTTTATGTCCACAGGTATCTGTCAGGGTATGTATGGGACATCACATCAACAGAGGGTTTGTTTCTCTCCACCAAGGTTCCATTTCCTACTAATTCTGTTAGGTTATCTAACCAAAAAGTCTATGTCCAGTGACTCAGAGGCCTCGTAAGAAGGTCTTCTCACTTTGCCCTCTTGATCCAATTCCTTCCCCCTAAGGTGGAGAGAGTTAAGAGGTTGTAGTCTTGGTGGAGTGCTCCAGTTCATCACATTGGATGGTTTGTCTATACAAGGAGTCAGGTATTCTAGTTAATGATATGAGATGATGATAATTATGTAAACTATAAATTGCCACTATTATCATTGTGTATCTGATGTTTGTGTAGTCTGAATATCTATCCTGAAGATGTTCTGGTTATGAATACATTTCATCCTTACACCTGGATGTTTGTTTTCGGATCGATTTAATTTCTGTCTTGAATTAATGACGTCATAATCAGCCTTGCTCTTTATTAACAATTAAAGTTTTTCCCAACGCTGGTTTCTCATATGATTAGTGATCTTTATGATCAGTTTCCCTCTCTTTTCTTTTTGGTTTTGAGTTTCTAACCTTAACTAAAATGCTCATTGTCCTTGTCTTCTGTCCTGTTTCAGAGACCTGGTTGCCCATCCTGTTGTCGCTTCCTGAAGGAGAAGTTTATACCACATCTTTGCTTTCAATGTAGCCCCTGTGGGCCATTGCTTAATTGTGATGTGTGTAAGCATTGGGGGTTGGGGGGGGGGGCAAACTAATGAAGGAGTTTTTATGCTTACAGGCAAAGGACAAGGTTGCGGAGGAAGAGAGGAAGATGAAACGAGAGGTTGTGAGTAAAAATGGTAAGAGGAAGGCCTCGTCCTCAGTGGACATGGAGGCCTTCCGTAGTGAGATGTTGGGAGAGATGAAGAGGACAATAAAGGATTTGGTACCAGAGTTGCTCCGTGGCATGCTTCCTGAACCAAATCCTTTGTTGTCCTTGTCATCTGCTTCGGAGAAGATAATCCCCGCCTCTGAATCGACTTTCCTTAGGCCGTTACCAGTTTTCAACGATTCAGAGGTGGCCCCATAAGAGGGGGCGTTCCACGACCTTGGCAGCAGGCTTGCCGCGCCGGTGGTCCGTGGACGGTTGTCGCTGGAACCTGCTGGCTGCTTATCAGCCCAGGGGTATCCGCACGCTGCAGGTGCCAGTACCTCCTATGGCACCTTTCCTGGCCAGTCCGGGTTAGCTCTCTTTGCTGACCCGGAGTCTAATCTTTCTGGCCAGGAAGAAGAGGATTATCTGCTGGGGTCCCCTTCTGAAGCCGTGGCCATGGATTTTGACGTCTGTGCACCCCTCACGGGGAATACAGGCGACATGATCCACGGTTCTACTCACGCAGGAATAGAATTCACGGCTCAGAAGGTGGCCCTGGTTGGATCTGATGGTCAGTTATTCCGCATACCTCGGCTTGCCGAGAGTGTTGCTGGTGCTGGCCGGGGCCGTGGTGTGGCGGTATCTGCCCCACACTCTACCACGGCGCCTGCTCCTGGACAAGCCAGTCAGATTAACATGCCTGCTCTTTCGGGCCCGCATGCTTTCTCTGGTTTGCCAGGAGTGTCAGCATATCCAACGTCAAGCTCGACTGCGTTAGCTCAGGAGGAAGACGAAGGCCCTCGTCTAGTAGAGCTTTCGCAGTTAGCCACGGAGGATGATTGGTCTGATGCTTGTCAATGGCTGATAAGTGTCAGGCCAGACCTGCCCGTGGAGCAGTCGGCTAGCCAGCGAGACCACAGGCCGTGGTTAGCTGGAAAGTCGACTGTTAGCGCCATGCCATCGTTGATATGTTCTCGGCGGCGGAGACGTCCATCAAGGCGAATGGGCGTCTCGCGAAGGCCCCTCGCGATGTCGCAAGGCGCTACCGCATCATGCCCGTGGACTACCAGAGGTACGGTGTGGTACCTAAGCCTAGCGTGGATGACCGCGCGGCTTTGGGTGAGGATACGCGGCCAGGCTCCCGTTCTGACAGAGGAGCCTTGTGTTCGAACGCGCTGCGTTCGGCCAATGCCGCGTTGCGTGATGCGGAGGAGAGTGGGAGAGCGTCTATTGCGGCGCTGTCTCACGTCTCCCAGCTGTTACAGGGGGTAGTAACAGCATCCGCATCATGCCAACCGAGCCCGGTCACAGTCCAGAGAGCCATCCAGGATGGTATCAACCTGGCTCTGGACTGTATGACTTGAGCGGTGACCAGAAGTGTCCGGGCGAGGCGCACGTTTGCATTAGATAACCTGTGCCCGTCCCAGGACCTGTACAATAGGCTTCTGCGTACACCTATGGCAGGTCCTGGTCTCTTTGGAGGTGAGGGATGTAGGCACCTCCAGGGGACGGTCACTCTGGTCAACAACCAGAGGGCACTGCGCGAACAGTTTGAGGTGCTCCGTAGGGAGCGCGTTCGCGCTGCACCCCCTGTGTACCATCCCCTGCAGGGTGGAGGTGGCCATGTCAGAGGCCAGCCACCATCGCAGCGGCGGCCTCGGCCACATGCGATTCGGCCAGCAGTGAGGTGGGCGCAGGCTCCTCAGGCGCAGCCAGCCAGGCAGCCACCCGCGCACCGAGGTGCGTGTGGTCCTCGTCGTGGCGCGCGAGGATCTGGTCGTGGTAATCTGGCCTGATGGGCCGGTTACCACGGTGAGAACCACTCCGGTGTTTCTGGCAAAGGAGACAGTGCCGCTCTTGCACTCCTTATGTCCACCTCTCTCCCTAGGTGGACCAGTGGGAGGCCGTCTGGCCAACCACATGCAAGAGTGGGAACGGTTGACTCAGGACCGTTTAGTCTTGCGATGGCTTTCAGGCGGGTATCATCCCGATTCGATGACAGGCCCACCATCGCGACTGTCTGGTGCCAATCTGGACTCAAATTCCGAGAGATCCAGATCAAAGGTTGTGTATAGAGGAGAAAATAAACTCCCTCATACAAAAAGGAGCAATTCAGCCAGCACAGAAGTGTCCGGGCTTCTATTCAACTGTGTTCTTAGTGACAGAAAACACCGGAGGGTGGAGACCAATTCTCAACCTCAAGCCATTGAACACGTTCATAGAGACACCCAGTTTCAAGATGGAGACTGTGAAGTCGGTGTTGGCAGGGTTGGAGAGGGGAATGTGGACAGCTTCAATAGATTTGAAGGATGCTTATTTCCACATCCCCATAGCAAGGAGTTTCTGTCGCTTCCTGAGATTTGCATTCCAGGGCAGACAGTGGGAATTCATGGTGTTCCAGGGCAGACAGTGGGAATTCATGGTGTTACCCTTCGGAATTTCCACAGCTCCTCGGGTTTTCACCAGAGTGGTTCTTGCGATTACAGCAATCCTCCGCAGGAGAAGCATAGCAGTCCACACGTACATAGACGACTGGCTGTTAAAAGCACACACCCAGGAAAGTTTATCGGCCAATCTGGAGATTGTTTTGAAGACTCTCACAGACTTAGGCTGGATAATCAATTTCCAAAAATCAGAGCTGACTCCGTGCCAGAAGTTTGTTTACCTGGTGATGTTCTTCGATCTAGAGACAGGATATGTTTATCCTACTCAGGAGAGGGTTCAGATACTCATCTCAGTAATACAGTCAGTGTGCAACAGTCGTCATGTCCTGGCACGGGTTTACTTGAGAATGCTGGGGTTGATGGTTTCTTTCGAACCAGTCATTCCTCAGGCCGCCTTACACAGGCGGCCGATCCAGTTATTTCTCATGACACAATGGACCCAGAGTACAGGTTCACTGGACTCAAACGTGTCAGTGTTGGAGCCTCTAATTCACCACCTGCAATGGTGGTTGAAGACAGAGAATCTCCTGGCGGGGGTTATGCTAACCCCTCCTCACCCTCAGGTAACTGTGTATACAGATGCCTCGATGGAGGGGTGGGGAGCTTGCCTGGAAGAATCCACGATATCAGGGCTTTGGAATCTGGAACAGTCAAAGGAACATATCAATCTACTGGAGTTAAGAGCAGTAGTCCTGGGCCTGGAACATTTCTTACAGAAAGTTCAGGGCAAGATTGTTCTTATTCGATCAGACAACTCAAAAGTTGTGACTTACATAAACCGCCAGGGCGGAACGAAGTCGCCCAGTCTCTGTATGATGACATGGAGACTGCTTTCTTGGTGCCTGGATCACAGGATTACCTTGAAAGCAGTTCATATTCCGGAAAGGTTAAATCTGCTAGCAGACTCATTGAGCCGAAGGATGAGTGTTTTACCGACGGAATGGCAACTAAATCCATGTGTGGTGGATCGTCTGTTCGACCATTGGGGGAAACCCAACATCGATTTGTTCGCAACGAAGAAGAATGCGAAGATGACGGCGTACGTCTCTCCGATTCCAGATCCAAGCGCTTTCGCAACAGATGCGTTAGCTATCAGCTGGGTGGGAATGTATGCATACGCATTCCCTCCAGCAATCCTGATTCCAAAAATTCTTCAGAAAATCAGAGAGGAGTGCCAAGTGCTTCTGATCGCCCAAATTGGCCAAGCCGATCATGGTATACGGATCTGCTGGACCTTCTGGTCTGCAATCCGGTTCCTCTGCCACTGATGGACGACATTATCTTCCAGGGCAAGGCCCTTCACAACAATCCGTCAATGTTCAGATTGACTGCGTGGATGTTGTCAAGGAATCTAGAATTAAGGAGGGCTTTTCTGAGCAAGCAGCCATGTTTATGGCCAAAGCCAGGAGGGGGTCAACCTCCAAAGCATATAATTATAAAATCAACAGATTTGCAGAATGGTGCTCAAAAAGATGTATTGATCCAATGGATTCATCTATTCAGGTAGTAGCTGATTTCCTCTGTCACCTGTATGATGCCTATAGCCTCAAGCCTAACTCTATTGCTGGTTATAAATCAGCTTTGATGACGGTTATCCCTTGCTTGGCTAATAGGGGAAGTGATGAAGTAAGTACATTAAATGTATTAATTAAAGGCATGGGCAATCTAAGACCAAGGAATCCCCGGCGATAAGCCTTTTGAACCACTTAGTTCCATTTCTATGAAAATGTTAACTCTTAAAACTGTGTTTTTAATTGCTGCGGCCTCGGCTAGGCATAGGAGTGAAATTCATGCCTTATCAGCCGAGGAAGACCGTTTCGTGGTTACAGGGGAAGCCTTAAGCTTCTACCTAGGATTAATTTCTTGGCTAAAAATCAGTCTTTGAAATATCCAGGTCAACCTATTTTTTGCCAGCTTTAACTAGATATGATCCTAATTCTAAAGCATGGTGTCCCGTCCGAGCGCTCATCCGGTACAGACAACGTACTCAGGAGTGGCGAACGGACCAGTCAGCGTTATGGTAGTCATATATTGAACCCCATGGCAGGGCGTCTAAGGACACCATTTCCAGGTGGATTGTAGAATGTATTCAGTTTTGTCATAAATCCGCCACCGGTAAGCCAGTTGACATGGCCAAGGCTCACAGTGTCCGGGGCGTAGTGACTTCCACTGCCCTATTTAATGGGGTCCCTGTGGATGACATTATGTTGGTTGGTCAGTGGCACTGTGAGTCAAGTTTTACAGACCATTATCTCCGTGACACCTCTAATCCTCTCGCCTTGTCGATTTTGAAAGGATAATCAGGTGTACTTTTTTGATGAGGTTTCCTCATTGCTTGTATATATCACAATTAATTAATGGGAATAACCACTTTTTGGGACTGCATCAGCCTTCACCACTGGGAAGATGATGTCAGCAGCCAAGTTCAATAAGGTCAGTCTTGTTTATGTGTTGTTCATTGTTAATTGTATTGTCACGTGACCCTTTGTTATTAAAATGGTGATGGTATGTGTTTTTATGTGGTTCATCATTGAGAGTATACGAAAATGGAGCTTTTTCGTCTCTGTCCTATAGTACATGGCACTTGTACGTAGAGAGCGTATGGGACATTGTGGTCATTCGAGTCTTCCTCCCAGGAAGGGGGTGGGGGGGGGGGGGATTCGCATATGACATTCGGTCATCTCTCATCCATCGGTTTGTGTTAGCCGATGTTTTTTCAAATCCTGACTGTGTTTTCACACAGTTTCAGAAGTTTAAGTGCCTTAAACGCGGAAAAGCGTATAGGGAAGAGCTGGTCTTTTGACCTCGCCTCCTCCCGCCGAATTCCATGACGAATTCTGGCAATATCAAAGAGTATTAGGGAGGTAAGTATACTCTTGAAGTGAAATAAACGAAATCACGGATTTCTTTTTTCACGTGAGAGTTGATACTTACCTCCCTAATATGGACCCGGCCTCTCCACCCCACAGAGGCTCGGTCTTCAGGCTCTTATTAGTTGCATGTGTGTCAGCCAATAAATTAGTCAGAGGAAGCGCTAGTCTGCGCATGCACGGTGGTGGGGCTGGCAACCGCCGGACTGCACTCTGACTCCCTGCCCAGTAGGGGCACCTAACTGTTTTTATTCTGAGTGTTTATTGAGTGAAAGCCGATATTTAGCAATATCAAAGAGTATTAGGGAGGTAAGTATCAACTCTCTTGTGAAAAAAGAAATCCATGATTTCGTTTAGTTCATATAATTCATGACGTATTCTTGTTGTACATCTGTTCTAGAAAACATATTTGAGGGTAGGCATACAGAGTGGATGCCTCTATAGGATAGTAATGCTGTAGTGAACATACAATTTGTGATGTTTGTAATATATATTGGTCCACATATTTTGACTACCTGAAATATTGTTGTTTGTAGAGAAGAGAACACGCAATGAATTTCTGTACTGGTGCCATTCCTGGAGTGTGAGAACACTGTTCAGTCCAAAGTTGGATGAAATTTACTATTTTTATGTATGTATATACACTGTTGATTGACACATCACTAAAGGATATGTATACACTGTAAAAATGTAAAAACAGTTTCTGCAAAGAAACAAGAATAAAAATTAGTAAAGTAATAGGTTAGTTGATTTGTGTGTACTGTATCTATGCTTTATTTGCATAGGTTAATGATTTCAACGCAGGCGATTTTGATCATTTCGGCCATTTTGGTGATATCAATGGTCTTCTCACGGGATAGATAGTTTGTGACGTTACTGGGAGCTGGAATGGTCCCTCTGCCCTTTTGAATGTGTGTCTTTTGCAGAGTGCGTTCCAGTTTCGTTTTAATGTCAGCCTTTGTGTCTGTGTCTGGTAGGCGTAGTAGTGGCATGTCCGTTAAGTTAAGAACGCGGTTTTGGTTTTTAGCTGCTGGTAGCTTATAGGCCCGGATAGCGGTAGGCTATGTTGTTTAATGGTGCTGCTGCAGTGATAGAGATTGGCAACTTAGTGAGCCCCCCCCCCCCCCCCCCCCCCGCTCCATAACCAGCTCCTGTCGGTTTCTAGCGGCGGTGCTGGGTAGGGGTGGATGTTGGGGGTATCAAAGAGTGATCCTGTAATGCCAGTTGGTGGGCTTAACGGTGCTGATGGAATCGGGGAGATGAAGTTAGAATCTCCATGCAATTCCTTCAGCCAGTCCACTGTATTCATCGAGCTTGAGGTTGACAGATTGTTTTGTTCTTGTCCCTGAATGTTATCCCTTGGATTGTTAGAACTTTCTGGTATACCTCCATTGGAGAGACTGTCCAGAATTTTGCCGACCGTGATGGACAAAATGTGGTCGGGAATCTCTGCTTTTGGTGTTTGGATATTTGCTGGATTTGAGGGTTTCCTTTTATCAGCACATGGTAGATATGTAGTTTCTGGCCGTGTTTTTATTCTGCACACTTGTGTGTGCAGCGTGTTGTTTCTTATTATCAGATTTCACATTTGGCGGATTTAAACAAAGTCTGGTAGAATTATTAGTGGTAGATTGATTGTCTTTAGCATAGAAGTTTTGGCCTTTTCGAAATCTTCTTTTAGGAAAATTTCCTGACGTGCTAGAGAGTTTGGAGCCTGATTGTAGGCTTTGAATAAAACTTCCTGCCGGGTGGTTGTCTGTTGTGCCCCGCTTGGCCCAGGTCTATTGTTTAATGTTGGTGCTGTGGTGTTGCCGATTGTCAGACTTGCTTCTACTATGTTGGCGGCATCTTCTGCTGTCATATGGTGGTTAGGCTTGTTGTTTTCGGAAAAAATGCCTTGTGCCAGTATCACAAAGCCATATGGTTCGTTTTCTAGGATCCGTGTGGTCGGAATGGTCACGTAGATGCCTTTTATAATTTCTAAGGCATGCGAAACTGGTGTTGTGAAAATGACAAAAATACTAATTATTCTGCGCCATTCTATTTTCGTTATAATAACTTGTATGGAAGGGTTAGTGCTGTAACTAGCCTGTGATGTCATAAATGGTTGACGTCATCAGAAGGTGAGTAGGTGGTGACGTCGATCAGTGATGTGGGAGATGGTGACTGGACAAGGGTTATTTAAAGAAGTTCTTATTACGTTTGGAGGGTGGGTGGGGGAGAGGGATGGGGGCTGGTGTATTAACCCTTTATCCAATGTGGTTGATGCCAATAGGCTCCATGGTGTGGAGCTCGTGTATCCAGTACACCTTTCTCCGTCGTTTAGTGGTGTTGGTCTCTGCATTGGGGTCCCCTCTCAAGACCTGTATAATGCTGTAGGACAGGTGTGCCTTAATGTGGATAGACAGGTTAAAATGGCGGGCAGCTGGTGAGTCTTTCTGTTGTCCTATGTCGCTGAAATGTTATCAAATTCTGAGTTTGAATTTGCGTTTAGTCTCACCTACATACTGTTCTCTGCAGTGGGTGCAGGTGATGAGATATACGATGTTGCGAGTTTTTCAGTTACCAATGATTTTGGCAGCGTAAGTTTGTCCTGTATGAGAACTTAGGAACGTGCATTGTTTGCACATTTTGTCGCAATTTCTGCAGTCTTTGGTGGGGCATGCAATCAGTGGGTTGGCATGGATGATTGGTTGCGAATTGGTGATGGAGGGTAGTTGGGCTCTGACTATGTGAGAGCTGATCATGGGATTTTTTCTGTATCCAAAGATGGGTGTATGGGAGAATATTTCTCTCCTTTTGGGGGCTGCTGGATAAGACCGGCCAGTATTGAGAGATAACTTTTTTAGCATGTAATGATGTGGGATTGAAGTCTGCAACGAAGATGCTGCGGTTGGTGGCGGTTTTCTGAGGTTTTATGGCGTTTAGAAGGATGTGTCTATTGTAACGCCGATCGACCGGTCAGGTATGAACCATCCCAGCCTGTCTGGGTACGGAGCGGCCGAACAGGGTATGCTCCAAGTACACCCCCCCCTGGGTATGGCAGTACCCGTGTATAGAGCCATATAGTAGAGGTTCTTAAAGTGACTACATCCGTGAAATCGCCTAGTGCGCATGCGTGGGCATCAGATTGCCTACCAACGTGCGTTGGCGTTGGAGAGAATGGCATCATATTTTGTACTGAGTTGGTACATGTAATTCCTTTAAACTATACTCTCCTCGTCGTTCTCGGTATCGCTCATAACCAGAATGTGACGAGGATTACAAATCTTTTTACAATTTTAAAATCGGTCCAGAAATGGCTGAGTTATCCTTAATTAAACATTCAAATTCCTTTCAAAATACTTCTAAAAACCATAAGCGCATGCATGTACTTAGCGAATGGGAATGATAGCGTATCATGTGGTCGCACTTGGTTGTGCACTCCAGCTGTGACGCCACAAGTAGTATAAATGGGGCTGAAAAATCTGAATCGAGCGCAGTCAGGAGAGAGAAGGTGGTGGTGAGGTACCTGGTCTGAGATAAGAGAGTTGTGGGTAACTGTTTACTGTATACCAGGCTCCCTATA
Source organism: Chaetoderma sp. LZ-2023a (assembly GCA_034401795.1). NCBI lineage: Eukaryota > Metazoa > Mollusca > Caudofoveata > Chaetodermatida > Chaetodermatidae > Chaetoderma > Chaetoderma sp. LZ-2023a. Next base: position 59,326,132 of record CM067362.1, on the reverse strand, counting down.
GCCTACTGTGGTGACCTTCGGTTTTGAGCACTCGTCTCTGGGGTACTAGCCACCACATCCGCATCACAGTTTTGTAGGCTCCTGGAAAGATATCACTCGGGGTAATAACTAAATTTAAGTGAAGGAAACCCCCACTACCAACAACACAGAGGGATCTTCTTGCGGATCGGCCTGTTGGCCCCGATGTAACGCTCGTCAATGTATGTAGGGCGAGTGATGCTCTCGATGGATAACTCGCCAGATCTGCCATACCACGTCAACAAGTGATAGTTTCAAATCCGCACATGTATCGTGCACAGTTTTAGACATTTCGACTGGTCAGGGAACATTTCCTGATGCATCGCACGAGCTATGCGGTGCATCTCATCTTGTGATCCGCCAGAAAGTATCTGAATTTATTAACTTTCAACTGTAGCCCTTCATAACTACAGGGCAGCTTCAAACTTCCGCACCAGTATGGAATTTTCTAAACCGCTTAAATTACTTACATTGTGTATAAACGTTACTAACTACTAGCCATCCGCATCTACAACAGGTCTTCACCATTCCTGAGAGTGAGCCGCATCAGACAGTTCGCTTGCAGATTTTCCTAGCAGCTAGCTTCCGCATCGTGCCATCTCACATTCCAAACATGTGACGCTTCAGCTACTGTGATTCCAGAACGTTTTGCTTACCGATGACTAATAGGTACTCCGTTATTGTATCATTATATTAATGTATTATTTTCTGTAACAGGTACTGATGACTAACAGGTACCGCACAGTCGCCTGAGACCGCATTTTTATAGTTTATATATTTATTCTTATTTTGTGCCGATGACTAACAGGCACCGTCAAGGTCGTGTGACCTCTCCTTTTACTCTACTGTAATAGTTCATGACATGCGGTAGCCATCTAGTTATATGTTTTGCTTATTTTATACAAAAACATTAGAACCGCAGTTTACTAGGCTACACAATACAGCAACGCCAACCGCACCACCTTGTTCCCCAACAGCATCAATTTTTCACCAAATAGGTACTCCGTTATTGTATCATTATATTAATGTATTATTTTCTGTAACAGGTACTGATGACTAACAGGTACCGCACAGTCGCCTGAGACCGCATTTTTATAGTTTATATATTTATTCTTATATATATTACTCTACTGTAATAGTTCATGACATGCGGTAGCCATCTAGTTATATGTTTTGCTTATTTTATACAAAAACATTAGAACCGCAGTTTACTGAGGTCGCTGTTCATGTTCTCACTACGCGAACATGACATGTTGCCAACTAAGCCTGGAATATTTTAGCTCAGTAGGATAGGTTTATAGTAGTAGGGATGATTACTCTGTAGGAGACATTTTGTGTAAGTTTCTTTTCCAGGATTAGTGGATATGAAACACAGCACACCAGCTAGATTGTATAAATTGGGCATATACCTTAAGGCCTCCTATTCTTGCGAATATAAGAGTAATTGTCTCTGTCTACGCTCCTCCAGGCTCCAAGCGTATTAATTGTTTGGACTTCCTGCCATCACGTTGATTAGAGCTGACTTTGAAACTATTGGGGTTTCAGAGCGGTTAGACTCAGTGTTGATGACCGCACACACTACCGTTGTATCATCGGATACTAGTTAGTTAGAAAACAACACCAAAGTAGGAAGCACTGCGAAACTATTATAATTACTGGCCTGCAGTGCATCTCTGGGCGATTTCACATACACGTAAAATGTTATTCCACTGGTGCAGATCTCACATGATCCGCCACCGACACGCTGGTGACGGACAGGACACAGCTCTCCATCTAACTCTACAAGTGACTGGGTGCGGTCTTAAAATCCACCACGCTCTCACGGGAAGGTCACTATAGTTGGATAGCTGTCTCTTTGTCTCCACCATAAACTTGTGTTTTTCAATCCGTATGCAATATGACTTGTCCCTGTGCTGTTATATGTGGTCATGATGCGGTGGTGATAGGATCGTCATATGATTCTGAAGCTACCACCTCGTGACATATCCGCATGCGATCTAACTGAGGGGGATACGCCGGACGGTGACCATATGGACACCGAGCATTCTTGCCAGTCAGGTTTATATGTTAAAGATAGTTAGAATACACAGCCATTTGCGGCTTAACCGTGATCTGGACCCAAAGACTAAATGGTAGGATAAGATCTAGCAGAAGAACCACATAAATAAAGAGACAACTACTAATTCACTATCTTTGGACTTACATAAGGTGACGGTGAATTCTGCGGAAATCATCCACCTCATCTTCACGTAATACATCGTGCATCACAATAACTTATAATTCTACTAGGTTGACTCTTTTTACATAGCATAGTTTGAACGAGAGTGGCCCTTTTTGTCATCTCTCTTCCTCAGCTTCGGTGTTGTAGGCATTTTCCTGTGACGGAGGCCCACACGAGGCCCTCCTCTCGCAACCAATAATGTTTGAGTTTGGGGTTAATTTAGTTTATATTAAACATGCTAATTTACGATGCTAGGACCCTCCTTTGCGGGGATGCCTCACAGATTATGATCTGTGAGGTACCTCTGGCGAGGACCAAATAACGATTCATCAACTTGACCCTATGTACTTGACTTCTCCCTTGTAGCAGCAAATGAGTACCATTGTTCATCTGTTACTTTGTATTTAATAATGTATTTAATCATGTCTAGGCTCTAGATGGAGCTAATGGACTGTCACACTGGTGACAATTAATCAGGATTAGACTGTGAGGTTTAACTTCCGTGACAATGGTCGCACTCTCGAAGTCAGTCTGTACAATCCAGAGATGCGCAACACCGGATCCGCAACCCCGAGATCCACAGCTAACCAGCAGTCTCACCCCAATGCACCATGTACTTGCGGTGCTGCAGAGCGAGAGTATCCGGCGGACCAGCGCGCACCCCAGGAGGCTACACGATCCTTGTTGGCTGCTCTGTTTTGAGCGTCATTCAGCAATTGTTTTGGGTATCCACATTCGGAATAGTATCGTATGAGCGCAAAGCTATGGAGGATGTAGTCTGTTTTAAGACTACATATTCTTCGTAGTTTTAACATTTGACCATAAGGGCGTACGTTTTTTGCAGGCCCGACTGTGTGCAGATTTATAGTGTAGGTATCCGTGGGTGTCTGTGGGCTTGGTGTACAGACTGAAGGTGATGCGTTCATTATCGTGTCATGACTTTGGTGTCCAGAAAGTTAATGGTGCTGTCTGAGATTTTGGCTATAAATTTGATGAAGGGGTTGAGTGTGTCTCTACCTTGACCCATGTCATAAAAATGTTTTCTATATATCTGGTGTAAAGACATGGTTGGGCAGGCGCATGTTGGAGGAGTTTTTCTTCCAGGTTGGCCATGAAAATGCACGCGCATGTACAGGCGGTTTCCACCCACTTGTAGGTAGTCTTGTTCGTTGAAGACAAATATGTTTTTGTCCATGACTAGTCTAAGTAGACTTAGTAGGCCCCTGGTGGTGAGGGGTCCTGGGAGTCCATGTTTCCATAGGAATTTGCAAATGGCAGGTAGGCCTTCCCAGTTGGGGATGTTGGTGTACAGAGATGCTACATCCATGAAGACTAGAAGAGTGCCAGGTTTGGTTACTCCAAAATTTTCTATTTTGTAAATAAAGTCGTTGGTGTCTCATACATAGGATGTTATTTTGTGGACGTGTAATTTTAGGTGTTCCTCTACAAAACTGCTGATTAGTTCAGTTGGACATCGGTTTCCACTATATTTGCCTATAAGCCCCCAGCAGTTGTCTGAATCACCTTGCGTCTTTGAGATAATGGTGTTTTGCTTTTACTGAGTAATCTAATGTTATCACAATAATTGTGTAAGCGGTTATATTGTATTCGATTTAATTTTATATTTCCACGAATTAGGTTTAAGCAGCATTCAGACACAGCATCAGCTAAACCCTTATTACAATGTTGTAGTATTATCTTTCATTGCTTCGGTTTGGATTTAGGTAAATGTTGAAAGACATGCAATTGATTAGCGATATTGCCAGTTCTACAACCTCTGTTAAGCTTAGCGCCTGGTCTAACTGACGTACTAGTCCATCCATGATCATTGTTAGCTCTGCTTATGGTTAGTCATTTGACTTTCTTATGCTTTCTTACTCATTGTAGGGACTTGCACTGCACAAACTTGGTGGGTAAAATATTGGTCCGTAATCACAGATGTTCGGGGGTTGTTTGACAGAGGTCTATGAGCAAATATAAATGTGCGACTGCACGGATTTGCAGACGCACGTGCAGCGGCATGGCTTAGCAGATGCACACTTGGCCGGATGTACAGCCACACATTTATACATGCAGCCGAGTGTGGTGGTCGCACACACATAAAGCCTATATCTGCATGTGTGGCCGTAAATCATATATATGTGCACCCCATAAATGTGCGGACACACATTTATACATGCGACCAAGTGTGGTGTTCGCGCGTACATACACTCCTATAAAATGTCTCGAGTTCAATCCCTTTTTTCACCACAGTTTAAACAGCCCAAAGGGTGAGACGTGTATTTTATCGTCATAGTAGTTAGAGGAGCCTTAGGCAGTAAGAAGATTTCTCCAACTACAACCTAAAAAACCTCCACCAATAAATTTAGATTAAAATAATAGGTGTATCCTATGATCAGTATGCCAAGACATACATGTTTTGAATATGATTCATCTTTTGCTAGGTCGAATGGCCTGGAGTGACATAAGCGCCAATTCTATAGAAAGGAAGCACAAATTTTGACAGTGAAGATGGAGAAATATCAGAGATGAAGAATGAGGATAATGAGCCAATGGAGTCAGAGAGTGAAGCCGGCGATGACTCAACCAAGTCTGAGAGTGGTGATGAAGGTAAAGATGAAAATTAAGCCATAGGCAATCAGGAGCTATTCGCCATATTTCAAAATATTAAGCTGGACTTAGACGCTAAACAATCAGGTTTAGTAGATGAGGGTGGTGAAGTGAACATAGACCCTTATGGTGTAGACAACGAGTCTATTTCCGTATATGCTGATGCTTTAGTTACAAAGGGTAGGGCCATAATGCTCCAGTGGAGAAGATTACAGAACTCCGCGCTCATTAAAATAATTCGTCAGGAAACTAAAGATTTTCTCACCAAGAGGTACACATATGATGAAACAGTCTTCTCAGCTTTTCGCAAAAGAGAGTTTCTGATCACGGAGTACGTAAGCAACAATCTAGATGCCAACATTGATGATCATAATGATGATCATTCCGGTGGTGATGATGATGATCGATCTGATTCTGAAACGTATTGATATACTGATGCATAAGGGGTCAGTCTACCCGTAAATGCGTGGATCTCTAGAACATTGACTATTTGACACACACGTGCGCGCGCACACACACACACACACACACGCGCGCACACACGCACGCACCCATGCACGCACCCACACACGCACCCACACACGCACCCATGCATGCACGCACACACAAACACACGTAAGTACATACAGACACCTGGACACATACACACTTATACCGGTGTATAGTTATTTGAAATTAAAAGAATATATGCAATTGTGTTTTTGTATTTGTATGTTTCAATTGAACCATGCCTTATCAGAGATGGGATTCATAGAGATATTTGTGCTAATGATTATAAACGTGCATCCGTCAGCTAATAGCTGATACTAGTGTAAAAGAGTGAATTGATGTCAACTAATTATAGGCTAGGTATTAATTGTATTCCACTAAATAAATAGTAATTTGAACTAAATAATCCATGTTTCTCCCACCATGTATAAAATGTCGGATGCATACATGATATGTAACCTGTCGAGATGGGTGTTGTTCATGCCAGAGAATGATGTGATAAGTTCGCTCTGACAGAAAAACAAGGGACATTCACGCTGAAGCAGGGAGGCAGTGGCCATTTGGTAGACAGTGAGTACAAGCGACAGAGTTAGAGATGATGGATTCATGAGAAGACAGAGCTTGTGCACAAAATTGGTGTAAACAGTGTAATATGTTAAAATAGGTCATGTAAGAACATTTATTAGACCTTCTTACCAGCAACTTATAAGTGAATTGTGTGAAACATTTGGGAAGTCGGATTAAGTGCAGTTTCCAGACATGTAGTAAGTAGATTATTTATGTCAACAGTCTATGGTGATATTGAAGTAATAGCAATGGGTTGTTGCTGGAACATGCACACATGCACGCACGCACGCATGCACGCACGCACATACACACGCACGCGCGTGTGCGTACACCACATACTGGCATGCATATGTATGCGCATGCACACACACTCATGCATGCCTCCACATACATCTCCATACCCAGAGGTTGACAATGTCGGCAGCAACAACTTTCAGTCAAATTGTTTTAAATCTATTCAACAGGTTTTCAGTAAACTTCTTTGTTATATATACCAATGTTGTTTAGATGCTGAATATTTTGGAGATAATCTGCATGTAAAACCATGTTGCTTCCTGTCAAATTGTTTCCAAAATATTCAATAACTTTCCTGTAAAATCATCTTAAAATAGTATTCATGTATTCTGGCTTAACTATCGCCTATAGAAACACACGTACCAGGCGGTGTGTCACACATCGCCTACACGCTCACGCTTGAATCCTGCCAACCACCCACCCCACCACCTCACAATGTTTTGAATCCACTATAGCCATGAATGATAGGGATGTGGTGTGGGGAGAGTGATAATTAATGGGAGTAATCGGAGGAGGGTGGCCTGCATTGAAATCAGGATATCCATGTTTAATTGTGCTCTGCTTTGGGCGGGGCGGATAATTCCCCTGGGATGTGGGCTGGTGGCGTTGTGGCCGGATAGCGGTAATTAAATCAAGTACTGTCTGGGTAAAATAAAGCTTGCTCTTGGTAAATGTACTCAAAGATTTGTGTGTTAATTAGTGTCCAGTAATAGGACACTGCCATTCAGCTGGATAGTGGTTAAACCTCATGCACAAGGGGAGACACCTCCAATTATATTTAAACTTGGATGATAAGACTATGCAGATTTACTTCCCTTGTCTTACTTCTCGCCTCAGTCACTATTGCAGAATCCAGATTCAAGACCATGGTTAGAAGTGGTGTCTTTATATGGACAATTGCCTGGTGTAGTATATCAGCAGGAAGAGCTTTCAACTTATGGTTGTGCCCGGATTTCTGGCAGACAACCTGTTTGGATTCCAGCTGGGTCTGCATGCATAATTGGTGCGAAAAAGATGATAACGACGTAGTCAGTGATTAGTAAACCAATATGGGTTTTTAAGCCTGACGCTTGGATACGATTGTGAATCCAGAAGTCTGAATGGTCAGAAGCAAGTTTTTCAGCTCCTTTTATACTCTCATGGGCTGAGCCCGGGGATTGGCTGTCGCATGCCCTAAATAGGGCAGGGAAAGTGGGGATGGCCGGCGCTGTTTTGGCGGTGATTGTATGAGATCACTGGTTGTGAAGAATTTGGCGGTTGTAACCAAAATGGCGGCTCACGGTTTTTTACCGGTTGTGGTGATGTTGACGGTTGCGGAATTTTTTATTTTTTTTTACCGGTTGTGGTGTGACCAAAATGGCAACTCATGATTTATTACCGGTTGTGGTAAATTTTACCGGTTTGGGATGTTTTTTTACCGGTTGCGGTGATGTCGCCGGTTGCAGAATTTTTCTTACCGTTTGTGGTAAATTTTACCGTTTGAGATGTTTTTTTACCGGTTGTGGAAATGTTGCCGGTTGCAGAATTTTTCTTACCGGTTTAAGAATTTTTTTCAAAAGTGTTGAAAAAAGAAGTTTTGTATTTTCATTTTTTTTGGGTTTATAATTTTTTGCCGGTTGTTTGTGATTTATTGGCCGGTTTTATGTAGTTTGCCGGTTTTGGTTTGAAATCTTGCCGGTTCTATTATCAAGACAGATTTCCACTCAATTGTTGTAGCGGATTTGGAAGGTCTTATACTGGCGGTGGGTATGGCCCATTTGTTGTGAGGTTTTGACCGGTGTAGTCATTACCTTTTTATTGATTCAGACTTATGGCGTTTCGTTCCTAAAAGTGGAACTCCTCAGAGGCGTATGTGGGAATAATACAGGTGAGATATGGTTCGCCTGTGGGTTCATCAGTAGGGGTAGTCTAGTGGTGTCCTGGCAGTGCGGTCACCAGACACGGTAAAGAAATATATATATGTATACAAATGACGGGTGGGAGGTGGGGAAGAATGATGTGATGAAATGGTTAGAGATAGAGAAAGTTTTATTGCGAATGTAAAGAAAATTGGATGAAGGCGAAAATAAATAGCATATTGGTAGAACACAATCGATGATATGTAGAAGAACTGGAGTGTGGTCCTCCCCTCTCTTCCAGGTGAGCGTGATGTCCCTCGTTAGAATCTCCGGAAAATGTTTCACAGTAGATGTATGGAAAAGAATATAGTGATGTGTGCAGAAACCCATCACTGGAGATGGAACCTCTGCGCGTGATCTTATTGTAAAAAGCACACACCAATATAGAAGTATATATATAGAGTTCAAAATGTTCTCTGATGCTCCAGGTGAGCATTTGTGCTCCTGAAGGTGGAAATATAAATATACACATATGTCTGAAGATGTGAGCAAAGCCACGGAATAGCGTAACGGGTGGGACAGGCTAGAGCTGGAGGTGTGCGAGACTCCAGTCTATGTGGGCACACATGTTGCCCATTAGTGTCGTCATCCTGTCCCATTTAGGATCTGGCGCCATGGAGTTCTGGCTTTGGATGGTCAGGAAGCAGTGCAGGCAGCTAATATTAAAACGGTGAGCCGGCGCTAAGTTCGTGATGAGAGTGTTGGCTGCACGAATGTCTGTATTTCGCCTGGTGACTTCGTCTAATTCGTGGTGACTTAGAGAAGGTGACACAGATGGTGATGTTGGTGAATGAATTAAAGTTTTTAAAGAGTCAGGGTTGAATAAATTGTTGTAAGCGTCACTGACACTGAGTTCTGGCGAGATCGGGCGTGAAAGGGCTGGTGATACGCTTATAGTGTTGGCGTCTGTATCCAAACTGGAAGCCATCGCTGGTGAGGGCTGTAATGGTGTCTGGCTGGCGTGTGTCACCGGGCAGTCGGTAGGATTCGAAGACCTGTGTGTCTCGTATATTTTCCAGTGTTGGAACGGCGAATTCGTCTCTCGGTTTGCGTCTGGCACATATGTACATAATTTTGAGAGTGTTTCCGAGATTAGCTTGTGGTCAGTGTCCGCGCGATAATAGGAGTTGTTTGTCGGTGAACTCCGCTTAGGGATCTTGTACCCCGTTATTTTCGGCTTTAGGAGACCGTTGAAAGCCACTGGTAGTTTCCAACTCACAGTCTTTTGCTTACTCACCTTCTGAGTGGTGTGGAAGTCGAATTTATCGCAGACCCTGGGTTTTATTAATGGTTGCCCGGGGTCCACGATCCTTACACCCTCAATCAGGCGCGGGTTTGCCATGAGTTTGGTGATTCTATCTCGATTTAAACCGTGTCGCTCTAGATAGCCCCGCACATATTCGGTCCGTTTTAGAGGGACCAGGCACCAGTCGCATGTCTAGGCAGGTAGTTCAGTGTGTGCGGTGATGTTATGCCGTTTTAGACTACTCCTGTGTGCAAAGGTGCTGGCACATTTGGTGCACTGGAAGCGAGACATGTTGTTTGTAAGACTAATATCGTGGAGTGATGAAGGTTGGATCTAGTGGGTAATGACTACGTTTATGACGTCAGTTTTGTTGACGTCATATGACGACCCGCGTGACGTCATAGGGAAGTTTGGTTTAGAAATCACCTGGCTGGAGGGATGGGCCAGGGGGTCACCCTGTATAGAGAAGGGTGATAACAACGTACTGGGTCTGTTTGCTTATGGTATGCATGTCGGCCCAGGGAAGGCGGTGACCCCTACCCTGCTTGGTTGATGCCTGTCGGCTCCATTGTGTGGAGCTGGTGGATCCAGTGGCATTCCTTCTGTCTTCTCCATTTGGTGGATACTTCATCTCCGGGGTCCGAAGAAAGGACCTGGATTATTCTGAACTGCATGTTAATTCTAGAATGCCTGGGTCTGTTGAAATGCCTTGAGACTGGAGTGTCGTACCTCTCGTGTTTGTAGAGGTTGGTGATCGAGCGAAGGTGCTCCTGAATGCGGATTTTAAAAGTACGTAGCGTCTCTCCTACATACTGTTTTTTTGCAGACTGAACATGTCAGCAGGTAGACTATGTTTCTTGTCTGGCAGTTGCCGATGATTTTGGACCTGTAGGAGAGCCCTGTATGAGAACTAGAGAAGAATCTGTTCTTCTGCATTGTGTTGCAGATGTTGCAATTTTTTGTGGTGCAATTTGTGAATGGGTTTCTATGGGGTAGAGTTCTGTCCCCAGCCGGTGGCTTAGCTCTGACTATTGTGTCCTTAATGGTTTTATTTCTTCTAAGACCGAACAGCGGCGGTTCGGGAAAGGCCAATCTGCATCTGTGGCTTGCTTCCAGGATGGGCCAGTATTTCTTGATGGCAGATTTAAGAAAAATGCCTGTGCGATTGAAGTCACAAACGAAGACTGGTTTGGATGGGAAGGTGTTCTTTGTTTTTGTGGGAGGGTGTAGGAGATCATTCCTGTTCTGTGTGCGGGCTCTGTGTCTAGCTTTGTCTAGAATTGCGCGCGGGTATCCTCTATTTTCGAAGTAGCCTAGGAGGGCTAGGCTATTTCTGTCGAAATCTTCCGGTTTCGTACAGATTCTCCTGACTCTTAAAAACTGTCCGTATGGGGACGAGTCTTTGCAGATGGATGGGTGATCTGATTCGTAGTGGAGATATCCATGTGTGTCTGTCGGTTTAGTATACAGATCGAAAGTTATTGGTTGGCCATCGGTGTTGATGGCCATGGTGTCCAGGAAGGAGACTCGTTCCCGTGACGATTCCATAGTAAATTTGATACTATGGTGGGACGAGTTCATGTGCGTGACGAAGGAGTGTAGAGCTTCTTCGCCATGTTCCCAAACCATGAATATGTCATCTATATATCTGATATAAAGCGAAGGTTGGAATGGGGCTCCTGCTAGGAGTTTCGTTTCTTGGTCGGCCATGAAGATGCAGGCGAAGGAGCATGCTGCTTTGCTGCCCATGGCGGTCCCTCCTACTTGTAGGTAGTGTTCGCCATCGAACTCGAAGTTATTGCATTCTAAAACTAGTTTTAGAAGGTTCAGGAGGCCTCTGATTGTGAGGTTTCCAGGGAGCCCATGCTTCTTGCAGAATTTTGCTACTGCTCTTAGGCCTTCGTTATTGGGAATATTAGTATACAGAGATGTGACATCCATGGTGACGAGTAAGGTATTTGGTGATGTTTTTCCGAAGCCTTCAACCTGATTGATAAAGTCCGTAGTATCTCTGGCATATGAAGCAATCTTTGTGATATGTATTTTAATATGCTCGTCCACAAAGCTGCTAATGAGCTCGGTGGGGCAGCCTATTCTGCTGATAATTGGTCTGCCTGGAATGAGGCCTTCCTTGTTTCTCTCCTTGTGGACCTTTGGTAGGAGATAGAACCTGGCGGTTTTTGGTGGTTTCGGAATGAGATTATTGGCGGTTGTGAAGTCTACCTCTCCATCTCTAACTAACTGATCCAGGCGTTTTTCTACCAAGTTGGTGTGCTTGTGTGTTAGGTCTGTGTCGACCTTTCTGTAGAACCTGGTGTCAGCTAGTTGGCGGTGAGCCTCAGCTACGTAGTCGGATATGTTTTGTACTACGGTTGCTTGTCCTTTGTCAGCTTTTTTTATCACAATTGTATGGTTTTGTGTCAGTTCGTTTAAGGCAGTTTGTTCGGCATCGGTTAGATTGCTCTTATGGGAGCGCCGATGGACGTGTTTACTGAAGTCATACCTGACCGCCTTGAAGAAAGCCTCAAATGGCGCATCCATGGTGGGTGGCGGCATCGTGCTTTTTTTGGCGGCAAACTTTTTGATTATGATGTCCTGGAACATTAGAACCGTAGGCAACGGTATTGTAGCCGGTATGCCAGTGTGCTTATGTAAAAGTGTGTGGGGTGGGTGCGGGCTTGGTGTGAAGAAATGTGTGAGGCGCATGCGTCTGAAGAAAGCCTGTAGGTCGGTGTACAGGTTGCCTAATTGTGGTTCTGAAACCGTTGGGCTGAAGCCCAAACCCTTATCCAGTAGGCTGACGGTACCCTGGTTGAGGGGGTTTGATGAGTGGTTAAAGACAAACGAAGAGATGTAAGTTTCATCTTCTTTGTTCACAGCGTTATTGTTACGGTTTGGTAATGAACAATGCATAATAGTATGGTGAATATTGGTATTGTTAAACAGAGGATGACTATTACAATGAGAGTTTTTGAAATAAAAATCACAAATGGTGTGACGGTTATCCAGTAGTCATCTCCTTGATTCTGCTAGCCTCTGGACTGCTATCAACACCAAAACAAAAGCGGAAATGGCCAAAATGTATTTCAGAGTTAGTCTGGGCATATAATGTAACACCACATGCTTCAACAAGTTATTCTCCTTATTTCCTATTCTTTGGACAGGAGGCTAGGTTACCAGTCGATAGTGTGTTGTCTGGTGATGGAAACACAGAAGATGAAATGGAAATCGATGGCTGGGTAGAACAACATCTGAGGAAGATGGAGAATGCTTTGAAGTCAGTACAAATGAAACTACAGGATGAAATGGAAAAATGTCAGAGACCGCGGAATGACAAGGCTAGTGATTTTAACATAGTGCCAGAAACTAAAGTTTACACAAGAAAGAGAGGAATAAAAGGAAGGAATAAAATTCAGGATCTCTGGTCTGATACTCCTTATGTTGTAACAAAATGCATCGATCCACTAAATCATGTGTATGAGATTCAACCTGTTAATGGTAATGGGAATATCCAGAGAGTACACAGAAATGAACTTCTAGATACACATGCATATGTTAATATGTGTGATAGTGATATTGTTAGTTCTAGTGATGAAAAGAATTTTTCTGGAGAGGAGGATAGAGAGAGTCGGGTTGGATTAGATGATGATGATCATGAAAGTGCAGGTACATGTGAAGAGGAGATCAACTTGCAAAATGTTGCTGCAGCTTTAAATAAGACAGAAAGACCCAACCTCTCAACTGCAAGCACATGCCCAGAAGAGTCGATTATTATAGCAACTGAGCCAAAATTCGTAGAGAAAGGCAACCGAGATGAGGAAGAAGAACAATTAGTGGATGTTTCAGCTCCAGACCTCCGCCGTTCCACATGAAGTACAGCTGGCAAGCATAGAAATCCACTACGTTATCCTTATGTAAGTGAGCACCAATTAATATCTGAAGTTGTACCAGTCATAAGTGACCAAGAAGCCCTTAGCAGTGAACGAACAACAGAAATCATCGCTGACTGCAAAAGTGCAACATTTGCTAGCTAAGGGTTTAATATCCATTGTTAACAAAATGAAAAGGTAATTGTCGGGATGACAAAATTTAAGTAGGGAATCATGTACGAGAGTTCACACACACACACACGCACGCACGCACGCGCTCGCGAGCTCACACGCTTGCAGGCACGTACATGTATGCATGCGCGCGCGAGCTCACACGCTTGCAGGCACGTACACGCATACATGCCTCCACATACATCTCCATACCCAGAGGTTGACAATGTCGGCAGCAACAACTTTCAGTCAAATTGTTTAAAATCTATTCAACAGGTTTTCAGTAAACTTCTTTGTTATGTGTACCAATGTTGTTTAGATGCTGAATATTTTGGAGATAATCTGAATGTAAAACCATGTTGCTTCCTGTCAAATTGTTTCCAAAATATTCAATAACTTTCCTGTAAAATCATCTTAAAATAATATTCATGGATTCAGGATTAACTATCGCCTATAGAAACACACGCATCACCTATATGCTCACGCTCAAATCCTTCCACCAACCACCCACCCCAACACCTCACAATGTGTTGAATCCACTATAGCCATGTATGCTAGCTATGTGGTGTGGGAGGGAGTTATGGGAGTAATCGGAGGAGGGCGGCCTGCGTTGGTCGGATAATTCCCCTGGGATGTGGGCTGGTGGTGGTGTGGACGGATAGCGGTAATTAAATCAAGTACTGTCTGGGTAAAATAAAGCTTGCTCTTGGTAGATGTACTCAAAGATTTGTGTGTTAATTAGTGTCCAGTAATAGGACACTACCATTCAGCTGGATAGTGGTTACACCTCATGCACAAGGGGAGACACCGCCAATTATATTTAAACTTGGATGATAAGATTATGCAAATTTACCTCCCTTGTCTTACTTCTCGCCTATGTATGAAACAATATGTTGAATGATTGATCATTTTATTTCAATTAATTAGGGAATTGTTTATACATGAACATGCTTTTTGGACCACGTGATGGAGGTTCTTTAAGATGGCTGGTTAAAACATCCATTTTAAGGACATTATAGCGACCCAGGTTTGACCAAAACAGTCTTCACCTGAGTGGCTAGCTAGTAACTCCTTTGTCTAGTGGTTTTCCTGTTCCCTTAAGTATCTACCACCCGCCTCGTTGTGTTCAATACGGGTGATAGATCTCCAAAGCGGATTTGATTAATGCTCACAAGAAATAGGTCACCTCTGTCTGCCTATTCGCCAGTCATTCACCACTCATGCGCCCTGTGTAGTCAAAACAGTGATGAAACCGGACTGTACTAGGCTATGTCACCTAGTTTATGATGTTTTCAAGGGAAAGCAGAAGAGGTAGTGATGTGTGGTGTATGCAGGCGAGTCCGAGTTCAACCACTGTAGTATCAAGAGCAATAAGAACATAAAAAGAGGGACACACAGCAGCAGCAGAAGATGTAGAAGTAGATTGTTCTCAATACTATGTCCAAGTCAGACTAGTCTGTCCGGTGATGAGTGTGTATGTATGTGTGCGTGTGTCTATAAGCGTGTCACATTAGCAGCTGTGCTAAAATTACAGACAGGCTTCCATGCAGGTCAGACAGACATGATACTATATTCTACTAGGATGATTGATACCAGGTCCGATACTACGATTGAGGAGACAGGGGCTACTCTCGTGCTCTTGTACACTTGAGTAAAAACTTGACAACAATGATTTCAATGCCATGTAACGATTTAATAATGTATACTCTGAGGTTATGATGTGATGATGATGATGATACGATGAGAATAATTACGGTCATAAATAGGATATGGGTATAATCTCTACCGGCTTATAGCATATAAGGATAAGTCTAACTATTATGGCCTTATACAACTAGCTGATTATGACAAGTGACTGAATTTAAACAAAGTGACATTGAATTTAATAAACAAAGTGGCTTTTCCTTAGAGATTTCTTTGCTGATACGGCGATCTCTTTGGACAACTTAAATTGAAATGGCACAGATTTGCCTATACCAATAACAAGGACAGGGAACGGATAATATGAGCGAGAAGAATTTCCAATTGTAACCGGCTATGGCCTTAGAAGAACACTGATACAGTTTTTTGATCTAAAAATGATAACGCGGAAACAAAGTTTGTTTGAGCTGTCAAAATATAAACAAAGTTCAACTGTTTGGCCTATGTTACCAAAACAAAACCGGAGAAATAACAGCTAAAACTCTGATCGCTAGCCTATTACAGTAAAAGATTGAATATGGAATGACTTACTAATTTTGAGGAGAATACAGATTAGATATGAAGACTAAAATGAAAGCTAAATGATCATGAATGAGTTAGTGAGAATTGTAAGAGACGTTAATGTTAGCTGATCCGAAACGAATCCCCGAAGAACCGAGCAACAGATCTTTTTAAGGAACTGCGCTCGTGACCGTGATTGTTACGTTACTCTAACTTTAAAGAAACTCTAAACCTAGACATTAAAATGTAGTTCTAATCCCGCCAAAATTCCTGAATTTGGATATTAAAAAGTCTGGAATAATTTTATGCAAATAATAAATTCATTTCTCATTAAAATATCCGAAATTGGCTCAATTTGACAACCGAAGCGGTGAATGCTCGTGACACCACTGAAGCTGAAAACTCAACCGAATCTGAACCAAAGCTCAATCGCACATAATGAAGGATCCTAAATAGGACAATTTTAACATTTCTACAATCACAATAGAGGTCTTGTAAAGGTGATTTCACATAAAAATGCTAGCTTTGCAATATATCATACAATTTGGTAATATGAAAATATGTTACCAGTTTTCATACAAAGGCATCATAAAATTAAAACATGAAATCATTACAGACATAATCATCTGTTCCATGGAGTCATATGGTATGGTGAATGACGTACATTTATCAACTATTTGCTTTTCACAATGTTATGCATGCTTATGTAAGAGTGTACACCGTATTAACTTCTTATTAATAGCAATTTATCATATTTAGTCAAATTGATATTAATAATATACAAGATAGACAGTAAATTCGCAGAGCTGTGTAACCTTTCATCCTGAATTGTCACCTTGATTATGTATGAGTGGTGGTGATTCAGAAGCGAATCGTTTAATGTGCAAATATTCGTATTTTGGCTGTATTGTGATATATCTTACGTAATTCTGTAGCATAGTTATGTTATTACTGCAATCCTGTTTATTAATTGCCACATCGTTTAGTTGGCTAGATTGATTACATGTTATAAAGTAGTAATTTCTTCATTCAGGAGGAAATAGTGTGTAGCATAGATGTGCTATAAGTGTGTCCAGATGTGTGAGCAGTTGTAACACAGTCTTTCACTTGAACAATGGGGGTGAGTGTTGAGTGGTTTAACCCACTAGTCTTGTCTGCACAAACTGTATTACATTTTTGAATGCAACATTCTCTTTTAAGTTTTTAGTAATACAATGTATATTAATTAATATGTGAAATATGGATAATAGTATTTAGATTTTAGTTATTCTTACTTAATGATTATGTAATATAATAACTACACCGTTATTCATCTACGATTTTGAAGAATACTGCCAAGATGCAGTGCTATGTAAATGATAAGATCTGTGAATGAAATAGAAAGCAAGAACGCATGGCTGAATGGCAAGTGACAAGATTAATAATATGTTTATATTACTTATTACATCATCATGTGTGGGTAGGATTTACGTTGTTGTCATTGTTTATATGCATACGAACACCCAACCAAAATACACATTATCATGAATTGGATTCAATCATGTGTACTGGGTTTTCATATGCTACTGTTTCATATGAATAATACTTAATGTATTTTGTTCTTCTATTCATGATGATACATCTTGTTTTCGTTACGGCTGTTGTCAGTGTAGGTTTTTTTTCGGTACTACTAATATTTCTTCAGACAGTTTTTCTGGACAGTTATCCAGTGGATTTTCTACAAGAACCTTATAAATTATGCATTGTAAATAGACTTATGAAGAAGATATCTATAACATCCAAATGTGTTTTTTTTGTAAATTAATGTCACAACCCCTCAATAAATGGACCAGGTGGCTTGGTAATAGTCATCTAAGGAGATGCACCATACATCATTGGATATCCTAATAGTAACATACATTATTGGATATGTTAATCGTGGCTTGACCTTTCCAAATTAAACTATAATTGGGATTTTAAAAACCGCAAATAATTTGAAATTTTTTACCAAGATTAATTTTGAAAGTTTACCACTGAAATCACTGCCTTTGTTATCATGCCAGTCATTCCAATAGGTTTTTTTTACACAGCTCTGGGGTTGCCTGCCTTGACTTGGGCGTTTATCATGCTAACTACATGAGATATTGAACACATTTGCATGCCACCTTTCAGTCAAATCATTTTCAAAATACCCTGTGGGCTCCATGTGATATTCGCATGAATCGACTGCCAAGAAATAATCTAACATGTTTACAAAAAAATATATATATATACTGTCGAAGATTTTAACGGGATTGAAAGACATTGTTGCCTAAAACAGCAATTGTCTTCAAATCAAATTATGCTCAAAATACACAAGAGAACATTTCTTACTAACATGTTTCTGTTCACGTGTATAGATGTGTTATCTTACCCCTGAGCTGTACTGTATATAGCAATGTTATGAAAAAGTTCATGAATTAAAAATTTTCACAAACATGATATTTCTGACAAGCTGGTCACAGGTGATTATGAGTCTTGTGAATTCGGCTTATTCCGCATGGGAGGTTGTAATAAACTTGATTCACAAAAAATTTTGTTTTGTCATCTGATTAACTATACCCCAACCCACCCCAGCCCAACGCCTCTGCGCAGTCTACAGATGTTAATGTTTAAAAATATGGGCTTAGATGGTTTTAACATATCAGGTTAAAATATCTTTCAAAGTCGGCCTTCGTTCCCAGAGATATATTTTGGCATAGCCTCGGGCTTACACCCCAATGCACCA
Organism: Chaetoderma sp. LZ-2023a; assembly: GCA_034401795.1. Classification (NCBI taxonomy): domain Eukaryota; kingdom Metazoa; phylum Mollusca; class Caudofoveata; order Chaetodermatida; family Chaetodermatidae; genus Chaetoderma; species Chaetoderma sp. LZ-2023a. The sequence goes on along the minus strand of CM067362.1, from coordinate 59,307,801 downwards.
ACCCTGACACACCTGGCTTGGGTGAACACTAATCTTGTGGATGACTACTCCAAATTCGTCATTACGTTTCATGACTCGAACGTGGCTTACACATTGTTACTTAACATTTGAGCCGCTGTGTTAGTGAATATAGCACCCCTCATTTAGACAAATAATATATCAATTTTTAATATCCTTAATACATGTGAAATTGATTGAGAAAATGTGTTTGGCTGAAATTAGGCTCATCGTTGGAGTTAAGTTAATCGCCGGTCAATGGAGGAATTCAGTTTAGCTATGTTCCACCCATCTCTACCTAAGAGCCACGCGTGATTTGGCTGTGTTGGGATCAAGCAATCCATGCACTCTCTGAATCTAAATTACCAGAAAACTATACTGGTAAGCTGTTGAATATTTTGAAACTAATTTGTTTGGGTGATGTTGCGGCCATAAGCAGTAACATCACCCAGTCAAATTAATTTCAAAGTGTTCAACATAGTGTGTATTTAATAGTAAATACATACAATTCATACAGTCTATTAAGCGATTATAGCCGAATATCGTGTGTCATTCTTGATGTAATGACTGGACACACATGATTTAATGAGGAGCTGGACTTGTGGTCACGCCATCTATATCTAAAATGGCGGAGGCAATAGGGGTGGTCGTTTGAAGCTCCTTAATTACACTCATTAGAGACTATCAATTGTCCTTACACAGTGCATTAACTCTTGCATCCATTGTCCTGTCTCGAAGAGATCAGAGCTTTTGAAGTGGTTTAATTACCCTCATTAGGCCCTGTCAATCATCCTTACACAATACATTAACCATTGCACATTATACTGTCTCGACGAGATCGGCGCCTTTTGAAGTCGCTTAATTATCCTCATTAACCCTTGTCAATCATCATTTTGCGCGATAGGATGCTAATGCAGCGATAAAGGCCCCCAGAATCTTATTAGATGACCATGAGTCATGTGATTTAATGAGGGGTAGGGGCTTATGGTCCCTACAAAGAAATTTCACATTTACCCTCTACATCTAACATCCAATCATCTGAACGGAGAAGAGCTGTCCCCCCTCCCACAAAAGAAATCATTACACAAAAGATTTTCACACCTAGGTGTAGATTTATTTTATGTGTGCCATCTCGCCGCTACTCTACTACCATTGCTGCAGAATTCTTCAACAGATTACCTGATCTATCGGTTTAACATGCAAGCGGTTTAACATGTAAGCAAAGCAGCTGTGTTTGTCTCTCTCAGAGGGGCTTCTGTTTTCGACAAGGCCCATAGCAAAGTCCAAAGAGGATTTGAAAAGATATTCAACATATGAAGTTTGACGTTTCTATAAGGGAATATAATTTCCTTAAATCAATAATTATTGTGTGCAATCGTTTTAGACATATAACAATGATAACTAAATGGGCAGGAGTTAGACGACATAACCGAAGCTGAGAATGTAGAGATCTCACATGTCACTCACGTATCTAACGTCATTATCAAAATATGTCACGACGTCACAATCACATGCAATAATTGTGACAGCAAAGGGACAAAGGTCTGCCTTAACCATCTAAATTGTGTGTCTTTATTGAATTTAGAGTGTAATAAACATTCAAATGAATACTCTGAAACTAACTGCCATAGGCAGCAGCAAACAGTTATATTAGTTTCAAAATATTCAACAGCTTACCTGTATAGTTTTTTCGAAAGTGAGATTCAGAGTGCATGGCTCGATTGATCCAAACACCATCGGGCCAAACGTGGGTGGAGTTTAGCTAGATATTAGCGGGGCATAGCTAAAACTTGATTCCTCCATTGCGATGTCTGTCTGTACGTGCGTCTGTCGTGTCCTACATATTTGGTGATATAACTCAAGTTTCACTAGAGGAACCTTCAGCAAACTTGTGTGGGCGTTTGCTTCTTATCTCCCAAACTACCCCCCCCCCCAGATTATGGCGTCAAAAATGTCACAGCTCGGTGTCTTCGAAAACTGCCAGTGGGTAACACTTGAGATTATCTGCACGCTTGTTGCCTCAAAATAGTTTTATTAACCCTTTTTTGATGAAGCCGGCTTCTGTAGTAGTAGTAGTAGTAGTAGTAGTAGTAGTAGTAGTAGTAGTAGTAGTAGTAGTCATGCGGAATGCCAATTTACAGGCCAAGAGAAGAATATTTTTGAAATTTACCACTGGAATGGCTGGCTCAGTAAGAGAACCAGTCATTGCAGTGGCAAACTTTCAAAAATAGTCTTGTAATGGCATACAAATGGACATTCAATAAGGAAATATTGTGGCATTTTTAGACAATAAAGGCAAATTTAGACATTAAAGGGTTAACAAATCTCCTTTGCAGAATTATTTGCGGATAATGGCGAATGGTGTATCAAGTGAAATCATTTCTCAATCATCAAGCAATGCAGGTAAAATATAATGAAAGGCACTACCGAAAGGTTATCTGTCGCACATGAATTCCACGAAAATGAGGCCATAGCCTTGAAAATATAGTTATTTGGCTACGATTTTGCTTTAATAATTGGCGGGATATACCAGAAGAGGAAGAAGAAGAGTGCATTCTCATTTTCTCGCGTGATTTCGCGTTATTTGGCGTGATTATGACGCAATGCCACGTGGTTCCTTTCATTGCATTTTTGTGTCCATTTTCTTCGCTCAAGAAGAGATTTTCAACCAGTGGCATCCGTCTACTTCTAAACAGTAAGTAGTCATCTTATACATCCAGATAAAGCGTGAAATAAGAGGAAGATGAAGTCATAAAGTATTTGGATGTACTTTCGTTCAGTTTCCTCTGTAAAATGGTCTAAAGACCCACGTAAATAAAATAAGTTTTAGTGCTGTATGTGTGATTCCATCACAGAGTAACAGGAAAAGTAGGCTACTGTGGCGCATGTGCGTAAAAAAACGCTCTACAACACAACAATGGCGGACTGAATTTTTTTTTCTTGGCTGTAATATTATCGGAAATTGATTTGTAAAACTACAAGTGTGAATTAGCGACTGCCTGCCTATGAGCATCTTATAAAAAGTGAATTATAAATCAAGGTGAGATTAAATTATCCTGAAACTCGATTAACATTGGTCGGTACCAGAAGTACGTCACACAGTCAGTCAGGAGATGGCGATCAAAGTGTCACTACGGAGTTAATTAAATCACAGATACATGAGACCTTAATCAGTAATAAAGAACTGCTAGGGAACATAATTGAACATGTGACCTCCGCTGTGATCAAAAATATAATTGATGACAAAACATTTATAACTCAAATCACAGAATCAGTGATCAATGACAGTTGTTTTCTCACCAATGTAAAGCAAGATATCTATAAGAGTCTAAGTATGGATGCAGAGTGTAACATGGAACGTATTAGACAAGACATTAAAGACGAAAATATCAAACTGGTTGAAGAAAATACAAAAATACACCTTGAGCTTGACAGTCATGAGCAATAAGGAGAAACTGCCGCCTCGTACATGATATCCCAGAATACCAAAATGAGAATACGGACCATATTGTGCTTAATGTGCTAAATGACAAACTGGGCCTAAACTTAGATCCTAGCAGCATTGGACGCAGCCATAGAATTGTCCCAAAGCACTCAGGAATTCAGCAACCTAGGGATTCCCAGAACAGTAATCATGTCCATAGCAGACCAATCATCATCGGACTTGTAGCATATAACACACGACATACTATATTCACAAATAAACGCAAGTTAAAAGGTACAAACTTTGTCATTACAGAGAGCCTCACCAAGAGACGACTACAGCTGCTAAAGTTATGCCAGCAGCACTCCGGGGGTAAAGTCAGCATGGTCAATCGATGGACGCATCATATGCCTTGTCAACTCAGGTAACAAGACGATGATTACATCCACAACAGACCTAGACAAGGTACCGAAATGAACTGTTCCTGTGTATGTTGCTTTTCTGTGACACTGATCAGTTTCCTGTGCTTGTTAACTGTTATATGCATGTCAACTTATGTATAATACATTAAAACATGTTCACAACCAACATAAATGTGCTCCGCATGCTTAGTTGCGACGAACACTATATGACACACTGGCAAACATCTAAAATAACTTGATCCTACATGCGTTTGTGAAATGTAATGTTATATGCATGTATGTGGAACAGCGTCTGTCAATGTGTTCGTATCATTACACACTCTGTATGTTGCTTTTCTGTGACACTGATCAGTTTCCTGTGCGTGTTAACTGTTATATGCATGTCAGCTTATGTACAATACATTGTGCTCATGTCGTATCAAAAATATGTTCACAACCAACATAAATGTGCTCCGCATGCTTAGTTGCCACGAACACTATATGACACACTGGCAAACATCTAAAATAACTTGATCCTACATGCATTTGTGAAATGTAATGTTATATGCCTGTATGTGGAACAGCGTCTGTCAATGTGTTCGTATCATTACACACTCTGTATTAGTGATGGGAATTGGTACTATTTTTGTGATCGATGATTGTTTTTATATACTAATCAATGATCGATTAATGATTGATGATAACAGGTTCTCATCTTTTACCCATTTTGAATGGAGTAATTAATCACCCCTTTCAAATCAGATTTTTAACAATTTAAGAAATAATCTGTTGGGTACTTTGAGGCGGATTTGAATGGAGGCCGTTGCTGCCGTAGGCAGCAGCGGCTTCCAGTCGGGTAAGATTCAATGTATTCAACATGTTATTAGTATTGTTGCTTTGAAATTAACATACTATGTCAGTGCTGAAAGAATTAACGTCTACTTTTGTGATCGATGAATCGTTTTATATACTAACCAATGATTAATTAATGATTTGACAACAGATTCTCATTTTTACCATGTTCAAGGATAATTACCCCTTTCAAATTAAGTCGCACGCATGACAGATTCTTAATAATTCAAGAAATAATCTGTTGGGTATTTTGAAACTGGTTTGACTGGAGGCTGTTGCTGCCTTAGGCAGCAGCGGCCTCCAGTCGGGTAAGTTGCAAAAATATTCATACTACTAAAATACCATACTATTTCATTGCTGAAAGAATTAATGTCTTAGACACCAAACGTCCCACATATGCTTCTGTGAAACATAACGTCATATGTCTGAATGTTGAATAGGGTTTGTCAATGTGTTTGTATCATTGAGTACTCTGTATTAATGTTGGAATTGATACTATCTTTGTGATCGATGATTGGTTTTATAAACTAACCAATAATCAATCAATGATTGATGATACCCATTTTGAGCGCAGTAATTATAGCATGTTCAAGGATAATTACCCCCTTCAAATCAAGTCGCAGGTATGACAGATTCTTAATAATTTAAGAAATAATATGTTGGGTGTTTTGAAGCTGATTTGAATGGAAGCTGTTGCTGCATCAGGCCGCAACGGCTGCCAGTCGGGCAAGTTTCAAAATATTCAACATGTTATTAGTATGGTTGCTTTGAAATTAACAAACTATTTCAGTGCTGAAAGAATTAATGTCTATTTCAGAGCTGAAAGAATTAATGTTTTAGACACCAAACGTCCCACATATGCGTCTGTGAAACCTAATGTCATACGCCTTGTATGTTGAACAGCGTTTGTCAATGTGTTTGTATTATTATGTACTTTGTACTAGTGTTGGGAATTGGTACTATTTTTGTGATCGATGATTGGTTTTATATACTAACCAATGATCTATTAATGATTGATGATAACAGGTTCTCATTTCGACCCATTTTGAATGCAGTAATTATAGCATGTTCAAGGATAACTACCCCTAAAAAATCATGTCGCAGGTATGACAGAGTCTTAATAACTTAAGAAATAATCTGCTGGGTATTTTGAAACTGGTCTGACTGGAGGCTGTTGCTGCCTTAACGGCTTCCAGTCGGGCAGTTGCAAAACTATTCATACTAGTAAAATAACATACTATTTCAGTGCTGAAAGAATTAATGTCTTAGACACCAAACGTCCCACATATGCTTCCGTGGAAAGTAACGTAATATGCCTGTATGTTGAACAGCGTTTGTCAATGTGTTTGTATCATTATGTACTCTGTATTAGTGTTGGGAATTGTTACTATTTTTGTGATCGATGATTGGTTTTATATACTAACCAATGATCTATTAATGATTGTGATAACAGGTTCTCATTTTTACCCATTTTGAACGCAATAATTATAGCATGTTCAAGGATAATTACCTCCCTACAAATCAGATTCTTAATAATTCAAGAAATAATCTGTTGGGTATTTTGAAATTGGTTTGACTGGAGGCTGTTGCTGCCTTAGGCAGTAACGGCTTCCGGTCTGATAAGTTGCAAAAATACTCAACATGTTATTGGTTTTTATATACTAACCAATGATCAGTCAATTATTGATGATAACAGGTTCTCAATTTTACTTTTAGTAACTCACCCACAATTCTTATTTATTGCAATTTGACACTTGACCCATCTCATCCAGTGTATCCACTGGTTAGATGGTGTTATATACAATTAAATCACGATAATAACCAATATTACAGCCAAACAGAGAAATCTATTCAGTCCTCCAAATGACCCCAATAACCTTCCTCTCTTCAGTAGTTCCCTTGCCTTATTTCCTCCCTGTCCATATTCCCACTAACCTGACCCATGCCCGCTAAATGCCCTTGCTCATCCTGTAGGAAACCTGTTAAGAATAATCAGAGAGCACTATTATGTGACTTATGTAGCACATGGATTCATCTAAGTTGCTCCAAATTAACAACATCTGACTATCGCAACCTCGAAGCTGACGACACCTGCTGGTGGTGTACCAACTGCAACAAGTCACTTTTCCCGTACAATCATTACAATGACAATACAGACTTCACACTGGCTGTTCTAAATCCATACTATAACCCTACCACCACTGAGGCTACTGACGACAAAAACCCCACTCTAAACCCATTCAAATTAATCCTATCCCAATTTAACCATGCTGACACTAGAAATGATCTAAATATATCTGCACCAACCTGTGAATACATCCTCCCAAAAACATTCAATGACAATCTACTAGGAAACAAAGAACACAGCCTTCTCACTTCTATTTATCAACATGCAATCTCTCATGGGGAACATCGACAAGTTACACCGTCTCCTAGATATGAGTGCACATGAATTTGGAATTATTGGAATTACAGAGACATTTATACATGCAAATTCACCTACTAACCTTATCAATATAAAGAACTACACATTTGTTGAAAAGCACAAAACCACGGGCAGGGGATGTGGTGTAGGCATGTATGTTAAAGAAAATGTCCAATTCATTGAGCGAGATGACCTTTCTAATATTGAAGAACATATTCAAACAATGTTTATCGAAATTCAAACACCGAAAGGAAAAAACAAAATTGTAGGTACAATTTATAAATCACCTAAAGGCGATAAGGAACGTCTTATTGAACTATTAGGAAAAACTTTGGCAACGATTCAAAAGGAAAACAAAACTGTCTACCTCATGGGTGACTACAATATTGACCTGATGAGACAAACTTGCTTTCATACACAAAACTTTATAAACTTACTGAATGCTCATTCATTCTACCCAACCATTACAAAACCGACTAGAATAGGTGATGTTTCGGCCACAATTATTGATAATATATTCAGCAATAACATTAACTTCAGTAATAAATCGGAGGTAGGAATTCTCGTTACTGACACATCAGACCACCTACCAATTTTTCTTCTCGAAAGACAAGCTGACCTGCACAAAGCCATTCAAATATGAAAAAATTAAATGCAGAGAAATAAATCAGGTTAATATTGAACAATTTAAAAAATACATGTCTGAGGTGGATTGCCATGCAGTCACAGACATACAGTGCTGCGAAAGTGCCTGGACCAAGTTCCACGAAATTTGCACGCACATCTTCGAAAACAGCTTTCCCATGAAAGAAAAGAAGAAATTTAAACACAACCCGACTAAACCATGGATAGCAACTGGACTGATAGCTGCCTGTCATAAAAACATAAACTTTATTTGACGTTTATCAATTGTCAAACAAAGCATAGTGAACAGAAATTCAAGAAATACAGAAACAAGTTGGACCAAATAATCAAAACAGCAAAAAAACCCTTACTACCATAACACATTTGAACTATGCAAGAATGACATAAATGAAACGTGGAAAATAATTAAATCACTTTTGAATAAAAATAACCGCAAAGCGCAACAAACACAATTTCTTTATAATAACAAGATAATAACTGATGATTTAGAAATTGCAACATGATTCAATGACTATTTTGTTAATATAAGTCCAACACTTTCAGATAAAATCAAATCAACATCCTCTAATAAATATAGTGATTATCTCACAGGCGACTATCAATCCTCTTTTTTCGCTAACCCGGTCACAAATGAAGAAATTTTTAGCATTCTTAACAAACTAAATCCTGCAAAAAGTGCTGGCTTGGATGGTTTCAAGTGGAGTATTTTCAAACACTGCACGTTAGCGCTACTAATACCCCTTAACCACATCTGTAACTTATCTTTCACTCAAGGCATATTTCCATCAAAATTAAAAGCAGCACGAGTAACACCTATATACAAAGCAAAGTATTCATCTAATTTCACAAACTATAGACCTGTCTCACTACTTCCACTTTTCTCCAAATTAATGGAACGACTTATGTACAATCGGCTTATCAGCTACTTAGATAAAAAAAGTCAATCCTCTATACATCACAATACGGATTCCATGAAAAACATTCAACAATGCTAGCACTAATTGAAATGACAGAAAAAATAATAGAATCAATTGAAAAGAAAAAGCACATAATAGGCATTCTTTGGATCTTTCAAAAGCTTTCGACACTATCAAGCATAAAATCCTACTAGAAAAACTTGCCTATTATGGAATCCGAGGAAGTGCACTCATCTGGTTTGAAAGTTATCTAAGTGACAGAACGCAATGTGTGCAATTCAATGCAACTTGCTCTGAAAATAGGAGACTAACTTGCGGTGTCCCTCAGGGGTCCATCCTTGGCCCTCTGCTGTTCCTCTTGTATATGAACGATCTGCCTAACATATGCAAAGTTTTGTCACTAATACTATTTGCTGATGACACCAATGCCTTTTGCTCTGACGAAGACATAGCTACATTATATAAAAATGTAAATAAGGAAATGGAAGAAATTACTAACTGGTTTTCACTAAATAAATTATCACTAAATGTGGATAAAACAAACTATATGTTATTTTCAAAATCTAGAGAATTAATAAATAAAGAGGTTCCAAAATTGTACATTAGCAATAAGGAAATTGAAGAGGCCCCTTATGCAAAGTTCCTAGGAGTATATTTAGATAAAAACTTGACCTGGGCCAAACAGATCGAAACAGTTACTGCAAAAGTAGCAAGAGGAATAGGTGTCATCCAAAGACTAAAACCATATATGACACAGGCCACGGTTAAAACACTGTACAGCACCTTGATCCTCCCACACCTCACTTACTGCAACGCTGTTTGGACTAACACCTACAAAAACAGAATATCCAAAATTCTGAGTCTCCAAAAAAAAAGCATCAAACTATTTTCTAGGCCAGCAGAGGGCCAAAACATGTTCAAAGCAGAAAAATTGCTTACGCTCACCGACATAGGAAAATCTCAAATGCTAACTATTGTCAAAGACTTCCACCACAACACTTTACCCAAATCTATAGCCCCCTTCTTTATAAACAATATTAACATCGACCAACATAACACTAGAAGCAGACATAAACTACATGAGCAATACACACGGACAGACATAGGAAAACACCGAATATCATTTGCAGCCACTAAACTATGGAACAACGCAAAACAGGAAACGCGTGAGAAAATTCTATCAACAAAATTCTGCAAGAAAACAATAAAAAAACTACTTGATTAACACATACTAGTATTATCTAACTCATGCAGTACAGCTCAAAAATGGCCCAACTCGTCTACAAAACAAGGTAAAGAATGCTGTTTTATACTTGTGCATAATTGGATCCTAAGACATTGCTGTCTAATAGGACAGCGATGTCTATCGGTCCAAATAATTGTATAGTACTTGACAGAAAATTTTGTCTATCTATATAACATGCTTCTTTTCTTGTTTTGAAAAAAACTATTGACCTGCTACTAATACTGATGCTACTTCTGCTGCTACCACTGCTACTAGCACAGCTACTACTACTACTACTACTACTACTACTACTACTACTACTACTACTACTACTACTACTACTACTGCTGCTATTGCTACTACTACTACTACTACTACTACTACTACTACTACTACTACTACTACTACTACTAGAATTATGACTAGATGATTCCACTTGCTATTATATCCAATGATAATTTCAATTACCATAGTAACAAACTACAGGACGAGCAGGAGAATGAGCACCCCTCCCCTCCATCGCCCTTCCAAGGATGCTCTCCATTAGCCAGCATCCTGTAAACAGTATATCATCATTATAAGTAAAAGTACCCTCCCCCCAAAATATATATATGTTTATTGTTGTATCTATAATCATATACATCCATGTATATTATTGAACTTGACTATGTTCTGTGCTTGTCTGTTACGTAACTGACTTGTCCTTATTTACTACCCATATGTATCGCAAAATAATAATAATAATAATAATAATAATAATAATAATAATAATCCAAGTGACTAACTCTTACACACACCCTGTTACAGTATTATATGTTGGTTCGCGGACTGAGAGAGGCCCACTCCTGGAGTTTTTCTTTCCACTGTAATGACTGACAAGATAATTGAACCGGTGGTGAACTCTGGGTGTGTGTGTGTGTGTGTGTGTGTGTGGTGGGGTTGGAGTGGGGTGTGGTAGGGTGCTGGGTGTGTGGGGAGGGGTGGTCTCCTCTTGACCCGCGAATTGACATATTTCCTCTTTGAAATTTAAACTGTTTATGTGGATCAAGGGTCAAAGGGTTAATAAGGAAGTAGTAAATGTAATGTCTGAATTTTTAATTGTTTGTGTAAGTACTGCCGTGTCTAATTTATATATACCTGTATATATGTGTGTAAGGTGTCCGCCATAACAATAGGCACTGCCTTAGGCGGACAACCTGGTATGATTTGTGAATTCGTATATCTTGGAATTATTGAATAAATAATCTTGAATCTTTATGATATGGGTATCACTTATGATTTATTAACTCCTTGGTATGCCCTTCAAAACTGATGTAAAAATTGACATATATTTACATGCATGTCACGTGACTGACTGTGACGGAATCACTGTACAGTTGACAATATGTAATGTGCCTTGCTGCTGCTACTGCCGCCGCCGCCGCTACTACTACTACTACTACTACTACTACTACTACTACTACTACTACTACTACTACTACTACTATTATTGCTATTGCTGCTGTCATGACCATTGCCATCGCTACCACCACCAGCAGCAAGCACACACACACACACGTACGCACGCACGCACACCACCAAATCCACCACCACAACAACAACAACAACAACCACTATAAAATGTATATTAAAAACGGCATTCTTCTCTCTAGGGTCCACCGAATTTTGGCGTCAAAATGACAGTTCTTTAAGACGGGTTGTCATAAGCCCACACGTTTTAATGAACCAGTATTTTAGTGCTAAGAACTTATCACCTTGAAAACATTAAGTGTGCAAAACGCCGACCTATATTCTGTGCCAACCTTTTGAAAGCCCACATGCCCGTTATAGACAGCATTGACTGTACTCTGCATATGCATGTTGTGTCAAATCCTTCATACACTAACATGATATATATCTATGTTTCCTTAACAGGTTAGAATGGGGAAAACAGCAGCTGATCGGCAACGAGAGAGGCGACTGCGAATAAAACTGGACGATGGCCTTTACCAGAGACACCTGAAATACGACCGCGAACGCAAAGCTGAACAAAGAAAATTCCTCAAACAAGATAATTTGAATAAACTGCGGACTAGAACTAAATTAGCAATGCGCAAATCAAGGTCAAAGAAACCGAATGTTTGCACTCCTAAGCAGCAGAGAAGCATAAACTATCCATACAAATCAAATTCGAGCTTTGGAAAGGCTAAACATTGAGCGATTAGAGGGCTGCCCAAAAGTCCTGAGAAAAGAAAGGCTATTATCTGCCTGCTAGCCCGTGAATTTGGTAGCAGCGCTCTTTATCAGTCACTGCCCAAGACGATTCCTGAAACAGATCAACAGGTCGTTAGCTTTTACCTAAGTGATTCGGTGTCTTATAAAATGCCAGGAAAAGCCGACACAATTGTTACTGGACAACTGATGGCGAAAAGAAAAAAGAAACTAAACGACTAATGACCATGACATTGATGGAGACATACCATCTCTTTAAGAATGACAATCCCGATATTAAAATTGGAAAGTCAAAGTTTTTTGCATTCCGACCCAAGTACGTACTTCTCTCTTCACAGACACCTCGCAATGTCTGCGTCTGTCTCTACCACTCAAATATGATCATGCTCTTGGAGGCACTTCATCAGAAAGTCCCTGATATACCTCTATTCGATGGATCAATTTATGTCTACTTTTGTGTGTGATATTGAAAATTTAGCGTGTGCTGAAAACTCCTGTGAAACCTGCAGAGATGGCATTCTGTTTGAACCTCTAAGAAAGCTGTCCTTAGCGAAAGGAGATACACACCTTCAGTGGCAAAAGTGGCAGAAGAATGGTGTTGGGATTCTGACGAAAGATACCATAAGTGGGACTGTTAGAGACGCTATGCAGCAACTTGATGCACATATGGATCAGTTCCAGTGGCATCTATTCATCAAGGTTAAACAAAGCCGAGCTTATGACGCTGACAAGGAAAACTCATCATCGTTGGTCAGTTCAGAGTGTCTAGTCCAAATGGACTTCGCAGAGAACTATACATGTCAATATCATGACGAAGTCCAATCAGCCTACTGGAGACAGGAGCATGCAACTATTTTCACTATCATCGCTCAACTACAAATCCGATTGTCATTGTTTCCGATGACAGAGATCATGACAAACAATCAATTGCAGCAATCATGGTGAAGATCTTGGATCAAATAGTTACGGAGTTGCCCACTGTTCAAACTCTGGACTGATGGTCCTACGAGCCAGTTCAAGAATTGCTACATATTTGCCCTATTAGTACTTTTTGGAAAATTGTATCCAGAATTGAAGCTCAATTGGAATTACACGGCAACCCGCCACGGGAAGGGACCCAATAATGCCCTTGGTGGCAATGCTAAACGCATTGTACATCGCCTTGAAATGACACGTAAAGCAAATGTTGCTAATGCCCTAACATTCGAGATGGCATTACGTTCATCTGACACCAACATAAAAACAATGTACATTTCAAAAGATGACATCGATGCTGTAAATAAGAACCTTGCGCTTCAGGAAATGTGGAGCAAGACGATCCCAATAAGTGGAACCATAAATATCGAAGTATCTGGTGATAGCATCATACGGAAATGGTTCAAGGAAGCCAGTGAACATTTCACCAACACCATGAACACTACAGAGCAGGCAGGCAGTACTGCACTAGCATCCAAGACTCTCTCCAGTAAGCAACCCGAGATACAACCTGGTACTTAGGGAATGTAGTCCGTTCATACCAATAAGAAATGTCACCAGGTTAAGAAGCGGAGAAATGACAGAAACAATTTCTGTGGTATTTGCAATGCAAATTACTGGGATGATATCAAGAGGTCCCAAAAAGAGGACTGGATCCAGTGCCCTCTGTGTCAGCTGTGGTTTCACGACAGCTGTGCTGGAAACCCATGCCTTTACTTCAAATGCATCACATGTGCCGAAGTTTCCTAAATTAGGTTCGGTGAAACTGTTCATTGTTGAAGAATTGTTTTTCATTGGCTAATTATTTTGCTAGAGATTACTTAAAGGATACTTCACCAGTTCTTTTTCTAATTGGAATGGCTAATAAATGAATACAATAGAATTTATTAAAGGATTTTCTATTATTTCGTATGCTTTGGTAATTTTCCTGATTAAAGTTGATAGTAATATAACATGCATTGTTGAATTTTAGTTATACATCTAGGTTATTATATGTACTGGTGATTCCGTCACAGCAAAATGTGATTCCGTAACGAATGAACTCTGGCTCCTTATTTTAAAAGCCTTCACCGGGAATTAACGATCTTGATATGATTTCAAAGCTCAGACCTAGTGCTATTGAAAAAACATAGCATATCACCTTCATAGAGAACATATGAGCAGAAACTAGAGTCGCATGTAAACTAAATCCATGTCTGTGTCCCAAAAAGTGTGATTCCATCGCAGATCTTAAGGTGGTCACCAGCATAGCAATTATTGTCTCCAAGAAAAAATACATTTATAATAGGACAAATGTCTTCTCAACTAATCTATAAAACTTCAACTCGGTATATGGACTTCTAATATACGTCAAAATATATCGCAAATGGTCAAATCTGGTGTCTATTATGTGATTCCATCACGATGGAATTCATGCGCACATGACCTTTGAGAAATTCTAAGGGTCATAACTCAGGGATTCTGAAGTAGTATCAACTTCTATTTCACAATGCTGATATCAAATGATTATAGGGGCATTTTATCATGACTTGGTGCAAATATCTCAAAATAAGCAAACATCTAATGACTATCTTACCATATGTTCCAATGGAAAATTTACCTTTGACCTATATTCTCCAGAATGTAGGTCAAGCTGACCTTGTTTTTGTGTAGTTAAGAGTGGATGCCCCTACTGTATACACCAGCCGGATGCCAAACGCTCTAAATATAACGAAACAGTCCACCAAAGTATCATTTATTCCCATTGCTTTCAATACTTCAGAAAAATTTAAAGGGACATAACTCTGGCATTTGACATCGAATAAACTTAATTTTCACAAGGCTGATTACAGATGCCAGTAGGAACATTTTGACGAGGTTCGTTTTCAATCCGTCAAGGAATAACGAAATAATATCAGAATTAAGTAAAACTACGATAGGACCCAAGTGCTGAGACCCGACCGACCGGGCATGCAGGCAGTAATATGGTTAACGCGCTGGCTCAGAATTTTCAAATAAATTAAAAATATTTCTTTATGTTATTGCCTGAGATTTGTCATTTTTGTTTTATAGAGGCGATATGGCCTTTAAAATGTTGGACGACTTTAAGATGACAATGTTTGTCCAGTTAATTTCGATTTTACCAATATATATTACGTAGATTCGGATTTTTCTTAAATGCTGGACGCAAGTTGAGACGTTGTCTTAAATTATCCTGTAATTTATGATATTTATCTTTCAAAATTTTGGAAATTTCAACATTTTTTCGATTGTATGTCAGAGTGAATGGACTTCTGTCACGCTGATCAGCAATTTTGCTTAATCAAAAAATGATTCTCTAAGTTTCCTTTGTGTATCAGTTTCTTCAGCGGTATTAGAAAGAGGTGGTTGTTCAATGGGTATAATTTCGAAGTCCCGAGCGACTGAATGACCAGGTAGATTCGCCATCTTAATGGGCATTTAGTTTCACCGACATACTGTTTTTGGCATAATTTACAAGATATTAAATAAATCACGTTTTCGGAATCGCAATCTAAATTAGAATGAATTTGAAATTAGTTTTTGTTCTGAAAATGTCTTTTAATTTGGAAGAAGTAGGTCTAATGTACACCTTTTCTTTGCACATTTCCGAGATTTTCATACGCCTGTAATTGGACGATTGTGACGAATCTTGGTATGTCTGTGATCTGCAGCATTATCAGGGATAGTTTCAGATTTAATTCTGCGCAAAAAATCTAGAAGAATACCGTCTCGGTTTGAGTGCCTTGAACAAGAAGGAGCATGCGGTTTTTCCTATCGCTCGAATTTCTATGAAAACGGATGATTTGTGATTTTACAATTCCTTTAAATGTATGAGGCGGGTAGAAAGATTTCTTGTGCAGTAATTGATGCGAATCTCTGGGCTTAAAATATACTTTATAATCAAGGTGGCCAGGAATAGTCCGACCTGAAACCTGTGGTGCCCTAGGCAGATTGATAACAATAATGAAAATTGTTGTAATAATAATAATAATAATAATAATAATAATAATAATATATTGTATCTCTATAACTGTGTACAGGTCAGATGAAATACACCATTCATTCATTCATTCATTCATTCATTCATACCCTACACCCTTGTCTACGGACATCTGGTCAATATTGCCTTTTAGCTTGATATTCGGGTCATAATTGTTCAAAATGGCGAAAAGTTATTAAATTCTTCCTTTGTTTGATGTCAAATAATGAAAATATCATCGAGGTACCTGCGGTAAAAGAGCGGCTGTTTTGGACATTTGCTAAGCACATCCTCCTCTCACTCTGCTACATAGATTTTGGCAACACTTGGAATGAAACATTTACCCAAATTTGTTGGTATGTTTCACCTACGAATTCAAAATCATTGCCCTTTAAGCTTAGCTCTAAGAGAGCCAATATTTCGCCAGTGAGTATTTTTCAAATGCTTTACTGACAGACTTCAGACCTTTTTCGATGTTAATGTTCGTGTACACAGCATGGATGTCGAGTGTAATCAAAAGTGAATTTAGAGATATCGAGATCTCAGAGACCTGCGATAGAAAGTCTTCAGTATTATTCAAGAAGCTGAAATGTCTATTCGCAATTGGTTGTAGGTGATAATCAATGATGTCACTGATTCTATAGGGTTCAGAACCGCAATCCGATATTATAGGTCGTCTTGGTGGTATCATAGGAATCAATGGGTTTATGAATTTTGGTTAACAGATAGAATGTACGTGGTTTTGATTCTCGTTTTTCAACGAGGTATTTAAACTGCTTTTGCGTTAAACTCTTGTTATCAATCATATTTTGGATAATTTCATTAAAATTGTCGCAGTTACTTTGCCAGAGTGGTTCATCTAATTTTTGGTAATGTTTTGGATTACTGAGTTGACGGTGCGCTTCACGGATGTAGTTGTCTTTAAGCATAATTACAGTAGCAGATCCTTTGTCGGCAGGTTTAATAACAATGTCGTTGTTTTTACGCAATCCGCTTAAGGCTTGACGTTCCTCATATGACAAATTTTTTATGATTTTTCGGAAATTCAACATTTTCAACACGTTCTTTTATCAGTTTTATACTGTCAGAGATCACTGGGTCAACTAATTTTGAGTCTGGTTCCCAGTCAGTTTTTTCAACGAACGGCAGAATATTACTTTTCGAGTCGGCTAATTTGACACGGTGGGAAAACTCAAGAACTTCCATTGAGCCATTATCTAAAAGTGCATCTATGCCTATTTTGGGCCTTGGTGTTGGTACAAATGTTAGCCCACGATTGAGTAATAATTTCTCAGCTTCAGATAATGTAGAGCCAGTGAGATTAACAATATCACTACCCATCCCGATACCGGAGTGGTTAGTACCCGGACCCCCCAGTTAGTTTAAATTAAGAAAAGTTAACCAGTTATGGTAAATTGTGTTGGCAGTTTTCTCACTCCAGTGAATTTTATCCTGGACCACCTGCAATTCAGAGAGTGGAAGACTGGGAATGACGGAAACCGTCACCCTCATGTTTTCAACAGAGGAGTTAATAGATTGAATGTTCCTCTTTTGGTGAGCTGAAAGACACTGGGAGTAATTCACCTTTCCAGAGCTCCACCCATCATATGACGTCATAATCAACTACGTGATGTGTGGAATGATATCATAATGAATGACGTCACGAACGCATATTTGAAGACGGGCTTTGCGTTGTTGGACAAATTGTATGTATTTACTATTTAATAAATATGCTGTTGAATATTTTGAAACTAATTTGACTGGGCGCTGTTTTGCTGCCATAGGCAGCAACAGCACCCAGTAAAATTAGTTGCTAAATATTCAACAGCTTCCCTGTATAGTTTTCAGGAAATTGATAGTTAGGGCATTCGGGGATCGATCAATCCCAACAAGGTGAGGTGTGGGTGGAGCTTAGCTAGTGATGGGCGGGGCATGCCTAAAAATGTAAAGGTCCATTAACCGTAGCAATATAAATCTTGGACAAACACAACAATACTGATTTCAAAATTAACATCAGCGATCATTTGATCCTACTGATAAAAGTTAGATTATGTTACTAAGACTTTTAATCACCATAAGCGCTATTATTTAACCCTTAGAACGCTGAATTTTCAGAATCCCAATATCCGTGCAACTGTACAGGAAAGAAGCTGAGTGTTTTGAAAATAATTTCATAGGAACATGTTGCACTCGTAGGCAGCAATAACTTCCCGCCAAATTAGATTTAAAAAATCTCAACTCAATAGTTCTTGCATTGAAGATGAGTTTAAATAGTTTTTTGGCCTTTGGTGTTCAAAGCGCTAATAAATGTTATAAAATCAGTGTATGTATAAATACGCGCAGCTAATTGCCATGTATTTATCTTATTTCACGTTACCTAGGTGAGATGCATTAGCAGGATGCTTCAAAGTCCGGGAAGCGGAAACTCACCGGGATACGCTATAATGTGTAACCAGTCATTGCGGGCACAATGATACTAGAAGAATCAATTTCCAGCTCTGTCACGCCCATTTCTAACTATGCCACGCCCATTTATAGCTATGCCACGCCAATTTCTTGCTAAGCTCCATCCAATGTGTTGGAAGCGATTTATATACTTTGAGTCCTAAGTTCCCATAATCCTAATTAAAAGTAATGTATACAGGTAAGCTGTTGAATATTTTGAAACTAATTTGACTGCGGGCTGTTAATGCCTATGGCAGAAATAGCTCGCAGTCAAATTAGTTTCAAAATATTCAATAGAATATTAATTAATTTGTAAGCCTACAAGAGACAACCAATTCGTACACTTTCGTGACTGACTTTCTAGTTTTTAGTTCGGAGCTACGCCATTTTCATTGTGACGTCAGCTATCTAGTGGCGTAATTGACTATGATTTCAGATACTTGAGTGACAGATTTGACCTCGCCATTATTATAAAGAGCAAATAGTATGTCACACACGTAGTGCATAGAGAAAAAGGCCGACCTTAACATACAGGGAGTACCAACATATCTTTAAATTATTTGAAAGAATTGATTTCCACCTATAGGATTGATGTTATTTTGAGATACCAGCGAGGGACATGCAGAAATAAAATATTTCATTCGCGTAACTCGTGCGTACGACTTAATAACTCGTGCGCACGACTAATTAACTTGTGCGCAGGACTTGTAACTCGTGTGCACGACTTAGTAACGCGTGCGCAAGACTTAGTAATTCGTGCGCATCAGTTACGATAATGAGAAAAAAATTGTTTTGTACATATACACCTGTGCAAAAGTTAAGCACCACCCTATTTTTACGCACATGCGAGGGTATATTCATGTGCTATGAAGAAAGCAATAGCATAAACATTTATGTACCCATCCATCTTAGTGCAAGAGGTAATAATGCAACTAGAGGAATGCTGATTATGATGGTGGAGAAACACTGTATGTTTTTGTTTGAACTTGAAAACGAGGCCTGAATATGGTTACGTTGACACAACTGACAACTATTGCCCTACAGTTGACACACGTGGCTAGATTGTCATTAATGATGTCTGAAAACGAAGTTTAACATCTGTGCACGAGTTTGAGACTGTCATTATTAATACCGGGTATATCCACCTTGTGCCTGGATGACGGCCTGGACACGACGTCTCATGCTGGTCACCAACCGACTGATACGCCATTGTGGTATTCGTTGCCATTCAAGATGGGGTGCGTATGTTAATTCCTGTAGGTTCTGCACAGGAGGATCCCTCCTTCTCACCATGTTTCCCAGAATGTCCCAGATATGCTCAATAGGGTTCATGTCAGGGCTCCTTGCTGGCCATGGTAGGGTTTCGATGGCATTCTGGCGGAGGTATTCATGCACAGCTCTAGCACGATGTGGTCGGGCGTTGTCATCCATGAATATAGGGTGGGTTCCAGGTGCATGATTTACAAAATGAGGGACCACAACTCTATCCAGTATGGAATCTTGATATCTTTGTCCATTTAGTGTTCCAGGTACAGTCAACAGATCCAGCTTACAATCAAATGAGATGCACCCCCATATCATAACGGAACCTCCACCAAATGGAACTTCTTCCATGACGTTACGTCGGTCGTACGCCGTGCGTCTGGACCTCCATACACGAGTTCGACCATCTGCGGCATGAAGCAGGAACCGACTTTCATCGGACCAGTGTACCCGTCTCCAGGATCTCATGTTCCAGTGTCTTCTTTCGTTGCACCACCTCAGACGCTCCTCTTTGTGGTGTGCAGTGAGGAGAGGACGTCTGACAGGTCTCCTAGCTTTCATGCCAGCAGCATACAGTCTCCTTTTGACGGTAGACATTGACACTCTATTGCGCGTTTCCCATTGCTGGCTGAGCACTCTGCTGTTGGTGAATGGAGATCTCCTAACAAGGCGTACTAGGGCTCGATCATCACGGGCAGTAGTCTTCTTCGGTCTTCCAGATCTAGGCCTGTCCTTCACCTCGTTAGTTTGCCAATGTTTTGCAATCAAACGACTGATTACAGTATGGTTAATGTTCAGCTGTCTGCCAATCTCTCTGCATGACATACCAGTGGTATGCATGCCTATGATTTGCCATTTCACACGATCACTTAACCTTCGTCTTGCCATAGCGGTTCACAATCAAGAGCTAATTCTCTCTGTACAAATAAACCACGGTCATGAACACAAAATTCCTAATCTTGTCGCCTAAATCTGTATGTAATGTTCTACACCTCAAACTGGACTTTTACATAACTGCACACGTGTGCTGTTTCCCGCCGCGCACGGACATCAAGCGGCGTGAAGTCATGCATGCATGTGCATTTCGTACTTGGAATTATGTCAGCTAACGGCGGGGACAAAAAGTATGGCAGCCTAGTTGTACCATCATGTTTCTACGTTCTATTGTTTTTGCTGGTGCTTAACTTTTGCACAGGTGTATATTTCATTTTCGTAACTTCTGCGAAAATGAAATATTTTGTTTTTGCATGTTCCTTACGGGGCTCCGTAGATTTCATTGTAGATCCGGTTAAATACATAGCATCCCTTTTCACACTGCTTGGCTTGCTTTTAGTGTATGGTGCCTACGCGGGTATGTGTGAGAAAAGGTAATACACCGGTCTATGCGTAAACCATGGCAGCATGTTTACGTTGTTGTCGTTGTACGGTTACTGTTAACCACTCAACAAACACACAAACTGGCCAGAAACGGATTCTGTAGTGCTCTTGGGAAATGTCAATTTGATAAGCAAGAGATTATTTTTGAAAATTAATTACTGGAATGACTGGCTCGGTAACCGTTCTGCATATAGATATTTTGTATGAGAAAATCGAAATTCTCTCGCACAAATTTGAGTGCTAAGCGTAATCAGAGATACACGACATTAATTTGTGGAAAAAATCAATGCATACTAACTAAATGGCTAACTAATCTGTTTGTTGTGCATTGGTTTATAGAGTAATATTTTGCTAATTGATGAAGTCGTACAATATCTGAAGATAGCTACGGGGATTTTAGTATCTTAGCTTTTAGTCTGACAGTATATTCTAGAGTAAATTGCGCATTGTTTTATATTAAAACGATACAGGTAAGGTTGATTTATAGACTATATATTTATAAAATAAACTCGTAATATAGGGATACAATGGGTAGATCCGATCTGTCACTCGAGTATATAATGACATAGTCAATTATATCACGCGTAGGATGGCGTCACAACTCACAATACACAGTTTCCGTCATGCATACTGAAAAATGATCCGTCAAATGTACGAACTACGAATTGTATGGCTACTATTGAATACACATCATGTTGAATACTGTGAAACTAATTTGATTAGGCGTTGTTGCTAGTAATAGAAGAACCCAGTCAGATTAGTTTCAAAATATTCAACGGTTTACGTTGAAATTGGGATTCTGGGGAATTTAGGATTTAAAATTTTTTTAGATAAATTGATTCAAACACACGGAAAAGATTGGGTGAAGCTGAGCTAGAAATGGACGGAGCCTGGCTAGAAATAGATCCCTCTATTTCTCAAATGAATGCGGTCAATGTTAATAACCGTTTACCCGTCGGTCGCTTCGTCCATCCATTCGTCCGTCCATCCGCCCGCCGGGCTGGCTGGCTGACTACCTGGCTGGCAATCAATGCCCCAGGACAGACAGACAAACAGACAAAAAAAATTATGATTATAGGATCCTCTAAGCTAGCCCGAATTGATTCAGACGTCTATCCTGCCATCCAGGTTGAGTGCTATCCTAGTGCCGCGTTATCACATTTTAGAACAATGGCTATGTGACACCAGGATAGCCCTATGCCGGAGAAGATCATCCTGAATATTGCATAAATCCAAAAATGAACATCCAATAAAAGCCTCAAGCCATTTAAGGTTCATGGTCCGAGAATTTAAGAACAACTTTCCTAATGCGGAGTTATACTTTGCTGAGATTGAACTGCTCTGGTAGCTTGTCAGATAGGCAAAAGTATTGTCTCAAGCGTATCAACGAATCAGCAAGGTCCAACTGTCATATTAGCAAGGCCATCCCCAAAATTACTGACGCCAATTTTTATGTTGAGAAGGATAGAATCCATTGGACTAAGGAACCGCAAATTGTATCTATAACCTTTGGCTTACGGTACTTTGTTTAAGCTGAATGTGGGTCGATGCAATAGCTCACCTACCATAGGAGTAGGAACAAACCATGTCAATTTATCAGCTGACTATAATCTCTCACCATTTGAAAACGCACTCATCGATCGCGGCCTTACTTTTGTACCAACTCACAAACCGAAAACAGGATTAGATTTGCTTTTAGACACAGGCATTATTAAAGTAGCTAATTTTGGCCATTCAGTAAAAATAGCCCATCATGTTCGAAATTTAAATGGAGAGTCAAAACCATTCACTGGAAAATCCGGGTGGAATCCTCCAGATAGGCTAGTTGATGAAAATATTAAGGCAACCATAAAAACGGTTGCTGGTATAGTCAGATCATTACCAGTTACAAACAATACGCAAAAGCGATAGGCTATCAACAAATTACAACAAATTACGTAGAAATCGGAATATTATTGTGAAACCAGCCGATAAAGGTTGAGCAACTGTCATTATGTCTAGAGAAAACTATATGAAGTATAATGACAGACAGGGACGCAAGCAGGCAGACAGACCAGATTGCAATACCCTCTTCCCCTTAATGGGACTCACGGAGTGTAACAACTAATTCCATTGCATAACCAAATTATTAGACTTCTGTTGTTTAACGATCCGGGAACTGAAAACACGAAAATATGTTATGGACCTATGTATAACATCTTTCAAACAGGTTAAAGCGTTGTTGGTCCGGAAATAACTCAATTCACAATACGCTTGCTGGTTCCCTATTATACGGAGTAATTACCCTCACCCCATATGGGGAAGAGGGTACTGCAATCGAGTCTGTGCGTGCGTGTGTGTGTGTGAGTGCGGGTGTGAGTGCGTGCGTTCGGGCAGGCGTGTATGTGTGCGTGTGCGTGTGTCTGTCTGACTATTTGTCTGTGTATCAACACCTGTATCTAAAAAATTACTGATCCGATTTTGCTCAAATTTTAACACTATGAAAAAAACTTGTAAAACGCCATACAAGAGTACTTCCAGACGTTGGCGGTAATCAGCATAAGAGACCCCGGATTCGGCTCGAAATTCTAGATCTGTGGATATCTTGGAAACGATTTGGCTCAAATGAAAGGGTGTGACCCTACACCAAAGCTATGAGCGTGATCCCTGAAACTCCCCAAAAATGCCGAAAAATCAGAAAACGTTTTGCAATGTTACCATAAGCGGGAAGACGAGAGTCTGCAACTTCCGATTTCTCTTGTTATGTGTGTAAAGATATCTCCATGACAATTTAATATGTTGACTTTGCTATGTGTACCTGCCAAAATCAAGTGGCATCGCCACTATCACTGTAGGCAAATTAATAAGCCTGCAGTTATCAAATGAGCCTTCACATCTGGACACCAGTGCGCCCGCGAGACAGCGTAAGCATTAATTATATATATAATAATAATCTTGCATTAATTGTTCTTATTTTTCAGTTTCTAAATTGTTTCAATCATACATCACTCTAGATAGTATTTGGTGTTTATCTTTTTTTTAATTTTTCTGAATAAATTTGACATAAATTTGTAGAAGTTTGTTCACGTCCTAAAATGGCCAAGAATTTCAATGGCCCAGTGGGTAAAGGACGCAAATCTGGCAAGCCAGCGTCCAACCTTTCATCAACCAAAAGTGCTCCTAACCAATCTGTTCAGGCCTTTCAGAGAGTGGTTAAGATGTACTTCCATGTGTTATAATGTTTCCATCACTATGGTCTTTTACAAGAGCATTTGGCCTCAGACTCTCTCCCGAAATCCCTCAGCATGAAAATGGAGAAGATGAACTCGTTTTTCTGCCCTGTCTTACGAGATGACCATTTTTTTTAAATCGATCAGCATTATAAACCAAATTTGGGCTCATAGCTGTTTAGAAGATCTAATCAAACATTATCAAATCAAATTGGACAAATAAAAGGCAGAGGTAAATGTGGCCGAATCTAATGGATTTCTTGATCTATACCGGCCAAAAGCATAGCGCTGAAATGGGGTAGGCAAAATGTTGTAAATAAGTTGGCCACAACAACAATCACGAAATTTTGGAAAATTTTGACAGATTCAGTAAGGAGCAAAATAGAGCGATCTTTGTTCCAACAGCAGCAGCCACACCCAGTTCAGGTTCAGGTTCTGGTTCACATTCAACAGTGACTAACACACGACACTGGTCACCAAACATCTTCACACCTTCGCCTACCACTTCCAAGTTGACGAATCTGTATACATCACCAACACCAGTACCTGGTGTTGATGATGTAACAGACTCGTGGCCGGCTCTCCCAAAGACCAATTCTCCTTCAATGCACCGTTTTCTGGTTGTTTCTCACTTTTCCCCTAACCTACCACCTAGCAACTATTCCCCATCTCTCTCCCTCTATCTTCTTGTCGTCATCTGACTCTATCCTCTCCTCTTCCTCCATCTTTCTCAATTCCGCTACTTGCTCTTACTCCTCAATTTTCTCCTCTTCCTGCATTTCCCCTCTCTATCCCTCTTCATGCCCTTCCTCATAATCGTCCTCTCTCTTCTCATGCATCGTCTTCTGCTCCTCTTCCACCATCTCACGTCTGGGGAGAATGATAGCAACCTGTATGATCGGAAGTTTGTCAAGTACCGTCATCAATCTCACAGCAAGGGCCTGTGGAGTATCCCAAGAATCACCAAAACGAGTCTGATGATAGGGACCTCTAATTGGGCCCGAATTGATTCAGACGTCCATCCTGACATCCAGGTTGAGTGCTATCCTGATGCCACATAAACACATTTCAGAACAATGGCTATACGACACTAAGATGGCCCTAGGCCGGCGAAGATCATCCTGAATATTGACATCAACTCCAAAAATGAACATCCAATAAAAGCCTCAAATCATTTAAGGTTCAAGTCCCGAGAATTTAAGAACAGCTTTCCTAATGCAGAGTTGTACTTTGCTGAGATTAACTGTTCTGATAGCTTGTCAGATAGACAAAAGTAGTGTCTCAGCTGTATCAACGAATCAGCCAGGTCCAACCGCCACATTTGTAAGGTCATCCCCAAAATTTCTGATGCCAACTTTCATGTTGAGAAGGATATAATCCATTGGACGAAAGAAACAGCTAATTGTATTTATAACCATTGGCTGGCGGTGCTTGGTTTAAACTGAATATGGGTCAAGGCAATAGCTCCTCTAACATAGGATTAGAAACAAACCTTGTCAATTTATCAGGTGACTATAACCTCTCACCATCTGAAAAATCAATCCTCGATGGTGCCCTTACTTTTGTATCAACTCCAAAACCAAAAACAGGATTAGACCCTCTTTTAGACACAGGTCTTTTTGAAGTAGCTATTTTTGGGCATTGAGTAAAAATAGCCCATCATTTTCGAAATTTAAATGGAGACTCAAAACCATTCACTGAAAATCCGGCTGGAAACCTCCAGATAGGCTAGTTGATGACAATATTAAGGCAAAAAAAAGGTGGCTGATATAGTGAGATCGTTGCCAGTTTTCAAAAAATAAGCAAAACCTTTAATTTTTCGAGTGACAGGCTATCAACAAATTACTTGGAAATCAGAATATTATTATAAAACCAGCCAATAAATGTTCAGCAACTGTCATTATGTCTAGAGAAAACTACATCGGCGAGGCTGAAAGGCAGTTAACTAACACCAAGCATTACAGAAAACTTGAGGATTTAATTTGGCCTCAAAACCGACAAAATATCATTAAAATACTTAATTTATTGCATACCGATAAGTACATCGATAAGAAAAATATCTGCTAGGTGAGAATAATTCACAAAATCGGACATTTTATATCTTGCCTAAAATCCATAAACCAATCAGCACCTGGTTAAATCCATGAACACCCCCCCCCCCCCCCTGGGTGACCTATCATACCAGACTGTGGCAGTGCGTCTTATGGCATTTCAGAATATAGTGATTGCTATTTAAAGCCCATTGCTAATAGACACAAGAGCTTTCTCAAGAACACAGAACACTTTCTTTCAAAATTATCCAAATTGTCAGTTCCAAAAGATATATATTTTAGTCACATTAGACATAGATGGTATGTATACCAATATAGATATTGATGCTGGAGTCAATGCTGTTAAGAATGCTTTTGTCAAATTTCCTGATCCACATCGATCAGATATGGAAATTGTAAAATTATTAGAGCTAAGTCTTAAAGGAAACGATTTCCAATTTAATGGTGACAATTATCTTCAAATATGTGGATGCTCAATGGGTAAACGATTCAGCCCAAAGTTTGCCACAATTTATGTTGCGGAGTGGGAAGTGGAGGCCCTGAACAAATCACCCAAAAAGGCATCTTTTTTACCTCAGATATCTAGATGACATCTTCATAATCTGGCATCATTCAAAAGAAAACTTTTGGGAATTTGTTCGCATTTTAAATAACAAAGATTCAAACATCAAGCTAAAAGCTACTATTATTGGAACATCAGCTGACTTCTTAGATGTCACAATCTATAAGAGTCCTTAATTTGATTCCTCTGGAAAATTAGAATAAACAGTATTCTTTAAGCCAACAGACTCACATCAGCTGCTTCACAAAACAATCACTTCATCCTCCACACACACTGAAAGGTCTGATCAAATCGCAAATCATAAGATTTTTCGAAACTCTAGCAACAGGCAAAATCTAAATGATGCATACTCTACTCTGTTTGATGCTTTGAAAGCACGAGGCTATTCAGCCCTTTTTCTTCGAAAAATTAAAGCAGATACCATGAATGAGCTTGAAAATCTAAAACCACATAGCGGATCTGAGTTTGAATCTGTCCAAATTAAACACAACAGATCAATCACGTGTGATGGATCAGTTTTTAAATGCAACAAAAACAGATGCAAAGTAAACAACTATATTGTGAACCAACAAACATTCCTGAGTTTTCAACCTAAAATGAATATAATATCCGGAAAAATATACATTGTGATTCTCAGAATGTAGTCTATTTGATCAATTGTGCCCATTGGAACACAGAATGCATTTAGAGTGCACGCTAGACGCCACGTTTCTGATATTAACACCTCAGCAGATACACCAATTGCTCAGCATTTCCAACTTCCTGATCATTCAGTTGAGCGTCATTTTGAAATCATGCCAATAGAACAGATTCCGACTTTCGATGGTAAAGAAGAAACGAGTTCGTTTCGCAAAATACGAGAAGGCCATTGGATTAGAACACTCCAAACAATAGCACCATTTGGAATAAATGTAGATTCAGGAATATCACAAAAGAACAAAACTATCCCATTTCAGCTCATATACTATAGACATAATGTTGAATTAGCGAAAACCATGAAAGATGAATATTCACAGTTGCAATCTAAATTAAAGGAACCGATCAAAGCACGACCAGTAATAGCTTTCAAAATAAATCCAGTCCTGAAAGAGTTGCTAGTAAAACCAAAGTTTGACCTCATAGTCCATGATAACAAGGTTTCATCCCTCCCTACCTATTCTTAAATAAATCAAATCCCGACCAAAATCAATGGTGGGGCAAATTGAAATCATAATTCGTAGGACATCTTTCAATTTTGTATCTGCAAAAGTGCGTGCGTGTGCGCATGAGCATGTGCGTGCGTGCGTGCGTGCGTGCGTGCGTGCGTGCGTGCGTGCGTGCGTGCGTGCGTGCGTGCGTGCGTGCGTGCGTGCGTGCGTGCGTGCGTGCGTGCGTGCGTGCGTGCGTGCGTGCGTGCGTGGGTGGGTGGGTGGGTGGGTGGGTGGGTGGGTGGGTGGGTGGGTGGGTGGGTGGGTGCGGCGTGCGTGCGTGCGTGCGTGCGTGCGTGTGTGTGTTTGCATTCGTGAGTACATTGTTGCGTGTGTGTGTGTGTGTGTGTGCATGCTTGCATACATTCGTGCGTCTGTTCCTGCATGCGTTTGTGCATACGTTCGCACATGCACTCGTGCATGCATTCATGCATGCGTTATTGCGCGCATGTATTATTGCGTGCATGCATTATTGAGTCCATTCGTGCATGTATTATTGTGTGCATGTATTATTGCGTACATTCATTCAGGTGTGTGCGTGCGTGCGTGCGTGCGTGCGCGTATAAGTGCGTGCGTGCGTGCGTGCGTGCGTGCGTGCGTGCGTGCGTGCGTGCGTGCGTGCGTGCGTGCGTGCGTGCGTGCGTGCGTGCGTGGGTGGGTGGGTGGGTGGGTGGGTGGGTGGGTGAGTGAGTGAGTGCGTTTGTTCGCTCGCGTGTTTGTGCATGTGTGTATGCTTGCGTGCGTGCGTGCGTGCGTGCGTGCGTGCGTGCGTGCGTGCGTGCGTGCGCGTGTGCCTGCGTGCGTGAATGCATTCAATCGTGAGTAAATTATTGCGTGGGTGCACGCGTGCATGCATGCATTCTTGCGTCTGTTGGTGTTTGCGTTCGTCTGCGCGTTCGTGCATGCATTCGTGCTTGCGTTATTGCGTGCATTCGTAATGTATTATGACGTCCATTTATTATTGTGTGCATTCATGCATTCATTCAGGTGTGTGTGTGTGTGTGTGTGTGTGTGTGTGTGTGTGTGCGCGTGTGTGCGTGCATTCATGCATTCATGCGTGTGCTCGTCCATGTGCGTGTGTGTGTGTGCGCGCGCGCGTGTGTGTGCGCACTCGTGCGTGCAGTACTTTACCCCAACTTATCTCAAGGTGGGACCACTCTAAGGAAATCTAAACATGGTCTCGATAGGATAAATTTAGGTAAAGAAATTTTTAATTAAATTCCTGTGCCACTGCGTTTTATCAGTGTAAAGACCGACCAACCGACCTATGTTTAACATCTTTTATACGGGACAAAGCGTTGTTGGTCCAAAAATAACTCAATTCATAATACGCTTGCTGGTCCCCTATTATACGGAGATAATTACCTTCACCCCTGCGATGGGGTCTGAGCGTGAATGCGTGCGGTCGGTCGGGCAGGCGGGTATGGGTGCGTGTGTCTGTCTGTCTATCTCCCTGTGTATCTGCACCTGTATCTCAAAAACTACTGATCCGATTTTGCTCAAATTTTAACACTATGAAAAAAACTTACCATGCAAGAGGATTTTCAGACGTTGGCTGTGATCAGCATAAGAGAACCCAGATTAGTCTCTGTTTAAATTCTGGATCTGTGGAATATCTCAGAAACTGCTTGCACGATTTGGTTCAAATTTTAACCATACACTAGGATTCCACAACTATAGGCGTGATCCCTGAAACTCCTAAAATATTCCGAAAAATCAGAAAACGTTTTGCAATGTTACCATAAGCGGGAAGACGAGTGTCTGGTTGCTCTTGCTACGTATGTAAACATATCTCCATGGCAATTTAATATATTGACTTTGTTATGTATACCTGCCAAAATCAAGTTAATAAGCTTGCAACCTTATCAAATGAACTTTCACATTTGGACACCAGTACGCCCGCGATACAGGACTCACCCATTTGCCACCTAAGATGACGAGTTGATATTGACATCGGGCCCGATCTGACCAGGGCTTTGTGGTAAAATGCCTAATTTGTGTTCTTGCCTGTAGTAGAACTTTCAGTGTCCGTCAATAAACCACACGAGAGTCGAATTCAAAGAGCTTTTTAAGCTAAGAAACTTGATTCGCTCACATTTGCTTATGCAATCTTCTCACTTCAGAGATTTTCTTCAAATAGTGTTAACGGATTCCACAAAACACATTTGCATAGGTGAGAGATTTTCCCAACTCAGCAACTATTCCTGAATGCTATAAGCGGCATTTAGAATGTAGATCTATCACTTGTCAACGGGGAATACTGTAGCCATGAACACAAACGATCAATATGTACAATAATCGTGACAAATCGCCATCACCGACTTTACTAAAAAATATTCCCATAATTTTTATATTATTTTTATAGAGAAAGTTTGTAAATTTCTTGGAACTCTAACCAATTTTGTTTGACGAATCCTAAGCAAATGTTTTGTGAAATCCGCTTAGGCTCAGAGGTTAGTAAATTTATCTTCCTTAAGCAAATATCTAAGCTCTAGGAAATCCACCATGGACGATTTTCATCATGGTGGTAGGATTACTAGCATGGGTCCACCGCATGGTCCAATCTAAACAATGAGCCGTAGCTTCGTATCTCGCTCCCGTTAGCGTATGAGATCTCGCGAGAACACGAATGCGTATGGCCGTGTTCAGTGAGCTGTTGTTACCAGGAGAATAAACGTCAACATTTTCTTCTCAGCCTATAAGCTCTAGTCTCAAGTTAAGAATGTGTTCAACGTGGCGCGTATAATTAATACAGAAACAGGCATCCACCATTTCGGTCTCACCGTCAGCAACATTATTTCTCGCCATCCATAAACTGTGTTGGTTAACTGTCTGACTGCTGTAAATAACCAGATAACAATTTCAATGGGCAATAACTTTGGACATGCTGAATATTTTGGGGGAAAATTCGACTGAAAGTTGTTGGTGGCTTAGTCACTAACAACTTTCGGCCAAATTGTCTTCAAAATATTGAACATCTCCAAAGTTAAACCTAATGGAGGGATCCGACTTAGGTTATAGCTTTTCCTTTTCATGACGAACCTTCGTCATTTTTATTGCACGCACGCACGCACGCACGCACGCACGCACGCACGCACGCACGTGCACGCACGCACGCAAACACAGACGCACGCACGCACACTATCTCTGTTCTTGTTGAAACTGGTGCTCCTTGGTTTGTATTTTATCGTCTCATTCTTATAACATCCAAGCGTTTCCTGAACCTAGACTTCAGCTTTCCTGGCTGAGTGACATTCTTCATGGCAAGTTGATAACGTGGTCATCAATCTTGAGTTTTGATTGTCGAATAATTCTTCTTGATTCTTTATAACCTTTTGTTTTGCCGTCTTTTCTGAATTACGGATCTGCAATTCTGCATATGATTTTAAAACTAAATTATATCTGATGTAACGGGCAATTTATTATCTTTTGAACCATTTATTCGCAGAAAATGGAAAACGGCGTCTCGAGTGAAATCGGTACTCAATCACTACCTACTGCAGGTAATGAAAGCACACATGCTAAGCTGCCAAATTATCGGGAAGGAGTAACTTTTGCCCGGTGCTTTCAACGCTGGTGACTTGCTACAGGTCACAACAGAAGACGGTGTTTCTATAAGACAGGCGGTCATTCTGTTTCCAAATAACAGGTGGTCTTTTGAGGTGGTTTAACTGTATGCCATCAAATTTGGCCGATATTGTCCCAGTACTGGCCCACTGACCGGAGTTGTCAGGGAAGTAATGCATAATAGATTGATCTGATCTGTCACTCAAACAACTGACGCCATAACCATATACATCAATTGTTAAGATTCACGATTCTTTATTTACATATTGATTATGGGATTTTATCAATTCTCAACAGGTGGTCCGCTATAGGGCTATGCGATTTTGATAGAAACAAAACGGGTGACGGTGTTAACCATGACACCGGTTTTAACCCTTTCGTGACGAAACCGGCCAAAACCGGCCTCGGTAGTGTCCATGTAACCGAGCCAGTCATTACAGTGGTAAATGTTCAAAAATAGTCTCTTGGCCTGAAAATGGCCGTTCAATAAGTAAATATTTTAATTTTTTGAAGAAATTTAGTCATTAAACGTGTAATCTGATATCCGATTTATTGGATGGATAAATATTTACGTAAATTTCTTGCAAAATGATTCATAATACCACCAATTTAGTTTTAGCGATAGACTTTAATCTGTAGCTATAGTATCCAATAGATTATTTAGAGTATATATTGAAATCATTGCTTAAGTACGGTAGTTTTGTGCTTATTTTAATACTATTTCGATCGACATCATTTTAATATGTTCTAATGTCATTGGTGGACTACACCAAAGGACAAGCATGTTAGATGGTAGCCCCCTCACACACATATGAGTTATGACACACCATTATTGGCATAGCATAGTACATATATCATAGAGCACGATACAATATGGCATCATTATATTGACGATTAGTATGAGAAATGAAGACAATGGACACGACATTTACTTAAAGGGAGAGCGGTGGACCTGGGTGGAGCTGACTTCGCAATACAAATGACGTATGTTCGTCACCAAACTCGTAGTAATGGTCCGCTATGGAAGTGTCTGAATAATATCTTTTTAATTAATTTACAAATTATTAAAAGAATTGTGTTGACTATTTCGAAACTAATTTAGCTGGCAGCTGTTGCTGTCAGTCAAATTATTTTCAAAATGTTCAGTAGCTTAGCTGCATATTTACCTTGAAATTTAGATTCAGGAAATTCAAGTTTGAAATCGATTCCATCACGCGTTTGAAGTGCGCAGATCGTAGCTAGAAATGGGCGGGTCTTATCTAGAAATTGGCGTGGCATACTTAGAAATGGGCGTGGCATAGCTAGAAATGGGCGTGGCATAGCTAGAAATGAGCGTGCCATAGCTAGAACTGGATTCGTCTTTTAGCACCTAGAATCTCTACCATAGAATGGAGGAATTCAGTTTTTGCGATGGCCCACCCATCTATAGCTAAGCTCTATCCACGCGTTGTCCGTGTTGGAATAAATTGATCCACGCACGCTCTGAATCTCAATTTTCAGAAAACTATACATCTAAGCTGTTGAATATTTTAAAACTAATTTGACTGAGCGCTGTTGCTGCCTATAGCACCCCCCCCCCCCCCACCCCCCTCCCCCGCACCCATCCCGGTCAAAATAAGTTTTAAAATATTCAAAAACATGTTTATTAAATAGTAAAGACATACAATTCGTACAACAAAGCTTAGTCCGCCATCAATTAAGCGTTCGTGACGGACTTATCTACGGCATTCATGACGTAACTGATTATGACATCATCCTACACGTCTCGTGGTTGATTATGACGTCATATGTTTAATGGATAAACTGGCAAGGTCCATTGCATTACCACTACCGCCCTATGCACCATCGCGCGCACATGTGTATAGGTATACACACATATAACTTATGTCTGCATTTTGATCAATCTTATCCTGTCTTGGTTTACATAGCATCGCCTGTATGCGACATTGGATGGACACGGCCTGATCGATCAAGTAAGTCATGTTATATGGAGATTCCAGTGACAGGCCTAGGCAACTATGAAGATGCAATAGAGGCATACTCATCTGAAGGAGCGCAAATTGTCACTATCGAGAGCGAGAAGGAAAATACATTTGTAGCAACTTTTATAAAATTTCTTAATGTGGGATATATTGGATTGAAGAAAGCTGGTGGCTCATGGAAGTGGCATAATGGCGGTATACCTGTGTTTGTTAAATGGACGCGAGGTGAGAAAAAAACTGCACCACGTGAACACACCTAGACAGACGCACGCACGCACGCACGCACGCACGCACGCACGCACGCACGCACGCACGCACGCACGCACGCACGCACGCACGCACGCACGCACGCACGCACGCACGCACGCACGCACGCACGCACGCATCATGCACACATTCTGTTTTTCATACACACACGCACGGATACATGCATGTATTCAAGGATATGTGCGCGCGCGCGCGCTCACACGCACACACACACGCACACACACACACACACACACACGATCACTCGCACACACACACGTGCACAATCAGCCAACTATGGCTGTTCGACTATGGAAATAATATGGATAATCGATTATTTAATCTTGGAACTTTGGA
Source organism: Chaetoderma sp. LZ-2023a (assembly GCA_034401795.1). Classification (NCBI taxonomy): domain Eukaryota; kingdom Metazoa; phylum Mollusca; class Caudofoveata; order Chaetodermatida; family Chaetodermatidae; genus Chaetoderma; species Chaetoderma sp. LZ-2023a. The sequence goes on along the minus strand of CM067362.1, from coordinate 59,273,503 downwards.
AGTAGCAACTATGTAGTCAGGGAGGGAGGGAAGGCGAGCGAGAGAGAGAGAAAGAGAGAGATAGAGAGAGAGAGAGAGAGAGAGAGGAGAGAGAGAGAGAGGAGGAAGGGAGGAAGGGAGGGAGAGAGAGAGAGAGTGGAAGAGAGAGAGAGAGAGAGAGAGAGAGAGAGAGAGAGAGAGGGGGAACGCCTGATTTTTATATAAAAATAACAGAATACGCAATTTTGTAAACTGATTCCTAGTCAGGTTTAGATTACCTCAACTAAGTACGCCTATGAAAAGACTGCAATGCGCTCAATAGGGCAGGCTATATCAACCAGTCCTCTGATTGACTGAACACGAGGAACAACCCCGCCCAGTATAATGAAGTCAATTTGGAATCCATTGTTCACCCGTAACCCATTTGATAATGGTATTAAGAAACCAGCGGGTATGTCCAGATTTTCAAGCCAGTAAAATGACACCAATTTAATTTAGACATTACAGAGATAATACTTTTAATTATATAGAGCGCACCCGTAGAGCCTAGCTACGAGGTTTCCCTATTTTCCAGAATAGGAAAAGCTTAATATTTTAAAAATCATTTGACTGCGGGTGGAGCAACAGCTTTAAGTCAAATTAGTTACAAATCAATCGGCAGAATTTATTAAAATTTGGATCGAAAATTTGTGACTTTTTTCGCGAAATGGCTATATTATTTTTATTTTTATTATGGCACCTGAAAGCCATATTTTCCTAAACCTTTTTCCAAATATATTTACTACAGGTTTATCAGATATAATAAGAATATCAAAAGGTGTTCAAATACCAAGACCTCTGACCTATGTATGTTTACTGTATTCTGCGGCTGTAGTAGTAGAAACATCCTACAGCTGCAATCATTCCTTCTTCGTTTATGTCCAGTGTGCCGTGTCCTCAGCCGTAATTCTTAGCTTCCTCAGGCCCATTCTTGACTTGAGTGTACCGAGTCATGCTTTCTTGAGGTCACCTCGTAGCACGCTTAGCAGATTTATGCTTCTTTCTTCTTCTTTTCGATCGCTGGCATCACACTTGGAGAGCCGTTCTCAAGATGAAATCTGTGGTTTTCTGCAGTTCTTCCACAGGCCCATACAGCTTTTCAAGAAAAGAGGTTGACAAAGGCCAGATCTCTTCTCTCAGCAGCTGATACGTACTGCAACATTGAAGTATGTGCTCTGTGGTCTGTTCTGCTTCTCCACAAGGACAAGCGGGCGATGTCGTAAGGTGGAACCGCCTGTACATGTGTTGGTTTAGTCTGTTGTGTCTTGGACTCCGCAGTGTGAGGGGATCCACTGCAGTGCTATCCGAAAGCATTTGATGGTTTGTAGTGCTTCTTCAAGTTGTGGCAGCTTACCTTTGGTGATAGCCTCAAGGACGGAGCGGGCATCAGATAAAAAGACAATCTGTGCAATAGGGTCTGCTGTTCTGCTGATGGTATTAGCTGCATGAACCAGTGCTTCGACTTCAGCTCTGTAGTTTGTGCAGTGTTTACCTGTCGGTATTGCAACTGACTCATGCTGTCCGTTTGGATACTGTATGTGCAGTCCGACACCTCCGCTCCTAATTGCATCTTTGGCTGATCCATCTGTGTAGATCCTTATCCATGTCTCCTGAGGGTACATTTCCTCCAGCATGGCTAGGGTCAGGGCCTTCTTGCTAACATCACTGTGTTCATCTTTGGTTGTGAGATGAGGTACTGTGGTGCGAATAGCTATGCTCTCTAGTTTGTTTTCCCAGGGTGGAGCAGATCTATGCAATGCCGTCCTCTCCTGGCTTTGTATTTGCTGGCTCCGAGTAGAGTGAATTCCAAGGCTCTCCGCGCTGGTGTCTCTTCTGCCATCCTTAGCACATGGCCAAACGTGGATCATCTTTGCTGGGCGACTTTTACAGATAGCGGCGACGTATTACACATCTTGTATAGTGTATCATTGGGAATTATGCTGTCTGGCCATCGGTGTCCAGTGATGGTGCATAGGTGTTTGCGGTGGCAGGCATCGAGTTTGTCTACAGCTGCCTTTGGAGCTGTCCAAAGTGATCTTTGACGCATACCTCGTCTAAAACATACAATTACTCACCAGCTATGTAAACATGGCAACTTCGAAGGTCTATCACATCAAACATACATACTAATATTTTTTTTCTGTTCTCAAATGGAATTATGTTTAAAAAATCATGAGATATCAAAATTTCAAAGTATCTAAAATGAGTTTAGAAAAGACAAATAATATTTACAAATTCTATTTCTATCAATTGAACTTTTTTCCCCGGTGACAATAAATATAATTGTTGGCGTTTCGACAGTATAGTCTTTAATTACTGTCTCTACGTTTCGGCTTGGGGGGGGGGGCTTAGGGCTTGAGTGAATGTGTCCTGTAGGTACCGGTGTTGGTCACCGTTGGTAACCGTATATACACGGACGTTTAGGTAACGAGTTTAGCCATTCTACGGTCAGTCGCCGGAGTGTCCACAAGTTTTATTAGACCAGTTCATTCTGTATTTTCTCGACGTGTATTTTCTCGACTGTTTTCGTGTCTCCTACACAATGATCGTGGATTTAGATATTCTACTTACAAACTGGCTGTCCGGTGTACATGCTTAATTAGCTCGGAGTTAGATAGCAGTCCCGGACGCTCAACTATAAACCATTAGCAATTTACAGTTGTTGAAGCAGCTAGTGTTTGAACGAAAGAGGAACAAGAGCAATATAAGTGCAATTTACAGGTTTTCAAGCCGGGTTTGGGCGTTTCATTAAGAACACACCGTTACTGCAGTGCCGATATGGTCATTAAGCTGGTAAAAAATAAACATATATAAATCGACTTGCTGATCACAGTAAAGCGTGACCGTCGTGACTGAAGACGACAGGGATGGTCAAAACGTATCTTCAAGGCGGGCGCGTGTGCACACGTGTATGCAAAGGCGGTTCAATTTCAAGGCCAGGTTGTGGTTCACATTCAGCAAGAAGGGGGCGTATCCGGAATCTCAAGAAGATGCAATTGCTTTGCCTGCTGAATACCTGGTTACTACTGGGTCGAATACGGCGCAGTTGCGGATACACAGGAAAAGATAAGTATCGATAGCATTGATCATATACCTAATGCGTCTAGTTTTGATTTAAATAATCGAATGCGCGATTTGCTATGCTTGATTTTCCAAATGAAATACCCTTGCTTTCTGCATCAGATTGAGTGAGAGAGAGAGGTGGGAGGTGGGAGGGGGTGGGGGCGGGGAGGGGGGGGGGAGCAATAATATGCTTGCGCACACAGTAGATACCATGTGTGCGGGAAATAGCAAAGGTCCAGTTGTTCATATATAAACGTTCTTACAGAAGTTCGAAAGAATCTGTAGCTGTCACCTATGTACTTACTACTATAATAGATGGTTACAGGTTACTATTTTGGGTATGCATAACATGTCTTTTATAGACAAATCGGAATTTGTTTCTCGCGAGATTGAAACATTTACTTGAAAATGGTGCTTTACACAAGCATCAACGGTACCGAATGTGGGTAATCCCTTGCAAGGCGGCTACTAATAAGTGTGGAAAGCAGCGTTTAGTTTGAGATTCCAAAAGGATAAATTTGCTTTTCAAAAAATATAAATTCAAATTCAAAGATATAGCAATTGCTAATCAGTTGTTTGCCTGAGGAAATTATTTATTTACGTTCGATCTAAAATCAGTCTATCACCATGTGAAATTGTATTTATTTGGGGTTTTTTTCAGAACATAGAGCGTATTTTGGGGGTGGGTGGGGGCGTGTTACATGGTTGCAAGACAATGAAATTGCGCATTACATTTTCAGTGTTATCATTTGGCATAGGCCTATAGGGCCTATATTTACAAAACTATTTAGAGTTATGTTAACCTATTGATGCAGTCAAGGTTATTGTATCTCCGTGTGAGGCATGGTGGTGTTAAGACATTTTCAGAGGCAGTTGCCGCGAATATCGATATCAAATGCAGCATTTCAAAATTTGTTGTTGTTTTTTCTTTATTGCTTGCGAAAAATGTGAATGGTTGCTTGGCAACAAAACGAGATGGTTGGGTCACGTCTTATAAATAGGGACGTCGAATCTATGTTAGTGTCGCTAATAGAGGCGTCAGTCTGTTATAGAGGCTTAATTACCTGTTAATGAAAATTACAGACAGTCGCATTTATATTAATGCATGTCTGGGAGCGCTCATTGTTGGAAAGACAGTTTCCGTGTAAACGGTCAGTGGGTCGCGTGTAAGTTTGAAGAGGATGTGTTTGTACAATTGCCTTCAATCAAGGTCAAATTGGGAAAGTCTGTTAAAGATAGACAGCGAAAATTTAAACGAAACACGTGTTCTGGTTCGAGAATACTTAAATCAAAAGATGTTGAATTTTCATGCTACAGCGACGCTGTTGGGTCAGGTCATGGTGGTGTGTTGTTGCTGAGAATGATCGATTTGATCCAATGAGTCTCTGGTCAGTTGACGAACAGAGTATGAGCTCCATTTGAAGAGAACTCGACGCAGTTGCGAGAGTTCTGAATGCCAACAAAGCATGTTTGTATAACCAGTTGGTTCAGTGGTTACACGTAACCACAATGTTGTAACGATTCTTCAGGCCGGTAGCAAAGCGTCACATTTGCACGAGAAGGTGCTAGAGATTTATGACAGTTGTCAAAGATCAGGCATTGGGCATTTGCCTGTGTCGATACCTAGAGGGTTGAATAATCGAGCGGATTATGTTGAGTAAATGTGGAGATCGTGACGACTTGACAATTTCAGATGAAGCATTTGCTTTTATGGACTTTGTGTTTGATCCACATACTACTGACAATTTTGCAAGCGACTATAATTGTAAATGTATGCGTTTTAACTCTGTAACGGTCCTTTGAGGGAACTGTAAGTGCTTGCACATTTGTGCAGTCATGGGGGAGGATCAGTATGGGGTCGTGCCTCCACCACATTTGGCCATTTTGTATTTTAAAAACTCGAAGCAGCATATGTGTCGAAAGAATCTGGTGGCACCAGAATGGAGATATGCGCCAGACTGGGCAATGTTAGTTAGTACTTGCGTTTTATTTCACAAGGTCGTGAAAGAATGCATCGTTTAGAGATACTAGTGGTACAATTATTAAAGGTAGATTTAACACATTTCATTCCCCTTTTCCTTCCGTAGTCCCAAGTATACGTTTGTTTAAATGTATGTTAACGTTATTATCATTTTTTTTGTCAGGATTGTACCTAAATGATCAGATAGCAGCCACCGCTGGTGCGAGTGACACTGAACTACATCGCAGGCATCTTACAACCAAGAAGCATTGGGTACATCTTGTGAAAAATGAAGCAGTTTGCGAAGGACAGAGGTCAATTGTCGCCAATGCCAGGTAATGCAATATATGTGACATTGTATTTGACCAGGACAATTGACGGTGACTATTCACATGGCATTATATCAGCTTTATTTTATGCTATTAAATGGGCTCAAAATTTGGATAACGAGCCAGATACCTCTACTCATCTTTTGAATGAACGCTTTAGATAACGCAAAATGTAGTTATAGCAAGTCAGTTGTCAAGACGATATGCGGTTAGCGTTAATCAAGCTGTGCCAAAAGTATAATGAGTTCTAGCAATTTATTGATTTTCAGAGACCGTACCGTGATGCTTTTGTGTTTCTTGTGGATTCATTAGTTTCAATGAATTGATTAATCTAAAATGCTCTGGTATTTCTTTTATTGAAAAGCATATTTCAATACACATAATAGTTGAGATTGGGTAACTGTCGTTATAGTACGGGGGCACGTTTAGCGAAGCTAGCTAGTATTGATTTGCCGAGCGCCGTGTCTCTATTTAGAGCTCTTATAGGTCAGAAACCTTATGTAGATTGTCATTGGTTAACAGACCACTAAGTTACACACACGCCAGAGAAGTTATTTTACGAAGTCTTGATGACGTAAAAAGGAATGACAATTTGGCTGCCTGCGTTGCGAGCTGGGGTGCAGCGGGTGGGGTTGGGGAATGAGTGGTGACAAATGGGAAAGTCGCCGATTGTTGTTGGAAACGCCAGATTAGGTGGTGCGGAGAAACTGGCAAAGTAGGCTATGTTGCGATTCGCTGGAAACCGGTTAGTGGTGAGCCAGAACCTGGCTTATGAATCAAATGGGTTTCACATTTTATTTGTCTTAAAGTAGTTCATATTTAAGAATTTTTTAGATAATTTCTCGCGATCCGAGCTCTTTCTAATAGAACTATTATCTGGTCAAATACCTGATGTAGCCTTACATCTCTGTCTTTTGTGTCTGTGAGTGTGTATGTGCGTGTGTTTGTTTCGTACATGTCCATGTAGATTTTCCTTATCTTAGCGATTGGGTTATTTAACAAATAAACGTCATAATTTTTGTTATTTGAAGATAAACGTCATGAGCTTTCTGTTTGAATCTGAATAGATCTGAGAAGGAGTTTCTTAGAAGACGTTTTCCCTTTCTTTGTAATTTTTCTATGGCGGCTGACTAAGTAGAGCAACACTGTTGTGTGGTCATTTGTGCATAGGCATATAGGTTAGGAGGGACATATAATTGTTGACATTTCAACAGTATAATCTATAATTACTGTCTCTACGTTTCGGCTTGGGGTCTGAGTGAATGTGTCCTGTGGACACCGGTGTTGGTTACCGTGTATACACGGACGTTTTGGTAACGAGTTTCGTCATTCTACGGTCAGTCGCCGGAGTGTCAAGTTTTATTAGTAATATTTTATTGTATATGATACGTTTTGAGAATTTTAAGGGCAAAGATTTGCTTTGGTAATGTATCATGTGGTTTGAAATAATTTCTGCGCAGAAAATATTGTGCTTATATTTTTCAGGATGGAGTCCTGCCATCAGGATGGAGTCCGTCATACTACCCGAGGTGTGCTATGCCAATGAGAGCTACGGACACAGGTTTCCGGAAACAGCCATCCGGTTTTTCCTGGACGTCTAGCAACCCTATGAAGGTTAATGTAGTTACATTTGTAACTGTATTTTCAATTGAAAATATTAAACTACGGCGGCTGACTAAGTAAAGCAAAACTGTTGTTTCGTCATTTGTGCATAGGCCTATAAGTTAGGAGAGACTGTTGCTATAGTGTTACCGATTACGTTTGATTGAACACATGTAATAATTCTTGACTAGTAGCCTTGCTGGATATCTACTGTATAACACTGTCTTGGACCCAAATATGTAGTATCTGAGAATCGCAATAATCATGGCAGACAGGGTGCAACACCTGAGTCAAGTTATCTAATACAAAAGTTACTTGATATCCATTTTATTCATTGTAACTGAACAGAATCTGATAGTAAAATAATGGTAACTGTTGTTGCATTGCCATATAGCAACGGCGTAAATAGCTACACTTGTCAAATTAAGCAACAATGTAAGTGTAACAATTAAGACCGTTCTAAAAGCCTGCATGAGAAAGTAATATTAATTTAATTGCATTCAGGACTAAAATCTACCCAGAGATCATCAAGTGATGGATGGCTGCACAGCACAGCAGCGATCTAGTTTTCACTGTGGGTTGACCAATATATGTAAAAGTAATCAAGGAAAGTGGCCAATGCCTTATACCATAGAGATCGACACAGTGTATCTTTGAACATTTTAATATGGGACATTGGCACATATACACCTGTGCAAAAGTTAAGCACCAGCAAAAACAATAGAACGTAGAAACATGATGGTACAACTAGGCTGCCATACTTTTTGTCCCCGCATTAGCTGACATAATTCCAAGTACGAAATGCACATGCATGCATGACTTCACGCCGCTTGATGTCCGTGCGTGGCGGGAAACAGCACACGTGTTCAGTTATGTAAAAGTCCAGTTTGAGGTGTAGAACATTACATACAGATTTAGGCGACAAGATTAGGAATTTTGTGTTCATGACCGTGGTTTATTTGTACAGAGAGAATTAGCTCTTGATTGTGAACCGCTATGGCAAGACGAAGGTTAAGTGATCGTGTGAAATGGCAAATCATAGGCATGCATACTACTGGTATGTCATGCAGAGAGATTGGCAGACAGCTGAACATTAACCATACTGTAATCAGTCGTTTGATTGCAAAACATGGGCAAACTAACGAGGTGAAGGACAGGCCTAGATCTGGAAGACCGAAGAAGACTACTGCCCATGATGATCGAGCCCTAGTACGCCTTGTTAGGAGATCTCCATTCACCAACAGCAGAGTGCTCAGCCAGCAATTGGAAACGCGCAATAGAGTGTCAATGTCTACCGTCAAAAGGAGACTGTATGCTGCTGGCATGAAAGCTAGGAGACCTGTCAGACGTCCTCTCCTCACTGCACACCACAAAGAGGAGCGTCTGAGGTGGTGGAACGAAAGAAGACACTGGAACATGAGATCCTGGAGACGGGTACACTGGTCCGATGAAAGTCGGTTCCTGCTTCATGCCACAGATGGTCGAACTCGTGTATGGAGGTCCAGACGCACGGCGTACGACCAACGTAACATCATGGAAGAAGTTCCATTTGGTGGAGGTTCCGTTATGATATGGGGGTGCATCTCATTTGATTGTAAGCTGGATCTGTTGACTGTACATGGAACACTAAATGGACAAAGATATCAAGATTCCATACTGGATAGAGTTGTGGTCCCTCATTTTGTAAATCATGCACCTGGAACCCACCCTATATTCATGGATGACAACGCCCGACCACATCGTGCTAGAGCTGTGCATGAATACATCCGCCAGAATGCCATCGAAACCCTACCATGGCCAGCAAGGAGCCCTGACATGGACCCTATTGAGCATATCTGGGACATTCTGGGAAACATGGTGAGAAGGAGGGATCCTCCTGTGCAGAACCTACAGGAATTAACAGACGCACTCCATCTTGAATGGCAACGAATACCACAATGGCGTATCAGTCGGTTGGTGACCAGCATGAGACGTCGTGTCCAGGCCGTCATCCAGGCACAAGGTGGATATACCCGGTATTAATAATGACAGTCTCAAACTCGTGCACAGATGTTAAACTTCGTTTTCAGACACCATTAATGACAATCTAGCCACGTGTGTCAACTGTAGGGCAATAGTTGTCAGTTGTGTCAACGTAACCATATTCAGGCCTCGTTTTCAAGTTCAAACAAAAACATACAGTGTTTCCCCACCATCATAATCAGCATTCCTCTAGTTGCATTATTACCTCTTGCACTAAGATGGATGGGTACATAAATGTTTATGCTATTGCTTTCTTCATAGCACATGAATATACCCTCGCATGTGCGTAAAAAGAGGGTGGTGCTTAACCTTTGCACAGGTGTATAACTTCGTTTTCAGACACCATTAATGACAATCTAGCCACGTGTGTCAACTGTATGGCAATAGTTGTCAGTTGTGTCAACGTAACCATATTCAGGCCTCGTTTTCAAGTTCAAACAAAAACATACAGTGTTTCCCCACCATCATAATCAGCATTCCTCTAGTTGCATTATTACCTCTTGCACAAAGATGGATGGGTACATAAATGTTTATGCTATTGCTTTCTTCATAGCACATGAATATACCCTCGCATGTGCGTAAAAATAGGGTGGTGCTTAACCTTTGCACAGGTGTATATGTCAAAGCATATTATAGTTATGGCATACATAACAAATTTGCCAATTTAACAGATGCTTATTTCCTGTGTGCAGATGACAGTTTAAGTGGAGTATGGTTAAAACCCGTAGTAATCCAATTGATCTTAATTGATTCTAACAGTTTACCTTTGTTTTAATTGTGTTTCTCGTCACTAACATATTATACGAAATCTTTTTTTTGGAAAAACTCTTGTGAAATACCTGTCACATACATATTGTACATTTAATGTTTTATATATATGTGAGAGGGAGGGAGGGAGAGAGGGAGAGGGAGAGAGAGAGAGAGAGAGAGAAGAGCGAGAGAGAGAGAGAGAGAGAGAGAGTTGGTGCGGGAAAAGTATTGTGGTTTAAAGCAGATGCATATACGGTTGAATTTATATGGAGAAGAAAGATATATTAAAGATTGTCTTGTTAAAAGTTAAAGTTGAGCAGTCTGTTGGTCAGTAAAAAATATGACACAGCTGACTTTCAGCCCGTCTGTCAGTCAGTCAGCTAGTCCATCCGTCCACCTGTCAGTCAGTCAACCAATTCGCATGTCCATCCGCTGGACACCCGTCAGTGAGCCAGTGAACCGACCTGTCACACAGAAGTGGGTCATTCGATCTGTCCATTTGGTCTGCCCACTGGTCAATCAAGGTCTCCGATTTCGTGTCCCATGTGCTCTACTCAGTCATTTATTTCTACAGGAATAGTTCTCATTGTTCCGCTTTCGGTCCCTGAACATTTCTAGGACACACAAAGGAAATCCACCTTAATATTATGTCTCATGAAAAATTTGCAGGATCATCCTGAGGAGCAGATGAAAACATACGACCATTTCTAGAATACCGGTACATCATTGGTGCCTACTTATCAATGGGAACATAAAACACACAAACTTCGAAGTATCCCCATTCCTGCCATGGAATCACTGGATTTCAAAATACAGAGGAGCAGCATAATAATCATATACTCATACAGCTTCGCAATTCAAGAGGCCAGAAAATCATGCAATACACCAAGCTCCCCACGAACCAAGAGCCAGACGTCTTGAGCAATCAAGCTTTTAAACACATGAACTTACATACAGGCCACATGATCCCGATCAGATTGGGTCATGACAACCATACTTCACTGAAGAACTGGCAGAAAACTGGATATCGAGCAGGAAATACCAGCTATAGATGTCATATTCGACAAAATTAACATTAAACTGAGAACCATATTACTGGAGCACAATAACCGGTTGTGCCCAAAGCCCCAAAAATTAATGAATTCTTTACTGAGTGCTCATCTGAAGATGCGACTAATATGAAGTAGCAAGAATTCACATTGGTAAACTATCCAGAGGTATGCGTGAATGTGAACGCTGTCAGCCACCTTCACGGCAATAAGCAAAGCCATTTTTGAGCCAGCAAAGATTACTATGTCATGATCCTCTTCGATTGGAAATCTGACCTAGAAATCAAATGGATCTGAAGCCAACCCCTTTAAATAAACAGATTTTAGCCCAAGCCAGATTCCCACACACAACACCAACACTTTTCCAAGAATCCCAACACACTACAGTAATGTGGGGAATGATTATGCAGACATGGTTGGGAAAGCATGTATACACCTCCAACCTACTATCCTTCTCGCAAGCCAAAAACCTAATCAAAACAAGTACCAGTATTCATCGTGAGCCAGAACTAGCTGCAACTACTCATCAGACTTCAATTTACATGTCTACATGGATGTTCAAACAAAGACTGAGAGCAGGCCACAGCATGCTGCTTGTTCATCTAAATAAGATGAAGGTAACCACGCCAGCCATGTGTCTACTTACTACAGTGTATCAAACACCAGGACATATACAACGTACAATGTGATCAGACCACAGCCACCCCCTCGAGAATACCGACTACAAAACAAAATGTGGAGAATGAATAGAACGTGTAACTACTAATGTTGTCTCACTTTAAATATGTTTATTCTATGTCTATGCGTATGAAAACATGTTATCAACAGCGCCAGATATGTATTGATATCAGTTTCTCTAGACTGTACATGGGCATTCAATTCCATTACATTAGATTATCAGATAAAAGGCTTACCCAGGTATAATCATATTGATAAATGAGAACTCGACTTCAGTGACAGCAAGTGATCACACGATACCACACACGCTGTGACATGGTAACTAATGAGACTTTTATCTTAGCATGTCCAGCTAAATGGCGTCAGCAATGTGAAAGTCACATTGGTATTTCACAGATTCTCTAATAGTAGCAAGGATGAGAGGCAGTTCATCACGGTGCCATCTGCTAGGATTTTTCTTTTTTCTTCCAGCTTCAGATACACCATCGAGGAATTCCATCTTTCATCGAGTGGGTCCATGTTGGAAGGTTTTTTCAACGATCAAAAGACCATCAATATAAAGTCCATAATACTCTATTCCACCACAGTATTGGACATTCAGAGGTAGCTGTCCCATTCAACACTGAACATAAACTGTCATTAGCACTATAATTATTGTTAGTTCCTTCACAATTAATACAATTGTACAACTAACAGTTCATATCTGTTCCTTAGATGCCATCAATTTTACAGAAAAAGTATTTTAAAACATTTAAACACAGAGGTCACAGACAATTTCAAGATCATCATACATGTAAGATGTTATATTTTGAAACTAATGGACAACAACAGTTTCCAGATAAAGCCATTTCAACAGACTATATTCTTACATTGTGAATGATGTCTTTATATTTGTACTTTCTTGTTCAAAATGGTTAATCATTATCGTATATTCATTATTTTAATTTCAGGTGAGCCAAATGATGAATACAACTGTGCATATTTGGGCGTATATGGCGAGTGGTATTCAAGACTTTGTGAAAAGACTAATCGGCTTCAACCACGCACTATTTGTGAAAAATCAATTGAGGGTAGGCTACATGACTGTGCGTGCGTGCGTGCGTGCGTGCGTGCGTGAGTGAGTGAGTGAGTGAGTGAGTGAGTGAGTGAGTGAGTGAGTGAGTGAGTGAGTGAGTGAGTGAGTGTGTGTGTGCGTGCGTGCATGAAAGAGAGTTAGTGAGCAAATAAGTGAGTGAGTGAGTGAGTGAGTGAGTGAGTGAGTGAGTGAGTGAGTGAGTGAGTGAGTGAGTGAGTGAGTGAGTGAGTGAGTGAGTAAGTAAGTGAGTGAGTGAGTGAGTGAATCAATCAATCAATCAATTCACTGATTGATAAGTTAATCGAATGATCAATCAGGCAATCAATAAATCAAATAAGAATTTGTTAACACTTTCAAAGGGAGGCAATCAATAACTTGCATGTGGTAAATGATTAATTAATCTATATGCAAATGAGTTAAACCCTTCTGAGCATGGAGGGCTAATCAATGCATTATGAGAACGCATAATTTTTGGTAATAAAATATCAAAATGCCATTATCTTGCGTCCTGGGAGACCAGAGAGGGAAAGGGTGGTCGAGAGAAGGAAGTGCAGAGGGATGGGTTATATGGTGGGTCAGAGGGAGATAGATAGGGAGTGGGAGGGAGAGGGGTGAGTGAGTGAGTGAGCGAGTGAGTCAATCAATCAATCTATCAATTCACTGATCGATAAGTTAATCGAATGATCAATCAAGCAATCAATAATTCAAATAAAAATTTATGTTTACACTTTCAAAGGGAGGCAATCAATAACTTGCATGTGGTAAATGATTGATTAATCTCTATGCAAATGAGTTAAACCATTCTGAGAATAGAAGGCTAATCAATGCATTATGAGAACGCATAATTTTTCGTAATAAAATATCAAAATGCCATTATCTGGCGTCCTGGGAGACCACAGAGGGAAAGGGTGGTTGAGAAGGAAGTGCAGATGGATGGGTCACATGATGGGTCAGAGTGAGATGGAAGAGGGAGGGGGATGGGGGAGGGAGAGGGATAGGTGTTAGTGAGTGTGTGCGTGCATGAAAGAGTGAGTGAGTAAATGAGTGGGTGAGTGAGTGAGCGAGTGAGTGAATCAATCAATCAATCTATCAATTCACTGATCGATAAGTTAATCGAATGATCAATCAAGCAATCAATGATTCAAATAAAAATTTACGTTGACACTTTCAAAGGGAGGCAATCAATAACTTGCATGTGGTAAATGATTAATTAAACTATATGCAAATGAGTTAAACCATTCTGAGAATGGAGGGCTAATCAATGCATTATGAGAAGGCGTAATTTTTGGTAATAAAATATTATCAAAATGCCATTATCTGGCGCCGTGGGAGACCAGAGAGGGAAAGGGTGGTCGAGAAGGAAGTGCAGAGAGATGGGTCACATAGTGGGTCAGAGGGAGATGGATAGGGAGGGTGAGGGAGAGGGGTGAGTGAGTGAGTGAGTGAGTGTGTGCATGCATGCATGAGAGTTAGTGAGCAAATGGCGCCGTGGGAGACCAGAGAGGGAAAGGGTGGTCGAGAAGGAAGTGCAGATGGATGGGTCAGAGCAAGATGGAAGAGTGAGATGGATAGGAAGGGGGATAGGTGTTAGTGAGCGAGTGAGTGCATGCAGCGTGCGTGCGTGTTTGCATGCATGCGTGAGAGAGGGAGAAACAAGTAGAGTACGTGCCTGCATCCATGCATGCTTGCCTGAGTGAGTGAAAGAGAGTTAGTGAGCAAATGAGTGTGAGCAAGCGAGCGAGCGAGTGAGTGAGTGAGTGAGTGAGTGAGTGAGTGAGTGAATCACTCAATCTACCAATCAATCAATTCAATGATCGATAAGTTAATCAAATGATCAATCAAGCAATCAATAATTCAAATAAGGATTTACGTTGACACTTTCAAAGGGAGGCAATCAATAACTTGCATGTGGTAAATGATTAATTAATTTATAATGAGTTAAACCATTCTGAGAATGGAGGGCTAATCAATGCATTATGAGAAGGCGTAATTTTTCGTAATAAAATATTATCAAAATGCCAATATCTGGCGACGTGGGAGACCAGAGAGGGAAAGGGTGTTCGAGAAGGAAGTGCAGATGGATGGGTCACATGGTGGGTCAGAGGGAGATGGATAGGGATGGGGAGGGAGAGGGATAGGTGTGAGTGAGTGAGTGAGTGAGAGAAACAAGTAGAGTACGTGCGTGCATTCATGCATGCTTGCCTGAGTGTGAGTGAGTGAGTGAGTGGGAGTTAGTGAGCAAATGAGTGAGTGAATCAATCAATCAATCAATCAATCAATCAATCAATCCAATGATTTCCAGAAATTTATGGAAGATCCAATATCGCCCCCAGAAACACTGACCGACATAATTGTTCGAAAATGTACCACCATAGAATTATTCCTACAGGTTCATTGACATTGGCACAGCAGTTTAATGAGTACCGGTAGCCTTTTTATCAGACATTTTCAGAAGATCCAAGGCCACTATAAAAACAAACCAATCAAAGTTCTCGTTAGAAATGTTGAAGCTTATGACTGAAAATACAAGATGAATAAGCTGAAATGGCCTTTCAGGCCAGGTAAGCTAAAATAGACTTCAAGATCATGGGCATCGGTCTTACACAGTTGAGCCACTAGATGCCAATCAACGCCAGCTGGATAGTCTGCCTAATGTTGGCATTCTTTTAATTTCTAATATTTGTCGAGCCATCAAAGTTGTCCACATGGTGAGTCAGCTTGGGGGGGGGGGGGGGGGGTATTGGTGCATCTTATGTTAAGTGGTGCATGTCAAAAGTATCTTAGCATGACTTCTTTCCAGGAACACCATCTTTAACCCTCAAATTTATTCAAAAAATTTAAATTTTCTCATAGAAAATGTCTATTTGCAGACCAAGAGAAGACTATTTTAGAAAATTTACCACTGGAATGACCAATGCTAAATTAAAAGTCTTCTTGATCTGTAAATGGACATTTCCCAAGACCACCGCAGAAGCCGTTTTGGCTGATATGAGTGTTAACGGGTTAAAAGTGAAGAACTGAATATAAAATGTAACAAGAATGACAATCTGAGATTGCTGAAAAATATGTCCCCTACCCCACAAAACAACATACATGCCAAGTTTGGAACATGAATCTTAATAAGGTTCTTTGAACCCCCAAGGGAAAACTTGATAAAGATCCCTTCAGTTGAATTTGAAGTATCATCCAGAAATGCATCCCAATTTTCGTAATTATTGGGTCAACGAGACATTGATCTTTGGATGCAAATAGAGATCCGTCTCTTCATACACCCAAAGGCAACACACATGCCAGGCTTGGAGAGGATCCCTTCAGTGGAACTTGAGTTATCATCCGGAAACACAAACCTATTATCTTAATTGGGTAAATGTGACGTTGACACTAAAATCAGCAGAATTCTTGGGGACCACAATGGTACACTACCACCTAGCTTTCTTGCATTATCATGCAGAAATGAAAGCTGAGACAGACAAAGAGACAGAAAAAGCAAATGCTATATACCCTCATACATGTTTATGGTCGGGTGGGGGCATATATCTTTATGGGGGGGGGGGGGGGGGGGTGGGGGGGGGCGCATAATAATGTTTTAGATCTGTGCTACTTACCAATACCAAAATAAAGTTGTTGTATGTAAACGATAGTAGAGTTCAAGTGAACATTTTTTCCCAACCAAAAACTAAAACCTGTTAGTTATTAAGATATGGTATGTTGAACATGTTGAATATTTTGAACATAGTTTTTGTTTTGGAAACACGTTGTTATTTCTGAGCTGTACTGTAATCAGTTTACAAAGATAACAATGCCAGAGATTAATTTGATAAAGATAAATTTATTTTGGACATCATCAACCTTCACATACCATTTATGCAATTATGTACAATATTATCTATGCATAATTATATATTTACAATTCAGAGTATATAATGCAAGAATTTTTATCCAGTGCGAAAACTTAAAAACTTTTTATATTTGTACAATCTATAGATATCATCCATATGGACGGAAGCCATATGATCTGATTGAAAAATAATACAAGACATCAGTGTTACAGTGACATAATATTGGCGAAAATCCAGGCATTTTGCATTTCCAAATGCAGTTCCAGCTTTGTATTAAGATCACCATGACCGTGACCTCAAAAGTCTGAATGTCTATGCTGCTCCTCCTGTTTGAGGTAAATATATGACGATGCTTACCTCCAAGAAATTGGCCAATTCTGAGACAAAGGCCAGGCGAGCTAAGCAGTACCAAACTGTTAAAATCTGTATTTTATACAAATGTTACAACGACCGTGACCTCAATATCATTGTACTTCATATAGCTAAACATGTGCCCTAGTTAAATTCAAATACGGTAAACCAATCTCCTGATATATAAGACAATATGTTGAGCTAAACCAAAAATTTTAATGAAAAGAATAGTTTTATATTAAGGCCAGTTAACTTGACCTTTGACCTCAACAAGATTGTGCTCAATCTGGTTCACCTATGTAATCATGCGTCCAAGTTTAGTCACATTAGGCCGAATCAATCCTTAGATATAAAACAATATGTTGAACAAAACTAAAAAACTTAAACAATAATGTTATACCAAGGTCCTGATGACCTTGACCGTTGACCTCAATACCATTGTGTTCCATCCGATTGATATATGAAAACATGTGTACAAGTTTCATCCCAATAGGATGAAGCAATGGCGAGATATAAGAAGCTATGTTGAGCAAAACACAAAACTTAACCGTAAAAAGTAGAATATTATAACAAGTTCACAGTGACCTTGACCGTTGACCTCAATATCATTCTGCTCCATCATGTTGATATAAGGAGTCTTGTGTCCAAGTTTAATCCCAATAGGGCGAAAAAATGCCGAGATATAAAGGTAACTGTAATTGGACGTGTCCAAACATAAACACAGACAGACAGACAAACGGAACCTAATTTTCACCCATAATAGTGGCATACAGCAAAACAAGTGTAACACCAGATAATTGTGACAATATTGAGTCGCAAATAAAAATCTAAAGCAATACACTGCCTTCACAATTATGTAAAGATAGTCGAGTTTAGAATTTTGAACACAAACACACATTCGAATAAATATGTTCAATATCCGTTATCCAACACATTGTTCATTGCATTTCTCTTTAGTTCAAAATGCTGTCTATAGATAAAACACTTTGACTTAGGTTATAGAATTGTTCATATGTCATCTTTTATCTATGGTAAGGAGACATACATTTATTTGAAATAGCACCATCAGAATCATAAAATAAATCTATAAGTTAAAATATAAATATATTAATTTATTGAATAACAACAATATATCAATATATAACAAGAGTCCTGGGGCCAATGACTGTCTGACACGTACATATCTTGAGACTATACCTATGTCCATATTTGGTCTATGATAATGGACGAATCCAGTTTTAGCAATCCCACGCCCATTTCTAGCTAAGCTCCACCTATACCTCGCCTGTGTTGGAATCGATAGATCCCTGACTATCAATTTCTACAAAACTAAACAGGTAAGCTGTTGAATAATTGGAAATTAATTTGATTAGGTGCTGTTGCTGACTATGGCTTAGGCAGCAACAGTGCCCTGTCAAATTAATTTCAAAATATTCAACAATATGTTAATAAATAGTAATGACATACAATTTGTACAACTTGTCAGACTACTATGCATCTATGGCGGACTAAATCTCGTCATTCGTGACGCAATTGATTATGACATCAGCCTACATGTGACCTAGATGATTATAATTTCATATGATTGACTGAGAAACTGGATTAAGCCATTAAATGAGAATTATTTAATATAAATAATTGGCACTGCACCACCTAGGATCCCCCCTGCACCAGCCTGAATTAAATGACCCTGTAATATTGCGCAAGCCAGGAATGGTACAACACATTTGACATACCCACCGCTTTAACTCAAGAAGCACCAATAGCCCAAGCTTGGTGATCATAGGTGAGAATACAGACAGGAGAATAGATTTCATTAAACTGTGAAAAAGTAGGTCATAGTGACATAATTTTGATACATGATACCAGTGTTGCCCACAACATCTGATTTTTGGGGGTCCCATCGACCCCACACTCTCAGATTTGGGGGTCCCACTGTAAAATATGGGGGTCCCATGGGGTCCTCATCTGAAATATGGGGGTCCAATGTTTTTTTCTTAAAATAAACACAACACATTGATCTAATTATAAAGCACTTCATTAAACATGTTGAAAGCACTAGTTATGACATTGTGTAAATACTTTTAATGTGTATATAGAGAATATTAACTATGCATATTTTATTAACCTTTAGCACTTAACACTTTTGGCCACTATTGTAGATCATCAAAATACGTATTTTTGAAAGTTTAACACTGGGATAACTGGCTCTAAACAGTCCAGTCATTCCAGTGGTAAATTTTCAAAAATATGTATTCTGTGACCTACAATGGTGGCTAAAATTTATCTATTGAAATGGCCATTGTATATTTAACCAATAACATTTGAACTGCATGTCAATAAACAAGAACTTAAAGCACTGTACTTGTTTGTTGTCTGATAAACTAACCAAGCAACATTGACACCCTTGTATGATTAACATTTTCAAAAACCACTACATTAGTAATTATCAGACCACTTGACTTTGGACGAATTGAAAAATTACGAGTATCTGGGGCGAGTTTGCTCAAGGACAACTTGACCTACTTCGATATAATGCGCGCGTATTTTTAATAATGTAACTGGAATGACTAAATATAGTGGAATACATAGGCTAAGATCAGACAAAACAATAATTTATCAAAAATAATCTGTATAAATCAGATCAAAATGCGTAATTAGTGAAAATATATCGGCCAATAACCGGATATGTCTAATTCATAGTGAGTAACTATGTAACGCGATTGCTGATTGGTTGAAGCATAGATAACGCATTAGCGTGTATCCAATAAGGACGCTTGTATCGGGGAGCTTTGAGTTATACGCTGTTTGGAAAAAAAATCAATATTTTAACGTATGCCTACCTGTAGATCGACGATATCGTTGAACATCGCTGCTGGGATGAGCTTTTTAGTTGAGAAATTGGGAACACCTAAGGATCGAGTATTGTTAAACATTATAAACACTAATCCATCAGTCAATCAATCAGCCGCTATTGCTAAATAAAAGATGGCTTATAGCGCTTATTGATACCGTTATTCAAACAGCAATACACAGACACCGCCGCTAATCCGCCAAATGGCCATTCAAATGTAAAGGATATCACAATATCTTCCATATATTCCTTCATCCATTTAGATATGTTGATAAGTAAATAGAAAAAAATATTTTGCCTGTAAGTCGTTGCTGCTTTAGGCAAGTAGGCATGCGCAAATTAATTTCAAAATATTCAGCATATTAGTGATAACAACTTTGTGATTTGTCCAATGTTCTGAGCTGTGAAAGGGTTAAGACGCCCAGACACGTTTCTATATGCTTGATCAGTTGTATTGAATTTCTCAAGCATGAGTTTCTCTAGAGGGAGATTCCGCTGTTATCCAGTCAAATACTGACACGTCACACTGACGTTTAGCACAACTAACAGAAACATGGCCGGTATTTTTGCAATTTGTAAGCCAAACAAGGCGACTAACACCGGGCTTGTAAACTCATTATTTATAAAAAAAAATTAGATCAAATGGGATACTAAGGATGCTTTGGGGATTGTGTTTACAATTAAATGTGGTGGTTGAATCTGATTTATGGGCATTAACAACTTTTGTGCAAGAAAACATATAACAAATCATAGTCTTAAACAATGCAGTAATTTCATTTTTATTGAACACACAATACATTAGGTATATTTTTTAAAGTAAAAACATGCACAAATAAATATACACACACGATAATAGAATCGATAATTAAGCACACGCAAAGTTACCAGTTTCTGTTACACTTTTTCACTGCGTCCCTCGTGCGTCCTCGGGGATGCAGAGGGTTAATTTTTATGCGTCCCTCTGCAATTTTTATGCGTATATACGCGCAAAAGGATGCATAAGGGCAACTCTGCATGATACACCTTCAGACAAAGTTTGGTTACTGAAGAAAAACTCGTGAAAATAAAAGAATTTTCTATTCATCTATTATATCAGTGTATCATCACGATGACATACTTTTGGTATATGCGACACAACTTCAGCATACATTGCATTCGTACACCAATTATGATTACCATATAAAAATAATTGTTGAAACTACAGCCAGGACAGGAAATTCACCTTTCCAGAGTATCCATCCATCATCTGACTTCGTATGATGTCATAAACAGCTCACCAAGTGTATGAGGACGTCACAATCATTACATCACAAAGGATTCCATATAGACCATCATCAAATCTCAAACAGTCCGACACATTGTATGAATTGTATGTCTTTGTAATTCTTTGCTATTTAATAAACATGCTGTTGGATATTTTGAAACTAATTTGACTGGGTGCTATTGCTGCCTAAGGCACCCAGTCAAATTAGTTTCAAAATATTCAACAGCTACATGTCGTTTTTTGGAAATTGATAGTCAGGGCGTTCAGACATTGATCGACCCCAACATGAGTGAGGTGTGGGTGGAGCTTAGCTAGAGATGGGCGGGGCATAGCTAAAACCGGAAAGGTCCATTTCCATGACGTTCAGGTCACAACTTCTTTCTACTTACGAGATGTGGCATGCCCTTAGAATACAGTACATCCATACACCACATTTAATTACTGTATATAAAATCCCTTGAAACTACCGGTTGGAGAATGTAGCTCCAACCACGCTTTACCCGTGTTTTGGAATCAACCAATCCCTGCACTCTATGAATCTCCATTTCAAAATAACTATACAGCTAAGATGTTGAATAATTTGAAATTAATTTGACTGGCTGCTGATCCTGCCATAGTCAAGACATACAATTTAAACAACTTGATGGACAATTAAACATTTATAATGGCCTAAATCGCGTCATTCATGATAAGTGCAACCATTGTGGATGACGGACAGGTGAGCGAACAGCCACCAGACATGGGGTGATCGTTATATCTCAGCCGACTCACAACTCAGCTCAGCTAAAAATATAGGAACATTTGACGCTCATTTTCTAAGAATGTGTCGCTGTGAAGGATTAAATGAATGTTGTCTTCAACAAAAAACATTTACAGTAACACTGTATCCAAAATAATCATCAGATCGCCCATTAATCCATTGAAGGTGCATATTCACACCAGAATTCTTGAAAATAAAATTATTAAAATTGCACTTTGAAAGGCTTAAATTATGTGCATAGATGTAATGAAATGGAATAAATCTTAACATATGATGATTTCATTCCGTACACATTATTATCTTTTTAGTTGTGAATTTGAAATAGGGACTCGTGTCTCTTATTCGATTAAGTTAAAAAATAATTTTAATTTACATGTGATGAGAGTATAATATGTTAAGATTTATTTAGTTTCTTTACCTCTAGGGCCCCAATTTAAGCCTCTAAAAGCATACAATTTTAACAATTTTATTTTGGAGCATTTTGTTGTTTAATACTCAAATTTGTTCAAGAAAATTTAGATTTTCTCATGCGGTGAAAGTGAAAGCCATGTTATTCTGTTGACAATGCTAACAGGATTCAAAAAGTGATATCTTTTAAGACTAACTTTATTATTTTTTGACAAGCTTGTGAATGAGCTTCATCAGGTCCCTTAAGTGCGAAAGCTGGTCGAAAAATAATGAAGTTAATCTTAAAAGATTTCACGTTTTGAATCCCGTTACAATTTTCTCATAGAAAATGAACATTTGCAGAACGAGATTATTTTTTGAAAATTTACCACTGGAATGACTGGCTTGGTAACCGAATCCTTCATTCCAGTATTAACTTTTCAAAAATAGACCCCATTTTTTGTCTGCAAATGGACATTTCTCTAGCCCATTGCAGAAACCATTTTTGCCATCTTAAGTGTTAAAGGATTCATGGTTATGACTGTTGAAGAACATTGAAATATCTGTTTGATGTAAATCTGCCCAGAAATTATGAAACATTGCCAGCACTGCGGACAATGCATAGACAGGCAGACAGACGGCGGACATCGAATGTTATCTTCAATCAAAACAATTTACAGCAACACAGTTTTCAAGATGATCATCAATTAGCCCAGTAACACGTTAATCCCCAAATTTGTTCCTAAAAATTTCATTTCCTGATAGAAACTGTCCATTTGCAGCTTATGAGAAGACTATTTTTGAAAATTTATCACTGAAATGATTGGCTCAGTTACCGAGCCAGTCATTCCAGTGACAAATATTCAAAAATAACCTTCTTTTAGTCTGCAAATGGACATTTCTCAAGACCACTGCAGAAGCCTTTTTTGGCCAGCCCGAGGGTTAACCCTTTAATGGTCAAGCCGGACAAAACCAGGCTATTCAGTGGTCTTGAGGTATATGCCATTTGCAGGCCAAGAGAAAACCATTTTTGAAAACATACAACTTACTGATTATCGAGCCAGTAATTCCAGAGGTACATTTTGCAAAATAGTCATCTAGCATGCAAGCAGCATTTCATAAGACAAATTCAAAGGCTGGTTAAATTGTCTGCATTGACCATTAATGGGTTAAATTACACCCAAGGCTGATAATGTTAAATACAGTACAGCTCAGAAAGAACATAAATTGTTTCTAAATAACTAAATAAAACAGCTATTACCTCCATGGTTCTTAATGACGAAATAACCAGTGACATCGCCAATGGCCTTAGAATTGATAATCACAGAACGTCCAGATTCTACCTGTTGCCAAAAATTCACAAGGCAAAGGATGGTACACCCATCGCAGGCAGACCAATCATTAGTGGCAACGGCAACCCAACTGAACACAGTAGTTTTGTAGATGAACATATCAAAATTCATCTACAAAATATTACGTCATATGTCACGGACACCACTGATTTCATAAACAAACTTGAATCATATGGTATCCTACCAGAGAATGCTCTTCTCGTCACAATGGATGTCACCTCTCTCTATACCAATATCCCAAACCCGGAGGGTATCAGAGCCACAGCGAAATTCATCAGGGCCATGTCACCACGGGCCAGACCAGCTCACGGTCGCTATTGTCTCTGCTGAAAATCATTCTAACATGCAACAACTTCACTTTCAACAATAAGCACTAGCTCCAAGTTGGTGGCACAACTATACGTACAAAGGTAGTACCAAAGTTACGCCATAATTTTCATGGCGGACTTAGAAAACAGACTACTAAATAGCGCACCACACCAACCTGCTATCTACTTACGTTATATTGATGACATCTTCATACTATGGTTAGAAGGAAGAGAGAAACTGGATACATTCATTTAACATATGAATACGTCACACGACAACATCAAATTCACAGCTGAAATCTCATCAACAAAAGTGAGCTTCCTAGACACACTGGTTTCGATCTCGGAGAGACACACATTCCAGTTTGAGCTGTAACCAAATCCACTGACACCCATGGGTACCTACATTACCAGTCAGATCACCCCGACTCCACCAAAGATGCGGCGAGTCCATATGGTCAATTTCTGAAACTACGCAGAATCTGCAGCAACACCAAAGACTACGACAAACACGCTCGTGCTACAATCGCACACTATGCAAACCGTGGTTACCCCACTCATCTCCTCCTAGATAACTACAACAAAGCAATTCAAAAGGAGAGAAGATCACTCTTAACACCAAAAGAGAACAAAACTAAGAACCAAAGGATACCAATTATCACGGACTACCATCCACACAGTATCCTTCTCAAAAAGATCATCAACTGACACTGGGACCTCATTCCCACCAGCCCTAAATCCAGGGACAGATTTACCGACAAATCACTCTTCGGCTATAGAAGGAATACAACGCTTAGGGACCAACTAGTCTGTGCCAAGTTCACTTACCCCGATATCATAGGATACCAGGGCAGTTCGATACTAAACAAAGTAGAACCATGTCAAAAGAAAAACTGTACATTTTGCCACAAAATGGAGAAATGGACAACTTTCCGGAGCACACATACCCGTTTAACAAATAGATGTAATGTGAAAACGAACTGCTCAACAATGAATGTGGTGTATCTCCTCACCTGCACTATTTGCAACAAACAATACATATGAGAAACTAACAGAGAATTCCAGATCCGCATCCAAGAACATTGAGAGATGTCAACAAAGACACACCGGTTGCACTACACTTCAACCTGCCAGGACATGACACAAACAGTATCAGATACAGAGTCATAGAAGTTCTACATCACAATCCTGAAAGCACTGAAGCCACAGTTCCACGCAAGGACTGCGAATCTTACTGGATCACAACTACATATAATGGATCCTGTTGGTATTAATCATGCAGATTGGTAACCCCCACACCCTGTGGGTGAGACACCATATACATACACCTTGGGTTACCAACACTCCCAACTCGGGACAACAAACTGACGTCAAACCCAACATGTCACACACACAATCACGTCACACACACATATGACGTCATGCTACAGTGACGTCACAACCCCAACCGCGGTAACCACATGGCATTTTTATTATTGTAATGGCTAGTGACACCTGCACTATCTGTGGTTTAGGAGTCAAACAAAGTTCTAGTCTTTCATGACACAAGTCCACGAAGCACGGCAACAACACACACACCCTGTACACACTGCAACTCAGGTTTTTCACGTAAGGAAGATATACAAAGACACATCAAGAAGAGTCACAAGAACACGGAATTACCGACTGTCAACTAGTCCTCCACAGACAAACGAGGTGAGAAGTAACATACTCGCCAGGGGAGTAACTCTCCCTTACAGATCACCAATACACAGATGTTCACACCTCCACAAGAGGAACCACTTGCCCTCTCCAACCACAACCCCGACCAACACACAAGCAACAACACTGCAACAGAACCCAGGTTCAACACACGAGAACCACCTGTTCTACAACTTGAAATTGATTTGAAACGTTCGACAGAGAGCTTGTTCAATTCTTATATCAAAACCTGCTCCCCCCGTCAACAAAGATGTGTAAGCTGCCCCCTCATACAGCTTTGAAGAAAACATTTTCTTGGACCTCCAAGCAGAACTAAATTTCAATCTGCTGGATCAATCAATCCCATCCACACCGGACAGTGGGGTGAGCAGCAACATTACCGAGGAAGAACCAAACACTACACCTCAGTCTCCACAGTTTGGCCCGGCCTTCATTCAACCAATTGACAGACCACTCTTCCCTGATGTATCAGAAGTAGAAGAGAACCACCTGTTCCTCTCCCTACCACATGGATCTGCGTTCTGCCTGCTCAGATCAACCCAGACAGAATAGAGGTAAGACTAATATATACACCTAGAGTATAATGTCCACCTGTAAATTACAGGTATACCCAAACAAAACTTGACACACTATAACATACAGTGACCGTAAACTAGGGTTTCAGAAGTCCTCTGATTAGTAACCTAAACTAGGTATGCACCACCCTTGAACATGATGGATCAGTGTAATTGACACATCAACTTTGACAGGTGCGGGTGTGGGGGCGCGTGACAACACACCCAATACAGCTGTGGAAACGAACCCAGTATCTTGTGTACACCATACACTTTCAAATTTCCCTTAAAACTATAAGAATTAAAATCTAATTTTAAAATAAAAAATAAAAAATAAAAATGCACACCTCTAAAATCTAGAGAATAATTATATAGCCACACACGAGCGGCCTAATAATGGCGGACCATACCTACATATACATAGTATATATGGTTATGGCGGGTATAGGCTGCAATGGCGGCCAATACCCATTTACCTGCATTAGCCACACCCAGACTGGATGTAGCATTGTTACCCACACTGGCAAACACATATAAAGGGTTAGAATTTGACCATTGGCATCCACTCTTCTTAAACTAAGAAAGCGCCAGGCAAAAAATTCTCGAGTTGTAGTCTTTAATTAAAATAAAAACACTGTTAATATTCTGAACATAATTGGATTGGTGGATATTGGTCTTCCAATCCAATTATATGTTTAAAATATCCAACAGAACATTTCTTACATCGCACTTAAAAATTGTACTAACGAATATGTTTCTACTTTTGTTTAGGAAGCATTTAACATTATTCATGACCTGTACTGTATGTCATAGAAATGCTCAGATGGTGAATTGGTGATGCCAATGGAGGAATCCAGTTTCACAGTGAATCATATGATTACAACTACGTGACATGTAGGCTGACGTCATAATCAATTGACGTGATTTAGTCTGTCTTAAAAGCTTAATAGTCCGTCAAGTTGTACGAATTGCTTGTCTTTACTATATAATAAACATACTGTTGAATATATTTTAAAATTAGTTAAATTAGTTTCAAATATTCAACAGCTTACCTATATAGTTTTCTGGAAATTGATAGTCAGGGATCGCTCGATCCTAACACAGGCGAGGTGTGGGTGGGTAGAGCTTAGCCAAAGATGGCCGTGGTCTAGCTAAATCTGGATTCCTCCCTTATGATGCCGAGGCTGTACTGTATTATTAAATTTCCAAAACTAGTCTTCTTTGGCATGCAAATGGACATTCGCTAAGACCATTGCTGATGCCAGTTAGAGCCAGCTTGTGACATAGTCTAAGGCGGCGTTGTCAGAAATATCCAAAAATATAACTGACTTACAGCATCCAAGATGGCTTTCAGAAAATTGACCAATCATTTCTGTGAATAAACAATTTTCAGCAATCGCCCTATATGCAAATTCCATGGGCTTCACGAGTCAGTCATTCCAGTGGTGGTAAGTTTTCAAAAATAGTCTTTTCTTGGTCTACAAATGGACATTTCTCAAGACCACGGCAGAAGCAGTTTTTGGCGGACATGAGAAGTAAAGGGTTAAGGAAACGGTAACCAATGGACAGAAAACAGGCAGATGAAGGATGGTTTCCATGCCAACAGCTTTTTTTGCTCTTTAAGGCCAGGTGAGCTAAACACTCATAAAAACTTTTGACCTGTGTCTTCAAATACAACTAAACCTTAAGTATGTAAGAAAGATTCTGTTGATTATTTTGAAAGTAATTTGTCAGGACTCAATTGCTTTCCTGTATATTCGCCTTGAGAAGTTGAAATATTGCGATTTCAGCCCTATTGAAATAGAGTTCATGTCCATACCACTGCTGCTTTCTGTCTATATTAATTCTAGTAATCATTCTAGGAGTCTTTGTCGCTCACGCCTATGAATATCAGCCAGCCAAGTAGAACTGCCAAAATTGCCACCAGTCCACTCACAATCAGAACTGAAATAAACCAACATATGGACAGAAACTGTAAAGTTTTCTCTACATGTAAATTGCAAATTGAAGTAATTGGATGAAAAATACACGTTCCAAAAAAACTTAACCCTTTAAACACTTAAGCTGGCCAAAAACCGCTTCCACAGTGGTCTCGAGAAATGTAGATTTGCAGACTAATATAATACTAATTTTGAAAATCTATCACTGGAATGACTCTCTCAATAACTGAGCCAGTCTTTCCAGTGATAAATATTCAAAAGTAATCTCTTAACTGGCAAATGGATCTTTAAATAAATATCACATCGACACAATGATACAATGCAACAGGCAACTCTCTCTCTCTCTCTCTCTCTCTCCTCTCTCTCTCTCTCTCTCTCTCTCTCTCTCTCTCTCTCTCTCTCTCTCTCTCTCTCTCTCTCTCTCTCTCTCTCTCTCTCCTCTCTCTCTCTCTCTCTCTCTCTCTCCTCATCTCTCTCTCTCTCTCTTCTCTCTCTCTCTCTCTCTCTCTCTCTCTCTCTCTCTCTCTCTCTCTCCTCTCTCTCTCTCTCTCCTGTCATGTCAATATTCTATTTTTTACTGTGTCAATAGCAAAGAAACTGGTGTACATTATTCAACAATTTTGGTGGATGATGTTGCTATCGTAATGATTTTGCAGTCTATTGACAGTAACATCTTCCACCAAATTTGCCAAAAAATGAACACCAGTTCATCTTTTAATTTAAATTAAAAATTAAGAATTTTGATGTCAGAGTGTTAATGGTTAAACGATTCAACAACTTGTCTATGGTTGTCATTGAGATACTGGGATGAAGGCTATGGCTATATCAATACACATTGTTTTGTACTTAATATACTCGTGTATGGCGTCTTCTCTGCCTGACAAAGTAGCTCGGCATCTTTCTCTCCAAGCACTCCATCGCTGTCCTCTTCTGTTTTTGAGGCATTCAGTACATCATCTATTGCTACAAAAAACAGTAGCATGGGCTAGTAAAACCAGACACATTTGTAATATTCTGAGCTACACCTGTTATAAATGTTGGCTTGCAGGTGCATGAAAACATGCAGCAACAGACCCCAGTCAAATTAATTTCAAATTAGATGGACTGCATCACATGTGTCAAGCTCTTTAGCTTTTTCCGTATCTCACACATCATGTGTGACAGTGACGAGAAATAAGGATTTCTTAAAATAATATATGATTTTAATGAATCACATGTCTATTGAAAAACTCTAACATTCTGACTTCTAATTCTTGAAAAGGAGACAAATCACACAGAAATACCATGTACAAATTTGGAAAGAACGTTTAAGTTTTGCTGCAAACTGAATGCAATGATGATATAGAACAAACTTGTATAACGTTTCAGTGGGCTTGGATAAGCTCTTGATAAATTAAAAGACCATTGAAAAACTTTAACGCTTTTCTAATTCTTGGTCCACAATAAAATAAGTCCAAAACGTAAAAATATGGAAACAATTTGAAAATCATTTTTCTTATGATGGAGTCTGGGTACAAAGATAGCATAGAACAAATTTGTAAGGTTTTATTGATATCAGGTAAGCCCTTGATGAATTAAATTTCCATTGAAAAACTGTACCTAATTCTTGGTGTAAAGTAAAACAAGTCCAAACCCGGTAAAAATATGGAAAATTTTTTAAAACCATTTCAATTATGATGGAGATTAAATGCAATGATGGTATAGATAAAATTTCTACAGTTTTATTAAGATCGGGTGAGTCATTGATGAATTAAATGTTTATTGAAAAACTTTAACATTTACCTCATTCTTAGTGCATACTGAACACTGCACTTAGGACATCATTTGGATTGCTATGTCGAGTACCTCCGCTTCACTATGGGTGTACACATATATTCAAAGGCTTACCTGTAAAATTACCTCAAAATTGATATCATGGGAATTCAGGAATCAAAGCATATACATTGAATCCAACACGCATAAAAAGCGGGCGGCGAAAGCCACTGATTAGTTAGAAATGTGCGGAGTATATCTGAAATGGATACTTCTATTGGCCACGGTTTTGTTTACAATGGAGGAACTCAGTTTTAGCTATGCCTGGTCCATCTCTAGCTAAGCTTCACCCACACTTCAACCATGTTGGGATCAATCAATCAATCGATCCCTGCACTCGCCGATTATCAATTTCCAGAAAACTATACAGGTAACATGTTGAATGTTTTAAAACTAATTTGACTGGGTGCTGCCAACACCCAGTCAAATTAGTTTCAAAATATTCAACAGCATGTTTATTAAATAGTAGACATACAATTCGTACAACAATGTTTAGTCCATCATCAATTAAGCTTCCATGATGCACTTATCTACATTATTCATGACATACTTGATTATGATGTCATCATACATATCACATAGTTGATTATGACATCATATGTTTGATGGATAAACTGGAATCCTTCATTTACCATGTATCAAGAAAAGCATACATACTTGCTGCTGTCTCTAAATCCATGTGCAAAAATTCAGGTTCTAGCCGTACATCCATTAGCTCAGAGAATCTATCCACAGTATCTTTCGTTGTCTCATCATCAAATACATAATCAGACATTTCTATAGGGCTGCCGGGAAGTGATGCAAACACACGCTTCGGTGTGCAATAGTATTCTCTGCTCGCTGGTGAGAATAAAAAAACATTAAAAATATTAAGCATAGGTGGTACTACACATATATAAAACAAGAGTAACAAGAATAGCAATCAGAGATGTATGTACTGTACTGATGACATTCACTCAGCCCTAAAGGGCATATTATTAGAAATAAAAACAACCATAAGCGTTGACCCCCAGATCTTAGTAGGGTTCTTCAGAGCACATGAGCAACACATATTCCAAGGTTGGTGAAGAACCTTTCAGTAGATCTTGAGTTATCTTCCGGAAATGCAACACAATTTTTATAATTGGGTCACCATGACCATTTGACATCAAAATCAATACTGTTCTTTGGGACCACAAGGGAACCATACCACGACCACAATATTAATAGGGTTCTTTGGACCCCAAGTTCAACACACATTCCAAGTTTGGTGAAGAATCTTTCAGTAGGCGAGCTACCATCTGGAAATGCACCAAATTTTCTATAGTTGGGTCAACATGACGGTGACCGTTTAACATCAAAATCAATACAGTTCTTACGCACCATAATGACACCTTAGCACCCAAGTTCCTTGATTATCACGCTACAATTTGAATTATCGCAATGGAACTAAAAGCCTGGACAAATAAACAGACGGGACAAACAAAGACACGGAATGCAATACCCTCTTTACCTTCCAGGGTGAGCATAATCAATTTGGGGCAGTTATTTAAGTTGTAAATTTTCAACAATTCTCTTATCTTGACTTGTAAAGGGACACTGACTAAGCAAAAAATCACTACTACTTTGATGGCCAGCCACCCAAAATGGCCTCTGCAGTGGTCTTGTCCTCCATTTGCAAGACAAGAGAAACCTATTTTCATAAAGTTCAGTGGTAAATTTCTTGTCTTGGTCTGCAAATGGACATTCACTGATCACAAATTTCATACACAAACATACACACAATACATCATTCAGTGCATTCTCATACTGCTAAAGCCAGCCATAAACAATAATCTGTTTCCTGCAAACTGGGAGAAAACGATATCAGCAGGAAATTATCTTTTTACGAAAATTAATTTATATAAAAACTTTACAAACCTTTGTTTGTCAGACACTTGAGTAGAAGTCTATTATATATTATTGTAATAGCATTAACCCCCTTCCCAGTGAAGCCGGCCAAAACCGGCCTCCGGAGTCGTCTTAGGAAATGTTCATTTGCAGGCCAAGAGAAGACTGGAAGACTGTCATATGTCAGTGGTAAGTTTTCCAAAATAGTCTTCTCTTGGCCTACAAAATAACATTCGATAAGTAAATATTTTAATTTTTTGAACAAATTTAGTCATTAAAGGGTTAAAACATGGCAGATTGTAATTGCATAGTTTGACATACAATGTATGCATGGATGTTTTAACCCTTTCAACGACAAATCTGGAGGAAAAAAAATCATTACAATTTACATGTAACTCTTTTCTGTTCAATACTTTGAAATTAATTTAAGTAGCAATGTCTTCCAGTTAAATTAATTTCAAAATATTCAACAGTTTTCCTGTATGGTTGCCTTTTTATTATTTTGCCATAATCTCAATATTTTGTAATATCAAAACAACATTGTCCATGCAGACAGCAACCAGCTCCATACAGTAAGTGACCGGTGAGATTATGTGCAATCTGTACATGTTCTGGCATGCAGGGTTTCCACTAGTGGCAGTCTGGGAGTACTATACACCCAACATTCGTGTTTGGACTCCCAAAACAACAAGAGGCCCAACGGCCTGTGGCGCTCACCTGGACCAATAGCATTTGAACCATTGGCATTTAAAAACATGATGGATAATTTTTGAAAAATCCAAGATGGCCACCAAAAGAATTGACCAATCAAAATTCTTTATATATGTTCAGAGGCCTACCAAACCTAGGATCCTTCCAGCTGACATTGATTGAAATCTGCCCAAGGGTTAATGAGGTGTAGGCTTTTAACAGATTTACCAAAACTTTTCGAAAATCCAAGATGGCTACCCAAAAACTGACCAATCAAAATTCTAGATCTGAAGCCTGCCACCATCGGGACCTTCCATCTACCGTATTTGGCTTAATTGAAGCCTATGCTCTAATAAAAGCCCACCCCCTAACTTTGACATAGAGCTCCAATGATTTCTAACAGTTTAAAAATGGCAAAACTCTGTATTAGAAACCCACCCCCTAACTCAGCAGATTGTGTACGAAATTTTTTTTAAGAGCCTATTTTTAAGAATAGCATGTATAATAATAACAATCGTGTCACAGGGTGTGTAATTCAGACCGATCTCTGCCCTGATACATTTCTGGCCCCTCTAGAAGTCAATACAGGCCTCGGATTTGTAAATCTCGACCACCTATTAGATTAATACTAATAGTAGGCCGCGTATGTTCAAGATATAATAAAGTTTATTCCACACTTTTGTAGTCAAAATGCGTGTAAAACAGTCTTGGCGTGATTAAATACCTTCCTTATAAATATATTTTAAGACCAAATTTATGATTGATAGATAGATAGATATTTATTGCTTTTTGTGCCACTTACGGCTAATCAGCAAACAGTTAATAAGTACAATTGATACACAGTCATTGAATTACAGTAATTGGTATATACATATATGGCGACTATATACACTAAATTCACGGATACCTTGGGGGTATGGTGCTAATAACGCAGGTAGATGGGCTTCTCAGAGATTAGCCTCCATAACAT
This sequence comes from Chaetoderma sp. LZ-2023a, assembly GCA_034401795.1. Taxonomy (NCBI): domain Eukaryota; kingdom Metazoa; phylum Mollusca; class Caudofoveata; order Chaetodermatida; family Chaetodermatidae; genus Chaetoderma; species Chaetoderma sp. LZ-2023a. The sequence goes on along the minus strand of CM067362.1, from coordinate 59,240,306 downwards.
ATAAACCACCGAAGGCGTACACTAGCTGTAGTCTGAGTTATCTGACTCTCGATACCTCCTGTGGACCCGGCCACAACGAGCATCTTATCAGACGTCCCATAGGGCATAGTGCTTATGTACCAAACAAGCGTGGGAGAAAATGTGCATCAATTTTGTAACGCCAATCAACATTAAATGATCCAAATTGAATTATTACGAACGACAATATAGCCGGCTTCTTAAGTTGGCGTGCCAGCGGCTCTTTTGTGATGGGAGGCGGCGTGTTCTCGCGAGATATTATACGCTAACGGGAGTTTATCAAACGGGTACCCATTATTCAGATCAGTATAATACTCAGTTCCTATCGCGCAATGATAATATATAGAAATTCCCGAGTTCCAAGTCCTCGATTCCAGAATATTTATATCCGAGTACTCACTCTAAAATAAACTCTTCAATTGGAGGCCAATCACGTGATTTGTATTTTTTCGCGACGCCATTTTATATCAAATTGTGGATTAATTTTGATGTAAAGGATACGCAATATTTAGGCGCTCAAATCAAATAATTTCACTTCCCCGGTGATGTTTTGAGGTATACATTAAACACAGGCGTAGGCGGTGGGAATTTTTACGGGAGAAAATGCATTGAGTTTCCGTGGTATCAGTTTTAGAACTTTTTTGGGAAAACTCTGTAATATAAGCCCACCCTCTTTCTCAGAGGTGTTGCTTTGGAAATTGAACACCTCTTGTCCTAATAGAAGCCTAGACTTCAATTAAGCAAAATACGGTAAGTCTGGTTGAAATCGCCCAGTAGCATTTTAAGCGATATCCGGTAAATTTTCATATTAAAATTCAAGACTCACAAAAAAATTTACCAATCAAAATTCTGTACAAGTTCCTGAAACCTACACCCATAGGGGCCTTCCACCCAAACTAGGTTGAAATCCATTTCCATTAATTTTATTTAACATAATCTAAGATTTTCACACAAAAGATTAATCAATCAAAATTCTGCATATATGTTCTAGAGCCTACCGCCATAAAATCCATCTAGCTAAATTTGGTTGAAATATGTCAAGCAGCTAATAAGGCGTAGCATTTAGACCATTTCCAAAGATTTTCATCCAAAAAATTGATCAATCAAAATTCTGAAAAAAAGCCTGGTGGGTACCACCATAGGATCCTTTTAGCCAAATTTGGTTGAAATCGGTCAAACCGTCGGACGGACGGACAACAGACGACGGATAGCCGCCATGGCATAAGCTCACTCGGCCTTTCAGGCCAGGTGAGCTAAAACGGAGGAAGTCCTGGACTTCTTATTACTTTGTCACTAACACCACTTGTGGCATGGCTATGCATTCACATCCGCTAACATGCATGATGATGTGACAGTATTTCTATTGTCTGACCTTTCTCTTCATCTGTGACCTCTAAATCTTCAGCGAGTAGTTCACATCGCGATACAAGGCTTCTGATCAAATCCCATTTTATTGCCTGTAACGGTTTTAATATTATAACAACAATATACAATACAATTACAAGCTAGTCTATTACTTTCTCAAGAAATGAGTGGACGCTTTGAGTCGCAAGATTGGAAGGAAGCTGCATCTATTAATAGATTTTAACCATTTACTGGTCACATTGTGAAATGTTCATTAAGTGACCAAGAGATTAGAATTTTTGAAAATTTACCACTGGAATGACTGGCTCGATAACCGAGCCAGTCATTCCAGTGGTAAATTTTCAAAAATTTAATTCTCTTGGCCTGTAAATCGATATTCAATAAGCAGATATTTAAATTTTCTTGAGAAAATTTGACCATTAAATGGTTAAGGAGCCAGAAAAGGTAAAATGGATCTTTCCAGTTTATCCATCCATCATGTGACATCATAATCAACTACGTAACATGTAGGATGAGGTCATAATCAATTAGTGTGAATGACTTGATTTAGTCCGTCTTATGCACTTAATAGACCGACACATTGTACGAATTGTATGCCTTTGGTATTTAATAAACATGCTGTTGAATATTATGAAGCTGATTTGACTAAGTGCTATTGCTGCCTGTACCCAGTCATATTAGTTTCAAAATATTCAACAGCTAACCTGTATAGTTTTCTGGAAATTGAGATTCAGACAGTGCAGTGATCGATAGATCGCAACACGAGCGAGATGTGGATGGAGCTTAGCCAGAGATGGGCGGGGCATAGTTAAAACTGGAAAGGGCCATTAATGGAAGTGGGGTCCCTCCAATCTTGTGGCTGCTCAAATCATGAGCAGGCTAACAATCAAGCTAGCGCGACCCAGAGAAACAGTTCATATGACTTATCTATAAGCCTCAATCTAACCAGATGTAGCGTAAACAGTTAAATCTTCCTAATATATAATGGTACATATATTTATTACTAGAAGAGCTAAGACCTTATTTGAGATTATTTATATTTCATTACGTTTAAACAGAGCCAAATCATTCAACTCTCAAATTTGTTCAGGAAAATTTAAATTTTCTCACAGAAAATATCCACTTGAATACCAAGAGAAGACTATTTTGAAAAATTACCACTGGAAAGACTGGCTCGGTTATCGAGGCAGTCATTCCCGTGGTAAATTTTCAAAAATAGTCTTCTCTTGATCTGCAAATGGACATTTCTCAAAATAAGTTAAGTGGTGCATGCAGACACTCATATATGTGAATATATATCATTTATTGCACCCAATCAAAACTGATCAGCTTTTACGGTAGCAGAAAGCTTTCTTGATCTAATATATAGGAAATAAATTCCAGTTCACAAAAAAACATGTAGAATTTCAAGCCAAGATGATGGATGAATAGAAAGATTATGAAATGTATTCGAAACTATTCATTAATTTCCCTCAAATTTGTTAAAAGTGTTCAATTTTCTCATAGAAAATGTTCATTTGCAGATGAAGAGTATTTTTTTTAATTTACCACTAGAATGACTCACTCCAGTGATAAACTTTCAAAAATACTCTTCTCTTCGTCTGCAAATGGGCATTCCTCAAGACCACTGCAGAAGCCGTTTTTGGCTGATATGAGTGTTAATGGGTTAATATCTGAGATGTACATTAACCCTTTCACCGTTCCAGACAAATTAATTTCAGAATATTCAACAGTTTTCCTGTAAGATTGAATTCACTGGTGAAATGGTTACTCCTTAAATGCTCAAGAAATAAATGAAATATACATGTAGGATTTCTTTTTTCATGAGAGTTGATACCTGCCACTACGAAGATTTGTGATATATGCTAATATATTCAACTGACTGTGTAATAATATACACAGACATTAACCCTTTAAAACTCACATCGGCCAAAAATGGCATCTGCAGTGGGTTTGAGAAATGTCCATTTGCAGACCAAGAGAAGACTATTTTTGAAAATTTACTACTGGAATGACGGGCTTAATAAACGAGGCAGTCATTCCAGTGGTAAATTTTCAAAAGTAGTCTTCTGGTCTGCAAATGGGCATTTTCTGAGAAAAATGAAATTTTTAAAAACAAATTTCACTTGAGGGTTAAACTAAAACTGCTCCTATGAGGCAGGTTCATAGCTATCACATCTCGATGTATCCAAAAGCCCAACTGTGCAAGGACACCGCATGCGCCGAGTGATACATCAGCAAGATAAAAAATTATTGGCATATACCAAGTCTCCGTGATAGTAAGCATATCCTTGACATGAAATGGATCCATCCATCCATTGCTGGTAGACATACCATAAAAATTTGACTACAGGATGCAGATTTTTTGTCAAATTACATGTTCTAGGAAGGGGATGCATCTTATAATCGAGCATATTCTTTGAGCACATTTTTTGGTCTAGATTTTTCTAAAAAGGAAAATTTTTGCCACCTGACGACTATGTTTAATATACACTCGAAAAGCATCACGAGGAAGTGAAATTATTAAATTGGGCACATAAATATTGCGTATTCTTTAATAAATATCACTTATTACATCAAAATATAACCAGAATTTGACATAAAATGGCGTCGAGAAAAGATCTAAATCAGGTGATTCGTCTCCAATCGCAAAAGATCTTTATTTAGAGCGAGTACTCGGATATAAATAGTCTGGACTCGGTACTCGGAAATTACTATATATTATCATAGCGCGATAGGAACTGAATGTTCCCATACCTGTTTGATAACGAACTGCCGTTAGCGCATAAGATCACACAGCGCCTCCAATCGTAAAAAAGCCAGCGGCTCACCAACATAAGAAGCAGTCTATCTTTTTTGTCATACAGGATTCCGTTTCAGATCATCTGATGTTGGTCGGCATTACAACTGGTGACCATCTTACCACATTCCTAATGTCACATGATTTCTGTTTTCGAGGCGACATTTTATATCAAAATTCGATTGATTTTGATGTAATAAACGATCTTTATTGATACGCGATATTTAGACGGTCCTATTTAATAATTTCTCTTCCACAATGATATTTTTGAGGCATACATTAAACATAGTGCTGAGTGACAGTAACTTTTCATACTAATTTTTTATTTTTTAAAGGTACGTTTTTCTAAATTTCACAGCGTCTTATACTTGAATACAAGTGTTTTTTGGGCCGATTTTGGTCAAATTTGGGCCCGCGACCTATATTCGAGGATGGCTTTTAGTTGAGAAATGACGGTAATAAGCAATGTACCTGTATAGCTTCATGCACTGCAGTTTTACTGTGTACAAATGCAAGTCCGCGTAAGCAGCCATTGATACATAGTCTGCCCATGCAGTCCACGAGTGGCGACTCATCCTCATTAGTACTGTGATCTATCTTGTCATCACCTAAGAGCCTATCAGGCAGTGACTTCTAAAAATACAGAACAACTATTAAAAATTCACGATTTAAAAAATAATCGCGATTTTCGATTTAATCACATAATCGCTCAAGTCTACATGTTATGTGTCCATTTGTGACATAGGAAGCTTTGACAAACAGGTAACAAAATTTTGACAAACAGACCGGATTATAATAGCTACTACCTACAACCAAAATGTGATATGTAACACTGATGCTGTACATTATAAGTGAAAGCTAATAACATGGTGATTCAATCTGTCACTCAGGTATGTGATGTCATAATCAAATACATCACATGTTAGTGGCAGTCACAATACAAATAACATAGCTTCATCACGAAAATCTAAGTCTGTCCCGAAGGTGTACAAATTTAATGTATTTGATGAATTTACAATTCTATAAACTCTGTCGAATAGTTTGAAATGAATTTGACTGCGAGCTGTGTATATATATATATATATATATATATATATATATATATATATATATATATATATATATATATATATATATATAAACAGCTTATCTCCATAGGTTTTACCTTGAAGTGTAGATTTTGAGAATCCAGGTTTCAAAGTTTCAAATCGATTTCAACACGTCTAAAAATAGGCAGGACTTAGCTAGAAACGGGTGGAGAATAGCAAGAGATCTATCCCTCAAATGCAGAGTATAGTTTCTATCATTTTTTCTAAATGAGTGTTTCCAATTTCATTATAAAGTCAAATTAAGTTAGTAAATCTGATGAGAAAGGAGCGGATCATCATAACCTAAGAGGCACGGATAGTTGCCCGTTCCTTTTTGTACAGCGAGATTGCTTCAGATGGTGTTACAAAATACATCACATTATGAACAAATTCCATGGAATTAAATGTCTCATCTGTCCTCTTCTTTGTCAAGAAGTTTTGTGCATTTTTATTGTACCAAGATCACAGTGACCTTGACCTTCGACTATGTAACCGTAATGTCATTAGGATGCTTTCTACCAGTATTGGCAACTATGTGTGCAAGTGTAGTTTCAATAACATTGAGGGCTAACTATATGCATGAAATATACATCAAAGGGTTTTCCGTAAAGCAAAATATAATGCTAATACCACTATCGGAACTTCAGAAGTGATACCTATGTATTACTTCCACTTCATAGGCAAGACAAAAATATGAGGCAAGTTGCGATAATTATTCAATCGCAGCAGAAGCAAGGCAAGACAGAAATCCTTTGTCTTGTATCTCGCTGGTTATATCATGCCACGAAAACTGATCTAATATTGATCCATGTTACCAGAAATCAGTTAACAATTTGAACGCAAAAGGTCAAAGACAAAAAATTGTTTACAAGCCAGGAACTAATATGGTAAATATTTTAAGTTAGTTTGATTGGAAGCTGTTCCTGTCAATTTAGTTTCAAAATATTTAGAAACTGCTTATTAAGCTCTGTTAAAATTGAAATTCTGGGATTTTAGGGTTCAAAGTCTGATCAAATTCTATTGCAACAATCTGATTTGGAATTATAGTGATGTTTTAAAATTTTTAAATAATTCAATTTATAAGACATACATCCGAGGCACTTAAAAGCAGGTCCACTTGATACACAGTTAGGTTAGGGATCTCAGCGGCTGGATTACGAGTTTTGTTATCCTTGCTCTTTTTCTTCTTATCACTCGACATGGCAGCAGTAGGGTCAAGAAGGTCGAATCCGAGTCGCAGCATCCCATTGATAGTGCTCATAGAATGCCATATAGAATTGTAGAACTTTGTTAGGCTGTTCTGTTAAAAAAAAAAAGAAGTTATAATTAGATCTGCATCCGGGGCGGATCTATAAGATATTCAGGGGATATTCGATGAGGTGGGTTCAGGAGTGGGGTGTCCACTCCTGTCGGCTGAGGGGTATTTCCCTGGGAATAGTTAAAAAGTGAAACTGGCTTAGTGATTTTCTGCAATCTGAGTCATAAATAAGCATTTTGTTTGCCTTCAAATTTTATATAGTTAATCTTAATAAAAGAATTTCTTTTGCTTAGCTTGTCAGTGTGGTGTACCATGCTCTGTGACACACCCACTGGATCTGCCACTGGGCTGCATGGTTTTGCCTACACCCCTATGAGTTTTCAATATGATTTCTATATCAGTTTAACCAAGTTTCATCTTTCGTGTTGGGTAGGGGTGGAATTAGGCTTGCGCAATTTTTGCTTGGAAACATCGCGATTGATTTTATAAAAAAGAAATCGCGATTTTCGATTAAATCGCACATCCAAATTCCCAAAAGTATAAACCGGGGTAACGTGACAAGTCACGAAAACTGGGACTTGGAATTTCTATAAAAAGTTGAAATAAATGAAACAAAAATAGCACAAAATTAGAACACAATGTTAATTTTTACCATCCTACGTCTATGCTTAATGGATACCTTATATCCATCATCGCAGGAGTGAAATTATTAATTGGAACCGCCTAAATAGTGCGCATAGTTTAATACACAATTTATTTCATCAAAATTTGAAATAAAATGTCGAGAAAAAATAAATTACGTGATGTATCAGCTTCAGCTAACAGCCTCCCTTTATAGGACGAGTTTAGGTCATTACTGGAGTAACGCGAAGACGCTAATATTAGCACACAGGAAGATACTGCGCAATCCACATACATAGGATGGTAGCTTTGAGTAGCTACGAGAGTGACAGCGTAAACTCGTCCTATAGTGCAGTTTATAGTTGCTTTCAGTATGTACGATTTACATTTAAGAGTAATCACCAGAACGCACAGTTCAAAATACAACAACCTGGAATGTTGTTGCTTTATTTTCTTTAATTAGACATGGCAACCGAATCAAAAAGGAAAAATTATTACACCGCCTGAAATTGCTAACTCTAGAATTACAAAGAATGATGTTCACTGATTATTGCCTAACACTCTGCAACTAAGTATATACGGTACTTGGTATTTCACAACACTCAGGGTCTGCAGCGAAAGCAAAAAATTATATGGCGATTCAACGGAGTAACTGGCTGGTTTTCTCAATGACAAAGGTGTTACCTCGCTATTGTTAACTTGTTTATTGTAATGCTTTGTGTTGTGATTAGTAATTATTTGACACATGCATGGCACGGCGGGATATAAACACAATGAACACAAGCGTGAATCGATTATAATTGTACTCATGTACTGATAAAATATGACGGAAAAGTACACACTTCAGATTTTAAACAAACATGAAATTTTTGACGATTTTTCAATTTTTTCTCAATTACATCGCAAAAATCATGATTTTAAAAATAAATCGAACTTCACGATTAAATCGAAAAATCATGCAAGCCTAGATGGAATGGAAACAATCATTTATAACTTGTTTGTTATTGCTAAAGTAGACAATTGTAAACTTGTTTGAGTAATGTTTGGTATTTATAGACTTGTTTTTATTATGTTTCATTATAAATGTACATTTTCGACACAGTTTTGACAGTTGATTGATTCTGCCTCTCACTGCAGTTTCAGTTTCTTAAAACAATAGCTAAACCTAAACAGCTTAGAAGAGGTCTACAACATGCAGATTATACCGCGTCTAATGTTGGGTGATATCAAAGAGCAGGCACAGGTCTGAGCAAAATAGTTAATTACAAGTCTAAGAACAAAATGAAGGAAAAATATGACGATACGATTAACATGTCATATTGCTGAAACTAAATATTTTGTCCAAACATCTGACTAAAGATTGTGAAGTACATAATTTTCATTATAATTAACGTATCAAAGGTTTCCATCATATACAAATACTTATGTTGGAACCTTCTATTCTGTTAGTTGCATATTAAAATCTAACATCATGGCATTAAAACTAAGCCGATTCCAAAACTTCTCACGATTATGTTTACCCGGTCTAGAGCTCACCGTAAACAAACACCCTACCCCGACACCATTCAGAAAACTAAAAATAAGATTTGGGCCACACATCATGGTATTCATCTAAACCACCTCCTTATACACAATCGCCATTAGTGTATATTCACAGAGGAAATAACTGATGTTATTAACCCGTAGAAATTCAAATGCCTCAATTTCAAGACAAGAATACAAGAAAGCTGTTAAATAGTTTGAAGCTTATTTGACTGGTATGTGTTGTTGCCATAGACAGTAACAGCTCCAAGTCAAATTAGGTTCAAACTAATCAACTGACTATGCCTCATATATCAGAAACTGCAGTTTCTGGTGTATGTGTGTGCGTGCGTGCATGAGTGCCTGTGTGTAGGGTTCCACGATATACCGATATTATATCGAATACCGGTATCATAGCTATACCATTAGTCATACCGATATGCTTTTGCTGATACCGAAATATAAACGAAATCTAGGATTTCTTTTTTCACGAGAGAGTTGATACTTACCTCCCTAATACTTTTGATATTGCTAAATATTGGCTTTCACTCAATAAACACTCAGATTTAAAACAGTTAGGTGCCCCTACTGGGCAGGGAGTCAGAGCGTAGTCTGGCGGATGCCAGCCCCACCACCGCGCATGCGCAGACTAGCACTTCCTCTGACTAGATTATTGGCTGACACACATGCAACTATTAAGAGCCTGAAGACCGAGCCTCTGTGGGGTGGAGAGGCCGGGTCCGTATCTAGGGAGGGAAGTATCAACTCTCTCGTGAAAAAAGAAATCCTAGATTTCGTTTATTTCACTTCAAGAGTATACTTACCTCCCTAATACTTTTGATATTGCCAGAATTCGAAAGTGAATCTGGCGGGAGGGAGGCGAGGTCAAAAGACCAGCTCATCCCTATACGCTTTTCTGCGTTTAAGGCACTTAAACTTCTGAAACTGTAAGAAAAAACAGTCAGGATTTGACTACCCATCGGATAACACTACCGATGTATGAGAGATGACCGAATGTCATATGCGCTCCCCCCCCCCCTCCTTCCTGGGAGGAAGAGTCGCCTGACCTCAATGTCCTATACGCTCTCTACGTACAAGTGCCATGTACTACAGGACAGAGACGAAAAAGCTCCATTTTCGTAACTCTCAACAATGAACCACACAAATACACAAACCATCACCATATTAATAACGGGTAATCGTGACAATACAATCAACAACGGACAACACATGAACAAGACTGACCTTGTTGAAAATGGCTGCTGACATCATCTTCCCATTGGTAAAGACTGATGCAGGCCCAAAAAAGTGGGTGTTTCCATAAATTAATTGTGAAATATATAAGTAATGAGGAAAAACCTCCTCAAAAAATATAAACCGAGTTATTTTTTCAAAATCGACAAGGCGAGAGGATTAGAGGTGTCACGGAGATAATGGTCTGTAAAACTTGACTCACAGTGCCACTGAGCCACCGACATAATATCATCCACAGGGACCCCATTAAATAGGGCCGTGGATGTCACTACGCCGCGGACACTGTGAGCCTTGGCCACGTCAACCTGCTTCCCGGTGGCGGATTTATGGCAAAACTGAATGCATTCCACAATCCACCTGGAAATGGTGTCCTTAGAAGCCCTGCCATGGGGTTCAATATATGACAACCATAACGCTGACTGGTCGGTGCGCCACTCCGCCGTACGTTGTTTGTACCGGCGCAGCGCCCGGACGGGACACCATGCTTTAGAATTAGGATCATATCTAGTTAAAGCAGGCAAAATAATAGGTTGACCTGGATATTTCAACGACTGATTTTTAGCCAAGAAATTAATCCTAGGTAGCAGCTTAAGGCCTTCCCCTGAAACCACAAAACGGTCATCCTCGGCTGATAAGGCATGAATTTCACTCCTACGCCTAGCCGAGGCCGCAGCAATTAAAAACACAGTCTTCAGTGTTAATAGTTTCATAGAAATGGAACTAAGTGGTTCAAAAGGCTTATCACCTAGTACTTGAAGCACTAGCGATAAACTCCAAGACGGAATCACAGGTGGATTCCTTGGTCTTAGATTGCCCATGCCTTTAATTAATACATTTAATGTATTTACTTCATCACTTCCCCTCTTAGCCAAGCAAGGAATAACAGACATTAATGCTGACTTATAACCAGCAATAGAGTTAGGCTTGAGGCTATAGGCATCATAGAGGTGACAGAGGAAATCAGCTACTACTTGAATAGATGAATCCATTGGATCAATACATCTTTTTGAGCACCATTCTGCAAATCTGTTGATTTTATAATTATATGCTCTGGAGGTTGACCCCCTCCTGGCTTTGGCCATAAACATGGCTGCTTGCTCAGAAAAGCCCTCCTTAATTCTAGATTCCTTGACAACATCCACGCAGTCAATCTGAACATTGACGGATTGTTGTGAAGGGCCTTGCCCTGGAAGATAATATCGTCCATCAGAGGCAGAGGAACCGGATTGCAGACCAGAAGGTCCAGCAGATCCGTATACCATGATCGGCTTGGCCAATCCGGGGCGATCAGAAGCACTTGGCATTCCTCTTGTCTGATTTTCTGAAGAATTTTTGGAATCAGGATTGCTGGAGGGAATGCGTATGCATACATTCTCCCCCAGCTGATAGCTAACGCATCTGTTGCGAAAGCGCTTGGATCCGGAATCGGAGAGACGTACGTCGTCATCTTCGCATTCTTCTTCGTTGCGAACAAATCGATGTTGGGTTTCCCCCAATGGTCGAACAGACGATCCGCCACACATTGATTTAGTTGCCATTCCGTGGGTAAAACACTCATCCTTCGGCTCAATGAGTCTGCTAGCAGGTTTAACCTTCCCGGAATATGAACTGCTTTCAAGGTAATCTGGTGATCCAGACACCAACAAAGCAGTTTCCATGTCATCATACAGAGACTGGGCGACTTCGTTCCGCCCTGGCGGTTTATGTAAGTCACAACTGTTGAGTTGTCTGAACGAATAAGAACAATCTTGCCCTGAACTTTCTGTAAGAAATGTTCCAGGCCCAGGACTACTGCTTTTAGCTCCAGTAGATTTATATGTTCCTTTGACTGTTCCAGATTCCAAAGCCCTGATATCGTGGACTCTTCCAGGCAAGCTCCCCAGCCCTCCATCGATGCATCTGTATACACAGTCACCTGAGGGTGGGGAGGGGTTAGCAAAACCCCCGGCAAGAGATTCTCTGTATTCAACCACCATTGCAGGTGGTGAATGAGAGGCGCCAACACTGACACATTCGAGTCCAGCGAACCTGTACTCTGGGTCCATTGTGTCATGAGAAATAACTGGATCGGCCGCCTGCGTAAGGCGGCCTGAGGAATGACTGGTTCCAATGAAACCATCAACCCCAGCATTCTCAAGTAAACCCGTGCCAGGACATGACGACTGTCGCACACTGACTGAATTAATGAGATGAGTTTCTGAACTCTCTCCTGAGTAGGATAAACATATCCTGTCTCTAGATCGAAGAACATCCCCAGGTAAACAAACTTCTGGGATGGAGTCAGCTCTGATTTTGGGAAATTGATCATCCAGCCTAAGTCTGTGAGAGTTTTCAAAACAATCTCCAGATTGGCCGACAAACTTTCCCGGGTGTGCGCTTTCAACAGCCAGTCGTCTATGTACGTGTGGACTGCTATGCTTCTCCTGCGGAGGTATGCTGTGATCGCAAGAACCACACGGGTGAAAACCCGAGGAGCCGTGGAAATTCCGAAGGGCAACACCCTGAATTCCCACTGTCTGCCCTGGAATGCAAATCTCAGGAAGCGACAGAAACTCCCGTGGATGGGGATGTGGAAATAAGCGTCCTTCAAATCTATCGACGCCGTCCACATCCCCCTCTCCAACCCCGCCAACACCGAGCGCACCGTTTCCATCTTGAAACTGGGCGTCTCGATGAACTTGTTCAATGGCTTGAGGTTGAGAATCGGTCTCCACCCTCCGGTGCGTTTTGTTACTAAGAACAGGGTTGAATAGAAGCCCGGACACCTTTGTGCCGGCTGAATAGCTCCTTTTTGTATGAGGGAATTTATCTCCTCCTCGATACACAACCTTTGCTCTGGATCTCTCGGAATGGGAGTCCAGACTGGCACTAGAGACAGTCGCGACGGCGGGCCTGTCATCCACTCTGGATGATACCCGACGGAAAGCCATCGCAAGACTAAACGGTCCTGAGTTAACCGTTCCCACTCTTGCATGTGGTCGGCTAGCCGGCCTCCCACCGGTCCACCTAGGAACCGCGGTGGACACGAGGCATGCAAGAGCGGCACTGTCTCCGTCGCCATACACACCGGAGTGGTTCTTACCGCGGTAAGCGTCCTGTCAGGACCGATAACCACGCCCAGATCCTCGCGCGCCCCGCCCCGCCCCGCGCGCACCTTGGTGCGCGGGCGGCTGCCTGGCTGACGGCGCCTGAGGAACCTGCGCCCCCCTCGCTGCTGGCCGAATCGCACGCGGCCGAGGCCGACGCTGCGACGGTGGCTGGCCTCTGACTTGGCCAGCACCACCTCGAGCCTGCAGGGGACGATACGCAGGGGCCGCGGCGCGAACGTTAGCACGACGCAGCACCTCAAACTGCTCGCGCAGCGCCCTCTGGTTATTCACCAGGGTGACCGTCTCCTGGAGGTGCCGACATCCCTCACCTCCAAAAAGACCAGGACCCGTCATAGGCGTACGGAGTAGCCTATTGTACAGGTCCTGAGACGGACACAGATTGTCCAGGGCAAACGTGCGTCTTGCCCGGACACTCCTGGTCACCGCCCGAGTCATACAGTCCAGCGCCAGGTTAATACCATCCTGGATGGCTCGCTGGACCGTGACCGGGCTTGGCTGGCGCGATGCGGATGCCGTTACTAACCCCTGTAACAGCTGGGAGACGTGGGACAGAGCGGCAATCGAAGCCCTCCCACTCTCCTCCGCATCACGCAACGCGGTATTCGCCGAACGCAACGCGTTCGAGCACAAGACCCCCGTGTCAGAACGGGAGCCTGGCCGCGCATCCTCACCCAAAGCCGCGCGGTCATCCACGCTGGGCTTGGGTACCACACCGTACCGCTGGTAATCCAGGGGCACGATGCGACAACGCCTGGCCACCTCGCGAGGGGCCTTCGCGAGACGTCCACTCGAGTTAATGGACGACTCCGCCGCCTTGAACATGTCAACGACATGCTCCGCCAGCGGCAGAGAAGGCATAGCGTTAGCAGTCGGTTTCCCAGCTAACCACGGCCTGTGGTCACGCTGGCTAGGCGACTGCTCCACGGGCAGATCAGGCCTAACGCTCACCAACCACTGGCAAGCGTCAGACCAATCCTCCTCCGTGGCTAACTGCGAGCGCTCTACAAGACGGGGTCCTTCGTCTTCCTCCTGAGCGCAAGCAGCAGAGCTTGACGGCGGGTACGCTGATACACCTGGCAAGCCAGGGAAAACATGCGGGCCTGATAGCACCGGCATGACAATATCACTGGTTTGACCAGGAGCAGGCACCGTGGCAGAGCGCGGGGTATATACCGCCCCACCACGGGCCCGGCCAGCACCAGCAACACCCTCGGCAAGCCGAGGTATGCGGTACCGCTGGCCATCAGCAGCGCCCTGGGCCACCACCTGAGCCGCGGACTCTACTCCAGGGTGAGTAAAACCGTGGAAAAAGGCGCCTGTATTCCCCGCGAGGGGTGCACAAACGTCTTCATCCATGTCCACATCGTCAGACGGCGACCCTAGCAGGTAATCCTCATTACCCTGGTCAGAAAGATTAGACCCCGGGTCAGCAAAGAGAGCTAACCCGGGCTGACCAGGAACGGTGCCATAGGAGGTACTGGCCACCGCGGCGTGCGGATACCCCTGGACTGATAAGCAGCCCGCGGGTTCCAGCGACAACCGTCCACGGTCCCCTCTCGGCGCGGCAATAAGCCTGCTGCCAGGGTCGTGGAACGCCCCCTCTAATGGGGCCACCTCTGAATCGTCGAACAACGGAAGCGGTCTAAGGAAAACCGATCCAGAGGCGGGGATTACCTGCTCCGAAGCCGATGATGAGGACAGTAAAGGATTTGGTCCAGGAAGCATGCCACGAAGCAACCCTGGAACCAAATCCTTTATTGTCCTCTTCATCTCTCCCAACATCTCGGTCCGGAAGGCCTCCATATCCACCGCGGACGAGACCTTCCCCTTACCCTTCCTACTTACAACCTCTCGTTTCCGCTTCTTCTTCTTCTCCTCCTCTACCACCTTGTCCGTCGCCTGTAAGCAGCACAAGAATTCGGACATTAACTCGCCCCCCCAGTGCTTACATATGTCACAATTAACCAAGGGACCACAAGGGCTACATTGATAGCACAGATGAGGCCAGAACTTATCATGTAGAAAACGTCCACAGGACGCGCAACCCGGTCCCTGAAACAGGGCAAAGGACAAGGAGTATGAGCAAACTAGTTAAGCTTAGACACTCAAACCAACTCAAAGAGAAGGAAAACGATCATAAAGATCAATATACATCAGAAACCAGCATAGCGACTTGAATTGCTGATAAATACATAGCCAGGCTGATTATGACGTCATTAATCCCGTGACAGGAAAAATTCGATCCCAACAAAACATCCAAGTGCAAGGACGAATTGTATGCTGAATGGATACGTCGACTACACAACCATCAGATACATATAGATAACTCTTTTCTGGCAAAAATGTTAATTATCTCCCTTTGCTTACTATAATTAACATCACCACATTATCAATAACTAGATACCTGACACTTTGTATAGACAAACCATCCAACGTGACGAACCGGAGAACTCCACCATCTGCACGCCTCTTAACTCTCTCCACCTCATGGGGAAGGAATTGGATCAAGAGGGCAAAGTGAGAAGACCTTTATACTAGGCCTCCAACTCACTGGACATAATTTTTCATTTGGTTAGATAACCTAAGTGTTAGTAGGAAATGGAACCACGGAGGAGAGAAAACTAACTCTCTGCTGCTGTGATGCCACCACCTAGCGTCATACAGACCTGTGGACATAAACAGAAAGAGAAATTAGCCTTAGGTAGCACCGAGTTGACATAAACCAACTAACCAAGGCGCTTATCACGGTAAACGCGAGTCCCGGAAACACAATACACCGGGAAGAAAACTCGCTAATTTTACTAGAAGTCACCTGATTTAAAGGTCCTAAGTCCTCCTTTGGCGAAGTGTTCCTTCCTGCCATCCAAATCAGTGACTATCACTCCAAAATAACACCACTTAAACAGTTTAAGAGTAAGAAAAAACTTTTGCACAAAAAGACATGTGTGATCTCTCTGCCAATAATCTAGCAAAGAGGAAGTGCTAGTCCGCGCATGCGCGGTGGTGGGGCTGGCATCCGCCAGACTACGCTCTGACTCCCTGCCCAGTAGGGGCACCTAACTGTTTTAAATCTGAGTGTTTATTGAGTGAAAGCCAATATTTAGCAATATCAAAAGTATTAGGGAGGTAAGTATACTCTTGAAGTGAAATCGAGATATAAGATAAAACCGGGCCGGGTATAACATTTTGTTAGGCAGATAATCTGCTTCCCATTAGTAATATTTCAATAGTATATAGCTGTCTAGCGATATAAATTACTGCTCTTCGTACGGGAAAATGATATTTTACCTGTATTTAACAATCACACGTTTCTTATTTATCCAGAGCTGTCAAATTGTTGTTTTGAGGCTAGTGTTAGAGTAACCGATAAATTAACAATTACGGCTAAGAAAGTTGCCTACTTATAAGAATGCACTTCTCATAAAAAAAAAGTCTAAAACCTATCTTTTCCTGCGCTAATATTTTATAATTTCGGCCTGTTGTTTGCTAGAAAAATCATAATATGAAATGAATATTTTGGGTGCTATTTTAAATCAATTACTACAGCCTGGTTAGTTAGCGATTTACCGGAATTGTGCACCTTTGTAGTGACCGCCAAACAGCCCAAGTAAAGATGAACCCGACAATATGAGAAAAGCTTCCCAATTCCTGAGAGCTTTATTCACTTCTTATGTTGGCGGGTATCATTAGATATCGATCGATACAAGTTACTCTAATGAGAGCCAGCTTAAGCTTAGGCTTATGTATTCGCAGCATATGGTAGTCTATTTAGTATGCGCTATAATAGCTAAGTTGTAGCCCTGCGCGGAGATTTCCACGTTTCCTGGCAGTTTCGTCCCATTGCAAATTCATCCTATAAAGCATAGCCCATGGAAAGTTCATTTATTATTCTAACATATACATCAATGCAAATAGCCAGGAAAATTAGTAAAACATATGTTTACATTCATATCCAACGTGTTTGACTCATAACATTGATATTTGTCAGTCAAATATCAACAGCTTTAGCTGTTTGCAGTTTACTGGGCGTGTTTATACGGGACGAGATGGTCACTGGTTACCGGTATCTCGCGATCTCCATGCGGAAATAGTTGTAATTTCGTGGCAAATTCAAATCATTTGTAGGGATGATTTAGGGGGAGTTTCAGCCGCTTTGGGATATGATTTAACTGAAGACACTTAAAATTTAGCGTTTAATATCAGGTCCCTTACAGAAATTTAAGCGAGCAATAAGCGAACGATGTTAGCTCACAGTGTTAGTTCACGCAAGCTATCCATAAGCACACAGCGTTAGCTTGCGCAAGCACACAATAAGCTTGTATTTGAAACACGGGCTTGCACAAACATAACATTTGCCTACCCGCGTGCTCCCGCAACCTTAAGCGTGTGCTCCCACAACTTCGCGCACACTTAACCGTGCGCTCCCGCAACCTTGCGTACGCTTAGCCGCCTGCTCCCGCAACCTCATGCATGCTTGACTGTGCGCTCCCGCAACCTCTCGGATGCTTGACCGCGTGCTCCCGCAACTTCGCACACGCTTAACCGCACACTCCCGCAACCTCGCGCACACTTAACCGTGCACTCCTGCAACCTCGTGCGTGCTTAAATGCGTGCTCCCACAACCTCGCACGCGCTTAAACACGCGCTCCCGCAACCTCACGCACGCTTAACCTTAATTAGAGATAGTAATCTCTTTGACACGCTCCAGGTGAGCTAATAATGGATATCAAATACTATATAATTTCAGCAATGCATGAACGTTGTACGATACCCTGTTTGATATGTTTGCTATTAATGGCAATAACGGCCAAAACCAGCCTCGGCTATTGTCTTATCGAATGTCCATTGACAGGCCAAACGAATACATTTTTTGAAAATTTACCACCAGAATGTTACTGGCTCGATAACCCAGCCAGTCATTCATTTTAGTAATAAACTTTTTTAAATTGTGTTCTTGGCCTGTAAATGTACATTCAATCAGCAGGTATTTACATTTTCTTGACCAAATATGACCAATAAATGGTTAAGCAGAGATTGTTAACATACTACATTCATGTATTAATAGAAGGCCAGAGTGGTCACCGCATTACTATAGAGTATAGAGCTTAAGAAGTTGTACCAAAACTGGTATCTGTCAATCAATTGCAGCAAATCAACAAGATACATACCTCCCAAGACAGCTATTTCCATTTTAAGGTTACTAGTGCTAAGCATTCTATTTAACAGTTATATCAGACTTTTAAAATAGTAAATTCTGTATCCATAACTCATACATGTAACCCATGCACATACTAATAGTCAACACACTGGATTTCTTCAGACTTAAATTTCCTGCCAATTTTAGCAGGTTATGGCCAGGTCAACTCAACTCAGAGTTATATTACCTACATGTATAACCAGTGTTATTGCCTTTCTTTATACATGTATGCACAGACTGAACGAGAAAATAATGTTAGTTTGCGCGAGTTTGCGCCAGCTCGTGTGAGTTTGTGCAAGTTTGCGTGAGCTCGCGCGACCCAACATGAAAATGACGTTTGCTTGGGCGAGCTCATGAAAAAATAATGGTTAGCTCCCGCAAGGTTGCGCTAGCTCACTGCGAGCTTGCGCAAGGTTGCGGCGAGCTTGTGCAAGGTTGTAGCGAACGCAATCTAAAATTCTTACCGCACGCTTGGCGCACGTTCGCCGCATGCTTAAATTTCTGTAAGGGGATTCATGTAATTTCTTGGTTTTATTGTGGAAATTTGTGGCGACTATTTAAGCAGCGCCGATATATGTTGAATATAGAATCATACAACTCAAGCCTCACTCCATTTTTCCCATCGGAATAATACCAGTATTAAAGGTATACCGGTATGAAAATTGATATTGATACCAATATTCATTTTTCTAATACCGTGAAGCCCTATGTGCGCGTGCGCGTATGCATGTGTCGGTCATGTGTATGCAAACAATCGTAATCATATTACGGAAAAGCGGCTCAATGTTTTCAAAGTAAAATGTACATGTAACTTGAAGGAAAACGGTTGTGACCAAAAGCAAGGGATTCCAATCAAATTACTTTACAATGTTCAAATATACAGCGGAATATTTATATTGACGATTGAATACTTTGAAGATACTGTGAATTTGCATAGAGTTGGGTAGTTTAATAGTTTTACAGAGCAACAGAATACAATTTTTGAAATTTTTACCATTGGAATGACTGGCTCGGTTATCGAGCCAGTCATTCCGGTGATAAATTGTCAAAAATGTTATTCTCCGGGCCTGTAAATGGACATTCAATAAGCAGATATTTAAATTTTCTTGACCAAATTTGACCATTTAAAAGGGTTAAATACATTATACTCATCAATATCAAAGCAAATGATAAACCCAGTGTGAATAGAGCGATGGAGTTGGTGAAAGGAGGATGAATGAAACAAAATATAAAACATTATCCGCATATAATTGGATATTAACCCTTTAATGGTCAAATTTAATCAAGAAAATTCAAAATATTTACTTATTGGATGTTCATTTTTATGACAAGAGAAAACAATTTTTGAAAATTTACCAATGGTATGACTGGCTCGGTTACCGAGCCAGGCATTCCAGTAGTAAATTTAAAAAAAATAGTTTTCTCTTGTCCCGCAAATGGACATTCCTTAAGACCAGTACAGATGGCAGATTTGGCCGGCTTGACCATTAAAGGGTTAACAAACATCTGTGCTTCTAATATACTGCCAAGCATACAGGCAGATATAAATATAGACTTTAATTATAACATTAAATGAAGAATAAACACCTGCAGTCTTTTGTTAAGATTCATCAGCGATGCTTTCTGCGTGATCGGCACATTGACCTTCACTGAGAGACATGTTTCGAGTCGGAGCCAGTGGTCCAAGAAGAGCTGTGTCTTCCAATCCACTGGTATAGCTGTACTCTGAAACCAGAACAGGTAGGTTAGTAGAGATTGATCTAAGAGCTCAATCACACATTGGTTCAAGGACCACGCATATAGTGCCGGCTTCATCACTTTTGTGTAAACAGGCTAAAATGCTGCTTACATGTATATCAATTAAATATTTAATGATCACAATTTTTGTAAATTTAATACTGGATTTTAGAAAAATATCTTTCTGTTGTCCTGCAAATGAATATTTCTTGTGACTAGTTCAGAGGTAGTTTTGGCCGGCTTTACCATTAGACGAATAGTGGTGAAGAAAATCTATTTGTTCATAGCCAGTGACTTCTTCTTCTTTTGGATCGCTGGTATCACACTTAGAGAGCCGTTCTCAAGATGAAATCTGTGGTTTTCTGCAGTTCTTCCACAGGCCCATACAGCTTTTCAAGAAAAGAGGTTGACAAAGGCCAGATCTCTTCTCTCAGCAGCTGATACGTACTGCAATATTTAAGTATGTGCTCTGTGGTCTGTTCTGCTTCTCCACAAGGACAAGTGGGCGATGTCGTAAGGTGGAACCGCCTGTACATGTGTTGGATTAGTCTGTTATGTCCAGTTCTAAGACGAAAAATGGTCACTTGCTCTGGCCTCGAGAGATGATGGTAGGCATCTTCTGATTGAGGTGTTCTATAGAGTGACTTGATGATAGTCTTCATCTCTGTATGGGTAACCATGTTTTCTGTCTGATTCTCTTCTGCACCAATCTTTGCCATCTTGTCTGCTTCCTCATTTCCTTGGACTCCACAGTGTGAGGGGATCCACTGCAATGCTATCCGAAAGCATTTGATGGTTTGTAGTGCTTCTTCAAGTTGTGGCAGCTTACCTTTGGTGATAGCCTCAAGGACCAAGCGGGCATCAGATAAAAAAGACAATCTGTGCAATAGGGTCTGCTGTTCTGCTGATGGTATTAGCTGCATGAACCAGTGCTTCGACTTCAGCTCTGTAGTTTGTGCAGTGTTTGCCTGTCGGTATTGCAGCTGACTCATGATGTCCGTTTGGATACTGTATGTGCAGTCCGGCACCTCCGCTCCTAATTGCATCTTTGGCTGATCCATCTATGTAGATCCTTATCCATGTCTCCTGAGGGTACATTTCTTCCAGCATGGCTAGGGTCAGGGTCTTCTTGCTCACATCACTGTGTTCATCTTTGGTTGTGAGATGAGGTACTGTGGTGCGAATAGCTATGCTATCTAGTTTGTTTTCCCAGGGTGGAGGATCAAGGGTGTCGTTTGGATCTTCTATTTGTGCTGGCAACATTTCTTGGTGTTTCCTTTGAAGTGCTTTTCTCTTTCACAAAACTTGATCTTTTAAGTCTTCCTGCTGACAGCTGTGCTTGCCTGATCTTCATCGGGTGGTTGTTGAACGATTTTAACTTTGCAGCTTGGATCAGTGCTTTGCATTCCCTTCCTTTGCTAAGTGGGAGGATGCCTGCTGTCTGCTCCATTTTTTCTATAGGTGTTGATCTCATTCCACCAGTGATGATGCACAGTGCCTGGTTTTGTACTCTGTCGAGGTTCTGTTGATGAGATTTAGCTGCTGTCATCCATGAGCTGGATCCATACTCAAGGTGTGGTCGTACGGCACCTAGGTAGATGGTCTTGAGGATCCTTTCATTGGCACCCCACTTTGTTCCTGCCGGCTTCCTTATGATGTTTAGCTTTCTTCTGGCCTTTGCCTCTGCGTTCTGGAT
Source organism: Chaetoderma sp. LZ-2023a (assembly GCA_034401795.1). Classification (NCBI taxonomy): domain Eukaryota; kingdom Metazoa; phylum Mollusca; class Caudofoveata; order Chaetodermatida; family Chaetodermatidae; genus Chaetoderma; species Chaetoderma sp. LZ-2023a. The sequence continues at coordinate 59,218,641 of CM067362.1, read as the reverse complement.
GTGCTCCTTCCATGTTAATCTTCTGTCATAGGTGACTCCCAGGTATGCCTGCTGGTCCTCGTACTCGAGTAGAGTACCGCCCAGTGTCAGATTGCTAACCTTGGTTTTGGTGGACAGTGAGAATAGCGTGGCTGATGATTTTTCTTTGTTGATGGTAATACACCAGCGATTGGCTCAAGCTGTAATTCAGTCCAAGCCGAGCTGCATTCTGTACGTAGCCAGTGACCATTTGCAAGCCAGACTTTAAATTTAACATTGGAATAGCTGTCACATGGTAAATCTTTAGTCTTCTTTTGGCTTACAAATTGATATTCCTCAAGGCCACTGCAGGGACTCCATTAATAAGATATACATGTATATATGCTGTTATACAGTAACTGTCGATTTTGCTTACAATTGCTTTTTTCAATGTACTTACGCGACTTACAGGCAGGTATATTAATCTATAAGCATTGAGAATATACTTAACCCTTAAATAGTCCAGATTTGCAAAAGCTCAGTTAAAATAGTCTCAAGATATTCAACACAATGTTTATTAAATTGTAAATTCATCAAATACAATTCGCAAATATTCATGACAGACTGTTCTAGTTTTGTGATGGAGATACATCACTTTGATTGTGACTTACATCAGTTAGTGACATAATTGATTATGACATCAGATATTTGAGTTACAGATTGGATCCCTCCAATGACACCAGACTGAGACTTAATGTCAGTACATCTAAATGTGAAATAAAAGCAACATACCTTTACATCAGCAACATTGAATGCCTTGCATGATATCTTGCAGTATTGATTAAGGAATATAATACATTTTTCGACCAAATCATGTTAATACCGGCATGTGCAAATTATAATATACTCCAGAGACGATTCTAGAATTCTGAATTTCAATAACCATATAAAATTAGTAACCCATTTCCTTCTCTAGAGGACATTTACCACAGATTATTAGCTAGTCATGCTGTTTACAATGTATTTGGTGCAAATTTGACGCCAAACCATTACCACAATTCATCCATCCAAGCATGCCAAGTTACATCATCATCAAAATATGTAAGTTGTCAGGATTCTGTCGTAGTAAAGATACTAAGAATTATATATAGTTACATGTACTTAATGAAAAATTATATATTAAACCTTTCACCAATGAATTCCCCATATCTTATTTTCAAGGCAAGAAAACTGTTGAATATTTTGAAATTAATTTGAACGGAAGCCGATGCAGCAACAGCTTCCAATCAAAGGAATTGGAAAGTATTCAACAGAATAATTAGTTTTATATCGGAAAGAATATACTTTTTCAGGGATTTGTCGGTGAAAGAGTTAAGAGTAGGAGACAATAGTTTGATATAAAACAAGTTTTTTTATTTGAATAGAGGGATCCATATTTTACTATGCCGCACCCATTTCCAGCTAGGCTCCACCCACTTTTATGTACATTGGAATTGATTTGAAACTTAGATAGCTGAATTCCCATAATCTATATATCAATTTGAAATTAACTATACACTCGTAGGTAACCTGTTGAATATATTGAAAACTAATCTGACTGGGAGCTGTTGCTGCCTATGGCAGTAACAGCACCCAGTCAGATTAGTTTCAAAATATTCAACACTAAATTGTACATTCATAAAAAGAAATGTATATGATTCAGACCTACGTCAATTTGATATTGATGTCAGCTAACAAGTGACGTATTTGATTTCTACGTCAGATACTTCAGTGAAAGATCGGATAACCCCATTGCATATTTTCAGACATTCACATGTGAATGGCAGAAAACATGAAATTCTGACATGGATATGACATTTATTGCAAAAGCCCTTTCCGCGAAATAGCAGCAAGAAGTAATTCCATTAAACTGTTTTCAAAACAATTGAACAGGTTGGATATGCAGGTACTCTAATGAAAGCACATCTCTAGATATTCATGATAAACATGGTTAAATAATTATTAACTAAATAACTTAAGCATACATATTCACAACTACATATTATTTCATTCAAAATTACCATTGCCCCATAACGGGAAGAGGCTATTGCATTTTGGTTCGTGTGTGCGCGTGCGTGCGTTCTTGTGTGCATGTGAGCATGAGTGTCTAGATCTCTATCTGAAAAGCTACTAACATGATTTGCCTAAAGTTTTAATAATATATATATATTATAATACTAATAGGTTGCATTCATTTTTTAAATTCATATATAAGTATTAGTACATGTACCAGTATGTTTATTTATACATATATTAACCTCAATGAATGATATTAGATTTCAATATGGTCATAGTATATAGTGCAGCCCTACTCCAGAGAATCATATTACAACATTAACTGTTTAACCCATGAATTTGTTCAAGAAAATTAAAATGTCCATTTGCAGACCAAGAGAAGACTATTTTTGAAAATTTATCACTGGAATGACTGGCTCGGTTATCGAGCCAGTCATTACAGTGGTAAATGTTCAAAAATAGGCTTCTCTTGGTCTGCGAATGGATATTTCTCAAGACCACTGCAGAAGCGGCTTTTGGCAGATATGAAGGTTAAAGGCTTAATTGAAGATTGCAGATCTCCCATCACACACACATTTCTCTATTTGTCATGAGTTTAAGATACACATGCACACACAAAGACAATTGCAATAAGTGCGTGACTGTGCACATGGAAACATGACAGCATAGTCATCTTTCTAGATGTATATATATGTAGCTAGATACTTATAAATTTATGTAATTAACCCGTATCACTCAGACGTCAATATTCTATCTTTGACTGTGTCAATAGCAAAGAAACTGGTGTACATTTTTCAACAATTTAGGTGGACGATGTTGCTGTCATCTTTTAATTTAATTTTTATATTTCGACACCAGAGTGATAAGAGTAAATAAAGTTTCACTACATAAGTACATATATATGCAAATCAGGTAATGAAAAGGATATTTTCTTGTATCTGAGCTGGTTTGTAGAAGAAAGCGCTCCTTGATAGAGTCTGCACTGTCTGAGAGAATGCCTTTATTGAGCACCTTATAAACACCGAATAGAACCTGAAATGAGACGTATGTTACAGGTCATAAATAATTTAACATGGTGTCAAACAAATGGAGCTAAGCTCCACCCATAGTTTGTACGTGTTGGGATCGATTAATCCCTGAACTTCCTGACTATTAATTTCCAGAAAACTATACAAATAAGCTGTTGAATATTTTAAAACTAATTTGACGGTGTGTTGTTGCTGCCCAGTTAAATTAGTTTCAAAATATTCAACAGAACGTTTATTAATGTAGAGTAAAGATATAAAATTCATACAACAACACTTAGTCCATCATCAATTAAGCATTCATCACAAACTTGGCTACATGTACGTCATTCATGACGTAATTGATTATGACATCATCCTACACGTCAAGTAGTTGATTATGATGTCATATAATTGATGGATAAACTGGAATCCTTCATTTTGAACACAATGTTACATAAAAAAATGTTCTGTTCTAAATTGAAGGCAGCAAAATATAACATTACATTCAATTTGTTTTGGAAACATGTTAAGCTATTTCTGAGCTGCACTGTAGCTCATTCAACGTAATTCCAAAAATTCTCTAAAATTTAATACAGTAACATATAATACTAATTGATTATTTTGAACATAATTTGACTGGGAGCTGTTGCTGACTGTGGCAGCAACAGGATCCTGTCCAATTACATGTAGCTGTAAAATATTCATCAGATTCTGGAACATCAGAGTTGAGATGGTTAACTCTTTCACACACAAATCCCGGAAAACACGTATTCTTTACAATATAAAACTTATTCTGTTGAATATTTTGAAATTTATTTGACTGGAAGCCATTGCTGCCTAAGGCCTAATAGTTTTGAAAATGAGATATGAGGAATTCATCAGTGAGTGGGTTAATTGCGATGAGCAGATGGTTGATGAAATAACACCTTGTCAAGTTCGACTCACGAAGCCTAGTTAACTATAATTAGCTAAATCCCAGTCGAACTTGAACTAGTTAACTATAGTCGAGCAGCTACCTGACCTCCATAAAAAATTGTCATAAAATCCAAAATGGATGGTGGATAGATTTCACTTGCCACGAATAAATGCATCTAAAAGTATAAATATTTTACTAACTAATTTTAGGTTTGATGAAATTATACTTTCCTATTGTATGTCAATTTTCCCAAGGTCCATTTCCCTCCCACCGCCACATTATCTGATATGGCGGAAGGGGTTAATTAAGACTGGTATCCGGTTCCAAATTTTCAGTAAAAGTAATTCAATGGGGGAATTCAAATCTGGTACTAACTAACTATATACATGTAGTTAACTATCCAGTGTTCATCTGGGCATAGCAAATGTTCATCTCCAGTAAACAAACTAGCTGACAAATTTTAGCATGTCGAACATGACACTGGTTTTAACCCTTTCAGGCTTAACATTACCATGCTTTTTCCAGACTTATATTATCCCTTTAACACTCATATTAGCCAAAAACAGCTTCTACAGTGGTCTTGAGAAATGTTCATTTGCAGAGCAAGAGAAGACTATTCTTGAAAATTTACGACTGGCATGATACCGAGCCAGTCATTCCAGTTGTAAATTTTCACAAATAATCTTCTCTTGGTCTGCAAATCGACATTTTATATGCGAAAATTGAAATATTTTTTAACAAATTCGAGGGTTTAAAGGGTTAAGAAAACATGCTCATTTTCCAGGTTTTACTTCTAAATTCTCACATTCCATAAATGTCCACCTGATGACCAGTTTGAACCATGTTATTTCCAAACATTAACCGTTACAAACTGACATATTCAAAACAACAAATTGAATTATATAAAACATTTTTGAGGACATTGTGTTAATGCTTTGAAATTAATTTGACAATCATGACCCGATTGCTGTCGAATCAACAGCTTCCAGCCAAATCATCCTAAACATAGAATATATTAAACAGCTTACATGTTTTCAGGATTCGTAAACCTTTTCGAGCTTGAGATTTTATGACTTTTCATGACCAAATTCCATGAACTCTAACAATTAATATCTAAGCGATATGTGTTCATGACGTAGCTACATAAATTACGATCTGACTTTATTCTGCAAAATATTTGAATATTGCGTCTTGTAACACCCAATACAAAGCCTTGTTTGATGATAAGCTCTTGCCATAATTTTAATGTATAGAGGTGACGACAGACATTTACGTTAACAGATTTCTTTTATTTTGCATGATTACATTTACCATGACTTTTCCATCCCATGTAATAAAAAAAAGTTCCATGACTCCAATCTTGCAATATTAATTTTCAAATTCCATGACTTTTCCAGGTTTTACATGACCAGTATGAATGAAACCACATTGTGCTACTGGGGTTTCAGAGATAACGTGCAGAGGTTAAAAGAAGACCAATGGCTTCCAATAAAATTAAATCCAAAATATTCAACAGAAGTTTTACATCTTGTACACATCTGAGCTGTACTGTAGTTATACTATTCTATGAGGCGGTCACTCTACATTTTTTATTTCAACATGTTATTGTTAAAGGAAATCTCACCTTATCTTATGCTAACCATTCAGGTGATAGAATTTTCCAGCCATAAACCATCCCTGACATTTTAGCTTTTTATCGTGCCGACAACGAAAGACATTCAGGCGTTAGTAGCTAAATGTTGATCCATTTCTACTAGGGGTGTTACAATACGCACAAATTTTAGTTTACACCAAAATATTTTGGCAAATACATGGAGATTGAGATTTTTGCTTGCCAGTACTTTATCACACTGTTAAATATGCCAAAATATTGACAAAATGTTTTGTTTCACATTTTCCTTTGCTGGAAGTGATTACTTACATAACTTTTACTATGCAAATTTTTGTATTTAATCGGAAACATCACCATATCATTTTTATCAGGACAGACCATCTTGAGAACGGCTCTCCAAGTGTGATACCAGCGATCGAAAAGAAGAAGAAGATCAGGACAGACAAGATGTAAGTCATCACTATTCACTAGGACACAGGGTTTGAAATTTTTTTTTGACTTTTTTGATTTTTATGATTTTTTTACTAGAACTATAACAAAATCATTGATTTTTTGGACATGCACTCATGTTCAGAATTAAACAGAATATATTCACTCTAAACAATGTTATACTATTAAAATGTATTATAACAATAAGTATCCCACAATTTGTTCTTGTTGTTCTTAAGACATTTTTAATTTGTTGCCACATTTTGAAATAACTGCAGTTCTACTGGACAGGTCATGACCAAATTGACCATTGACCAGATTTCTAATAAACATGCATACACTACAGTAACCATGTTTTGATCGGCTACATTTTACCCGTCTTAATATTTTGTGGATAAAATTTGTATAAGGCTGTATAACTCTGGACATGGTATAAAATATTTTGAATACAATTTAACTGAATGTAGTTGGCAATAACTGTCGGTCAAATTTGTTTGAAAATATTCAGCTGGTCTAGAGTTATTATTGTCTAGTGAAATTATTGTCTAATGGCTGGCAGCAGTCAAAGTCAAGTCAGTTAAAAATAATATCCACACAACTGTTATAAATAGTATTGGTCTGTGCTGTGTTTACGCATAAAATAACAACTAAGGAAAGTTTCCGCTAAATGTACTGATAGAAATAAAGCTTCCTAGTTCTAAAATTAGCATAATATTGTATAACCAGGCCTATTAACTATCTGAAACAATAGCTACAATAACTTTTAACAAATAAAAAAAAATCTTTAGAAATTTTATAGTGCAAATAAGATGAGTTGAGGAGGAAAAATTTGAAAAAAAAAGTTGATTTTAATCGTTGATTTAATAATATGATTTAATCGATTTGATAAAATCAAAACAACCATGCACTAGGTTGTGTCAATTTAGTTATTTGATGATACGTATTGTATCGGGATGGGTGTATCATGATACGTATTGTATCGTGAGGTCCCTGGCAATACACCCCCCCTAATTTCTACAGCCAATGATGGCTGTCATGATTTGTTTTTCAACCAATCAGAAAAACCTACCGTGTCTGCCTCGGTATATACGCATCGAGGTTCCAGCTATAGTTTGGCAATATGGTATAAAAGCAATCATACAGGTAAGCTGTTGAATACTTTCAAACTAATTTGACTGGAAGACAACTTCCAGTCAAATTAGTTTCAAAATATTCAACGGGACGAGTATTACATAATAAAGAAGGTAATGCATTGGCACTTAATGACATCACACACTATCGCTTGAGGAGACAAAATGGTGGCGATCGCTGTTCAACATTTAGGCTATCTTAAATGCAGATACTTGAGATACAGATAAGGCAATGTGACGAGATATAAATGCTATGGAATCTATAAACCATAATCGATCGGTACAATACAACATTTGAGATGAGATTAGCATCACTTTAATACAATACTGTGTTCCGACCTGTCTGAGAGCTGGCTGCATTGACTCGAGGATTTTTGCAGGAGCAAGAGCATATATGCCTATAACATTCAAACCACCAGGTAGCATGCGACGAACCTGTAAACAAAGATGGAAGATAAAAGTGGCCTTTTAGTACAATGTCTGTGAAATATGATGACACATAGTTCAACAGTAATGGACCTTAACAGTTTTAGCTATGCCCCGCCCATCTCTAGCTCAACAGCATCCAGTCAAATTAGTTTCAAAAATATTCAACAGCATGTTTATTAAATAGTAGACATATGATTTGTACAATGTGTCGGACTATTAAGAGTTAAAGACACGTCAAAGAGAATCATTTATGATATAATGGTTATATATGACATCATCCTTCACGCCATCCAATAGCTGATTATGAATTCATGTGATCGATAGATACTCTGGAAAGTTGAATTTACATATCTCGAATGAGTCTAATATTAAGATTATATAAATGATAAATGACCATTTGTAAGCATATGACTTCATAATCAACTCTGACAGATGCAGGCTGACATCATAATCAATTACATCATGAATGACATACACAAATACACAAAGTTTGTCACAAATGCTTAATTGAGGACGGACAAAGCATTGTTGTATGCCTTGTATATCTTTATTATGCTGGTAAAGATTTTGGAAATAATTTGCCAAAGACAGCAACATTACCCCGTCAAATTAGTTTCAAAATATTCAACAGCTTCAGTGCTGTAACTTACCACTTAAATGTGAATCCCATCAGGGCATGCTAACAATTAAAACTGAGTGCCCTCATTGAAATTAGGATGCCCACATTATACTGCTAATTTGCACACATTATACTGCTAATTTGCAGACACAGACAAAGTAGCATGCCTATGCGTGCATTTGACTGAGAAGATCTGCATTCCCTTGGCAATTTTTACATGCGTTTGCATGAGGGCCCAGGGCTTTAGATTACCCCTTAGCTATGACTTTACAAGTCATGCACAAATAAAATCCGCCCATATTAGTGAGCCCAAATTAAAATCCTATTGGCTGCTATGAACACTAATTAACTGATTTACAGCAAATTAAATACTCAGAGATGGATGCTGTGGCATTTTATTGTCATTCAGAGGTTTTACAATGCTATTAAAACTAAAATGGCTCAAAAAAATTAATCTCTCGGATTTCAAAATTCTCTAGTTTCTAGGAGCATTGATCCTGGTCCAGATAGGTGGTGTGCCCAAATCAGGTAAATTTAAAGCCCTGGGGCCTGTGCTAAGTTACAGCACTGAGCTTAAATGAGTGTATATTTTCTGGAAAATGATATTCAGAGAGTGCAGGGATCGATTGATCCTAACACGGGCAATGCATGGGTGGAGTTTAGCTAGAACTGGGCGGGGCATAGCTAATACTTGATTCCTCAGTTGTTGTGTGTATGCCTACACAGATCATAAAGAAATTAACGTGTTTCCAAAATAAAAATAGTAACTTGGTATCCTAAGGCAGCAATGGCTTCCAAGCAAATGCGCACATTCACACCTGAATGCTTGAAAATATAATTGTTATATTTGTGTACTTTTACAGGCTTAGATTGTATGCTTAACCCTTAGCACTCTGACCTCAAAATTTAAATTTTTCAAAATAAATTAAAAGATGAACTGGTGTTCATTTTACAACAAATTTGGTGGGAGATGCTGCTGTCGTAGACAGCAACATCGTCCACCAAAATTGTTGAAAAATGTAGACCAGTTTCTTTACTATTGACACAGTAAAAGGCAGAATTCTTTTCCAATGTACAAATTTGACATATAACATGTATCACTGTGCCACAAAAGACATATTTTCCAAATACTTCCCGGAAATACAAGAAATGAGACTTTCTTCAGAGGTATCAAGAAAAATTGTCTCAATAAATTTTCAAAACAAGAGCTCCGCAAACGGCGTATAATACCCCGCCATGATGACAAACCAATGAATGAGAGCTATCAGAAAATATTTATTTCTTCCTCAGACCCAGACCAGTCATCCTTATGAAGTGTCAAAGCAATCCGTTAAACGGTCAAGGAGGTATCGTCAGTAAACCAATTTTCAAGACGGCCGCCGCTGACTGGCAGTCATATTGGATTTCGGATTATCGTAAATTTCGATAAGTTTCTTCACCAGACATATTCCAACGACCCTATGAAGTGATCCGATAAGTGGTAACTCAAAAAAGCATCCGCTTTTGTTTCTACGAGAATTCTTAATACTTACCAGATGTACTATTATGATAATGTCTATTATCTAGTCTAGCTCAAAATAAACAATTAAAACTCCGCACTCTCCTGGTCCTGCCCATACTGTGTCCGGGAATACCATAGCCGCAGGTACCGAGTCAATTCCCAATCACAGTCAGATTCGTCTTATATTTGCCTTGGCAAACTGCGAAAGCAGCTCAGCCTCACCTCAGCGGGGCGGCTGAGGCAGGGCCATAGTACATCTGGTAAGTATTAAGAATTCTCGTAGAAACAAAAGCGGATGCTTTTTTGATTCTACTTCGAATAATACTTACCAGATGTACTATTATGATAAACTCTGGATTTCGACAGCCAGGAGATGCCGGTGGGAGGAGGTGAGGCTCGAACCAGCACTCATCAACCATCCAACAGAGAAGGTTTTGAAGAGACTAGAACCCTGGCATACGCTTGGGTTCTGCTATCTGACTCATAGAGTGCTAAACTTCCATGGTCTAGACCGCGCTCCCCCCCCCCCCTCTTTTGTCCGCACAAAACCAGAGGGCTGTCCATGGGGATGCAACACCCACCAGACCCGTGTCAGCCCCAAGTCTCAGCTAGGGCAGTCCAGTAGAGTGCAAAGAAGCTACTACAACTTCAAATCTTTGAAAAAACTATCAGTATATCGATTAGATTTTCAAATTGGAATGAGTCTTATGTCTGTATAAGAGGATAAGTATACTCTTGTACCAGACTATTCACTTACTCAGTCTGGTATTTCGACTGTAAGTAAACATATTTATAGTCACTTAATTAATGTAAACACTCACCATTTTTGAGTGCTTGATCTGTTCTTGATCATCACAGGAGCTAGGCCCAATCCACGGTCATACTCAGTCATGTGCATAGCGCTTGTTCAGTGCAGGCGGAAGACTTTTGTGATGTGTGCGAAGTAGTGGTCGGACGTGGCTTAGTTTAGGTTTGACAGATTGGCGACGGCTACTGGATTAAGTGTGCTGGAGATGTCGCGAAGGTAGAAAACAGTGAATGACGACTCGGCATGCCATTGTGCTACAGACATCACCTGCTCTAATGAGACACCCGTATAAAGGGCCGATGATGCTGCTAGTGCTCGGACCTCATGGGCATTCGCACGATCAATCTGCTTTCCTGTAGCGATTTTGTGCGACATCTGAATAGCGTCAACTATCCAACGAGAAATAGTATCTTTCGAAGCACGTAAATGGGGAGCTTTGAGACATAACCACAGAGATTTCGGGTCGTCTCTCCACTCAGAAGTACGTTTCTTATACATCTTCAGACATCTGACAGGACACCAAGCACAAGAATTTGGGTCATGTCTAGTTAAACTTGGCAAATTGATCGGCTGTCCTGGATATTTAAGTGACTGATTCTTTGCCAGGAAACAAAGACGTGGAAGTAATCTTAAACCTTCACCCGTGACGACAAAACGGTCTTGTTCGGCAGAAAGCGCATGAATCTCGCTTCTCCTTCTCGCCGACGCTGCTGCAACCAAGAAAACTGATTTAATAGTTAACAGTTTAATGTCAATAGATCTAATCGGTTCAAAGGGAGCATGCCCTAAAACCTGTAGAACAAGAGATAGATTCCATGATGGGATAGGAATTGGCTGTCTGGGTCGCAGATTGCTCATTCCTTTGATAACTTCATTCAAGGTGTCATTCTCCACTCCCTCAATGGTGAGACTAGGAATGACCGAAGCTAATGCAGACTTATATGCTGCTAGGGTAGAAGGTACAAGTTTGTCAACTTCGTATAAATGACAGATAAAATCTGCTACGTGTTGAACAGATGCAGAAAAGGGATCAATATCTCTTCTCTCACACCACTGTGCAAATTTGTTGATTCTATAATTATATGTTTTTGTGGTTGAAACTCTTCTGGCCGAAGCAACAAACTTCGCTGCTTGCTCAGAAAAGCCACCCTCAATTGCACGCTGCTTGACAACATCCATGCAGTCAATTTGAACATTTCTGGTCTGTCGTGAAGGTACAGACCCTTGTTCTGAGAGATTACATCTCTTGTGTCTGGAAGAGGGATTGGACTGCAGACCAGAAGGTCCAGCAGATCCGTAAACCATGATCGGCCTGGCCAATAAGGAGCGATCAGTAGTACTTGGCACATCCCCTCTCTTATCTTTGCCAGAACTTTCGGGATGAGAATTGTTGGAGGATACGCATACGCGTACATTCCCTTCCAACTTATCGCCAGTGCGTCTACTGCTAGAGCTAACGGATCCGGGATCGGTGACACGTAAGTGACCATCTTTGCGTTTTGCTTCATTGCAAATAGGTCGACATTTGGCTTGCCCCATTGTTTGAATAGAACCTCCGCTACCACTTGGTTGAGCTGCCATTCCGTCGGATGACAAACCGTCCTTCGACTGAGAGCATCCGCTAAGATGTTCAATCTTCCTGGAATGTGTGCTGCCCGAAGAATAATATTCCTCTCTTGGCACCACAGCAGAAGGTTCCAAACCATCATACACAAGTCCGGTGATCTCGTCCCGCCCTGGCGGTTCAAATAAGACACCACTGTTGAGTTGTCTGTCCTTACTAGGACAATCTTGTCTTGAATTAGACTCTCGAACTTCTGCAGTGCAAATACCACCGCTAATAGCTCTAGCACATTGATATGTTTCTGCGCATTGGTCCGATCCCATTCCCCTGACACTGACTGATTGTCCAATACCGCTCCCCAACCTGTCAATGATGCATCCGTGAATATGGACATCTGAGGTTGAGGAGGTTGTAGAGGAACACCTCGCAGGAGATTCTGTTCCGATAACCACCACTGAAGGTGGAATATCAATGGTTCTTTTACTGGTATTCTCAGAGATAACGAATCTGTTCTCTGTGACCAGAACGACATCAAATACATCTGAATCGGCCTGCGCCTGAGTGCCGCATATGGCACCACCTTCTCCAGAGATACTAGCAAACCCAGTATTCTGAGAAATTGACGCGCCGTCAGATAGGCTCCTAGAGAAACCGACTCCAACACTGCAATCAGGCTTTTGACTCTGCTCTCCGCCGGAAAAGCTACGCCGTCCCCGAGATTGAAAAAAATTCCCAGATAAACAAACTCCTGGGATGGAGTCAGTTCTGATTTCTCTAGATTCACAATCCATCCTAGCTTCTTTAATAAGTCTAGGACTACTTTCAGATTGCTGCGCAGAGTGACTGGATTCCCCGCCTTTAGCAGCCAGTCGTCTATGTAAGTGTGAACAGCTATGTTTCTCCTGCGAAGTAAAGAAGTCATGGCGAGAACCACCTTGGTGAAGACCCTCGGAGCCGTGGTCAGGCCGAAGGGAAGAGCATTGAATTCCCAAACATTGTCTTGGAATGCAAATCGAAGGTACTTCTGAAAAGGAATTGACATTGGAATATGAAAATAAGCATCCTTCAGATCTATCGATACCGCCCACATGCCTTTCCACAGCTCTGTCATTACCGCTGCTACCGTCTCCATCTGAAATCTGGGAGAAAGAATAAATTTGTTCAACGGTTTGAGATTGAGAATTGGTCTCCACCCTCCGGTACGCTTCGGAATGAGGAACATGATCGAATAGAAGCCCAGTGACGACTGATCGCTGACTAGGTGAATCGCCTTCTTCTGACGAAGCGATTCTATTTCTGACTGAATGGCGACTAGACGGTCTAATTCCCTTGGAATAGGAGTCCATATTGGAGTCGAGGTTAACGGAACTAACGATTGATGGATGAGCCAGTCCGGATCGTAGCCGTTTCTTATCCACTGACAGACTAAACAGTCCCGCACGACCTGTTCCCATTGGCTTAGGAATAGCTGAAGTCTGCCTCCGACGGAAGGAATCTGCACACAGTTGTCGGTCGAGATTAGCCGACAAGACGCTAAATCGCTTGGGTGAAGATTCTCGACTCCACTTGTTTCCAAAGCCGCCGGTATTGGTTCCGCCGGAAACCCATCAGGAACGAGCCCCACGGCCGCCCCGCGGCTTCTTGTGGTATGACGGTCCGGAACCGCCGCCACGACTATCCTTACGGTAGCCGCCTCGGCCCGAACCGCCACCCTTCCTGTCTTCCTCATACGGCCTCTTACTAGAGGGCTTGTATGCGGATGAACGGCCAGGTCCTTGTGCTCCGGATGGCCTATGGGCATCACGGCCAGAAGGACGGAAGGGTGATCTAGGACGCTGCCTCTGCTGCTCCTGCCTATGCTGACGGTAGGACTGTTGCGGCTGAGTCCTCTTGGTCGACTTCCACGACTTGCCGACCACTTCTTGCTCCGCCACCATTGACGCAACCTTAGAGAGCGCTTGTCGTGCCGAGGCGCCGAACAAGCCTGGACCTATGAAAGGCGCAGAAGATAACGCAGCCCTCATCTCTGGTCCTGGTTCTACACAATCGAGAACCATTCTCCGTCGCTCTGCCAAAGTTCTCGTGATTACCCTGGCCAGGCAATCCTGAGACAGGCGCATGGTGTCCCGAACAACTCCGGGAGCAGCCTCTGGCACCTGTCCGCCTTCCAGTCCAGCATACCCTGCAAGACGGTACACCCGTGCGACAGCGCAGCCATGGCTGCCCTTGCCGCATCCTCAATGAGCGTGAGCTCATTGAACGGGTCTTTGTTGGTCTGAGAAACCAAAGGACGTGACCGCCCCTTGGCCTTCCCAGCCAACGGCCTATTCAGCGCCTCTCGTTCCGCAACGGAAAGCCGTGGAACCCTGGCGTACTGATGATAGGCCTGCTCCGGAAAGCGGACCCTACTCCTTATCCCCTTCGGGGCCTTTGGCAACGCATAGTCTGGCTGAACCAGACGGTATGCCGCAACTTCCAACATGTCAGAAGTCTGCGTGTCCAACGGGAGTGTGGGCATGGCAGAAGAGCCACTGGACAGAGCGCTAGCCGCACGCTCTGACATCCGTTCCATCGCCGGATCGCGCTGAGATCCTAGATCAGATGCCAACCCGAGACGATTGGTCATCCATCCAAGAACCTGCACCCATTCAGCTTCGGTGCAGAAAGCGGAATCGTCCATCAAAGAACTCCCGTTTTCATCCTCCCTCTCTCCCTTAGATGAGAGGGCCACCGACGATCCTTGCTGAACACTACGATATACGTCTCTGCCAGGACAGAGCGCATCCATAACGCGACTACCAGCGGCACCAGTATCCAACGAATCGCCAGATCCGGATTCCCCGCAGTACATCGGCTCCAACACGGGATCCGGGACTACGACCGCCTCAATTACGGCTGGTACCATCACTCCGATAGGAGCCGCACCTAACACCGCCGGGATAGCAGCAGGAACCGCAAACCACGGCTCCGCCGGCATATCCGGTTGCACAAATCGCGGATGAAAAATGCCCGACGGAACGTCGACATCACCATCCACCTGGCAAACCCGTACAAATCCTGAGGGCGACCCCTGGGACGTACTAGGCATCGCCGTCATTGAAATATCTGGCATGCCGGAATCTTCCATTAGCAGCAAATCTTCCTCCTCTATCAACGGCTCTTGAGCCAAGGACAGAGAAGGGGCAGGTGCATGACCCTCAGCAGAACTAGCCGGACCACCTAATGGTTGTCCTGCACCAGTTTGCCTCACCGGGACCGTGGACTGCAACGAGTCAAACATAGCCTTGAACTGGGCCGCCCATACGCCCAGCGCTGAATCCATTCTTTCATTCAGCCGACCTTCCAGTCCCACCAGCTAAGCCTGTTGCAACTTCACTGCCTTGTCCTTCTCGATACTCTCCAGCCTCGCTCGTTGATCCTTGTCAAACTCTGCCACCAATGCCGACGACCACTTGACACACACATCACAAGGGCTCCCGACCTTACACTTAGCGCACGCCACACAGTGATGACCCAGATACTTCCGTTTCATGAACCTGTTGCACTTTTGGCACAACGTGTCCGGGTTCTTCGGTTTCTGCGAACACAAAGAAGAATTAAAACGCTGCACATGACAACTGATGACGAGCAATACGCACAATAGACTTGATAGTTAAGATTTCTTAAACACATTAACTTTCTCTTGAATTAATGATAAACAAGTCTTAGGCAGGAATTATTTGAAACTTTTTTGAGTGAAAATTTTTTTAAAAACAACTCAGCCTTTAACTATTGTTAAATAACCAAGAATAACTCGCCGATCGCTACAAACACCCTCGACAATGAAGCGAGAGCTAAAATCGGCGACAAACAGAGTGCCTGGATACACCAAGCCAAGATCGACATAATTCATGGGCGCCGCCATCTTGGCTAAGGGCGCATCCATCTTAGAGGAACCGAGTCGCAAGAGAAAATTAACCGAGTACCCGAATTAAAACTAAAAGTTAACGGGTACAGAAGCGACTCCAACAATGGCTATCATTATAAAACAATGTGCCAATTTAAGGAAATTTCAAAGTCATTATGGCACGAATGTATAAATTCTAGATTGATACAACCTGCCCCTGTGATGATTTCCCCAGTTCCTCCATGAAGCCAACGATGGTTTTACGAAAAACACGCTAAAAACTGATTAAATTAATAATAATTGAGCACTAAAACGCATGCGACTTTTAACAAGCGCAAAATAGACGAATCTTACTGTGATTGGGAATTGACTCGGTACCTGCGGCTATGGTATTCCCGGACACAGTATGGGCAGGACCAGGAGAGTGCGGAGTTTTAATTGTTTATTTTGAGCTAGACTAGATAATAGACATTATCATAATAGTACATCTGGTAAGTATTATTCGAAGTAGAAAGCGATATCATCCAGAAACCAACTTTCAAGATGGCAGCCAGTGGCTGGCGGCCATCTCGGAGTTCGGATCATTGTCAATTTCGATAGGTTTCTTCTCCAGACCTAGTCCAACCACCCTATGAAATTTCAAAGCCATCCGATAAACGGTAATGGAATTATCATCTGGAAACCATTTCGATAAGTTTCTTTCCCAGAGGTAGTCGAACCATCCTATTGAAGTTTCATAGCGATCCGATAAACGATAACAGAGTTATTATCTGGAAGCCATTTTCAAGATGGCTACCGGCGGCCATCTTGGATTTTGGATCCTTGTCGATTGCGATAGGTTTCTTCCCCAGACCTAGTACAATCATTCTATGACGTTTCAAAGCGATCCGATAAACAGTAACGGAGTTATCATCCGGAAACCAATTTTCAAGATGGCAGTCGGTGGCTGGCGGCCATCTTAGATTTCGGATCATCATTGATTTCAGGCTTCTTCCCCAGACCAGTCCAACCACTCTATGAAGTTTCAAAGCGATCTGATAAACGGTAATGGAGTTATCTTCTGGAAATCAATTTTCAAGATGGCCACCAGTGGCTGGCGGCCATCTTGGATTTCGGATCATTGTCAATTTCGATAGGTTTCTTTCAAACAGGTAGTCGAACCATCCTATTGATGTTTCATAGCGATCCGATAAATAATAACAGAGTTATCATCTGGAAACCAATTTTCAAGATAGCCGCCAGTGGCTGGCGCCCATCTTGGATTTCAGATCATTGTCAATTTCGATAGGTTTCTTCCCCAGACGTAGTCCAACCACTCTATGAAGTTTCAATGCGATCCGACAAACGGTAATGGAGTTATCATCCGGAAACCAATTTTCAAGCTGGCCGCCGGTGGCTAGCGGTCATCTTGGATTTCGGATCATTGTCGATTTGGATACATTTCTTCCCAAGACCTAGTCCAACCACCCTATGAAGTTTCAACGTGATCCGACAAACAGTAACAGAGTTATCATCCGGAAACCATTCTGCCGCCCGCATGCCCGTCCGGACGGATGGCGCCATTACATAATACCTCGCCAAATTTTTTGGCGGGGTATAAAAATAAAACAAAAATACTAGCCTACCCTATTTTATCAACTTAGAAAAATAAAAATAAATGTCCCTACCTTCCCACCCTAACTTCAGATGGTGAAGTAATCGGAACCACACAATAAATTTTGAAGTGGCCTAAGCCAACTACACAACTAAAATAATTATATTAATTTATATAGAATGAAATCATCATATACTAAGATTTACTTCATTTCATTACACCGAGTTACCCAATTTAATTTTCTAAATGTATACAATTTAAATAATTTTATTTTCGCACATTTTGATGTGAAAGCACACCTTTAATACTCTTATACCATTGTTTTATGTCACCTGATTTGCATGTGTGGGCAGCCATTTTAGAATCTCTGACAGAGATGGTCCTTTGGAAGCTGGTACATCTTTAGCTGGTGATGGTAGGTCTATGTCGTCATCATCATTGTCATTTTCCACTTCCGGTGGTGTTCTCATAAGCATCACAGCATAATTACAATCCGAAGTCAACTGTAACAAAAATGCGTAAAGTAGAAGGTACACCTATAGATATGTTGTCAGAATCTTAAATTTTTAAATTAAATTAAAAGATGAACTGGTGTTCATTTTTCAACAAATTTGGTTGAAGATGGTGCTGTCGTAGACAGCAACATCATCCACCAAAATCATTGAAAAACGTACACTAGGTTCTTTGCTATTGGCAGGGTAAAGAATAGAATATTGACATCAGTGTGCTAAGGGTTAATGGTCATAGTGGCCAAAACCGGCCACTGTTATGGCCTTGTGGAATGCCGATTTACAGGTCAAGATAATAGAATTTTTGAAAATTTACCACTGGAATGACTGGCTCAATAACCGAGCCAGTCATTCCAAGTGATAAATTTTCAAAAATTCTATTCTCTTGACCTGTAAATGGACATTCAAAAGGCAGATATTAAAATTTTATTGAACAAATTTGACCATTAAAGGATAAACATTTAATGATTATGCTGGCTAAAATCAGCCTGTGCAGTGGTCTTGAGAAGTGACCATTTGCAGACCAAGAGAAGACTATTTAAAAAGAAAAAGGTCCTTTATACTGAAAACATTTCCATGGGATTTACGAATTGTGCAAACAAAGAAATAAATATCATTTGTTTTTAGAAATTAAAAATTTTATTTTACACGGTACAATGTACGTGTAATCCCACACTATTATTAACCTGATGGTGCTACACGTACCCTCGAGCCCACAACATTGCTTAACCCTTTAACAGAGCTCTAGATAAGTTTTTCAATAATTGGGTGATTCACTCTTAGAAATTTTGTAAATTGTTTTTTTTGGAAATTAATTGGGTTTTTTAAATGAAGTTATTATACATTATTAGCAATAGAACCGAATTTGATTGGCTGTTTCGGCACTCATGATGTTAAAAATTACTTGGGTGATTGGTAATTTTTATTGGGTGAAAACGCAAAAACCCTGCTTATCTAGAGCTCTGCCCTTTAACCAGTGAATTTTTTCAAAATTAAATTTTCTCATAGAAAATCTCCATTTGCAGACTAAAAGAGGATTTTTTAAATTTATCACAGGAATGACTGGCTCGGTTATAAAGCCAGTCATTCCAGTGGTAAATTTTCAAAAATAAGTCTGCTCTTGGTACATTTCTCAAGACTACTGCAGAAGCCGTTTTTGGCTGATATGAGTGTTAAAGGGTTAACCCATTATCACTCATATGCAACCAAAAACGGCTTCTACAGCTGTCGTAAAAAATGTCCATTTGCAGACCAAGGGAGGACTATTTTTGAAAATTTACCACCGAATGATTGGCTCGATAACTGAATATGCCTATTTTGGTAATGGAGTGACATATTTTATAGCATTTATATATTTAAAAAATGTAGTAATAAGACGATAAAATAAAGATCAAATTTTTAAATTCTTTTGTAATGCAAACTCCTCCAAAACCAATGGACGGAATTCAATAAAATTTGATGAGCAATCATATGATTGCAAAATTCAAGAGGACATTTACAAAAGCTCAAATTTTAACGTGTGGAAATTGATTGTAAAGCAACTCCTCTGAAACTGTTAGTTAGCTGAAACTGTTGAATGTAATGGGACAAAAGATTTAAGAATTGATTGTAACGCAACTTCGCCGAAACCATTGGACGGAATTCGACCAACTTTGTTATGCGAGTTACCCATAAGATTCTGGAGTGAGGTTATTTACATTTTACTTCGCTCCACGGGGGTGGGGGTCAAAAGGTCAAGAAATTGATTGTGACGCTACTACTCTGAAACCATTGGACAGAATTCGACCAAATTTGGTATGTGAGTTACCCATATGATTGGAGAGCAAGGTTTCCACTAAGTTCCTGTGTAGTAGGTTTGGGAATCCAAACAGGAAACATGGAAATCTAAAATGGTTCCAACACATGTGTATTAAATTTGCTTAAAAGTGTAGTACTCCCGGACTTCCACCAGTAGAAGCCCTGTTGGAGAGTGCAAGCGGATATTTACATTAGGTAGTCGGGTTGGGTGGGTCAAAAGCTTAAAGCATCATCGACCGAGCAATCTAGTCATGGATAGCATGAAGTGGCATAAGCATAGAGGGAACTCGGGTAGCGATACACATAGAAAAATGAGAACAGAAGTAACAAGCCCAATTACGGTCTCCATAAGCCAACAAAGATTATCATTATTCATGATCATTTTAAAAAGCATAGAGGAAATAAAAAGCCAATGGCTTATGCCTCATATATGATGGTGATGATGATGACGATGATTTGTTGTCATGTAATTCCCACCAACCTATCCTGTATCCACAGGCGAGAAACGGCCCGAGACAAACAGGGATATGGGTGAATCAAAACCGACTGAACAGGCAAAGGTGTGTCATTTTGTGGTGCGAATTGGAATTGGAGCGAAACAACCTGATTTGCATGGTTTTACTTCAGAGCTGACATTATGGAAAATAAACGAAATTACGGATTTCTTTTTTCACGAGAGTTGATACTTACCACCCTGATACTCTATGATATTTCCCAAATATCGACCTATGTGTGTAGGGGGTCCATCGACTCATAGGCTCTGCCTTGATGGACTGCCAAATTGTAATGTCTGTATATTGTATATTAAGCATGAAATAAATAATCTTGAATCTTGACTCACAATTAAAAAGAAACCGCCCCCACTGGGCAGGTTACTCAACTGACAGTCCAGTGGGTGTGGCCCAAACTCGCGCATGAGCGGGTCTGTCTCTTTCTATTGCAAATTATTGGCTGACATAATTGCAACATAAAACGCCAATAGAACGAGTCTCTGTGGGGCAAAGAGGTCGGGATCGTATCAGGGTGGTACGTATAAACTCTCTCATGAAAAAAGAAATCTGTGATTTCATTTATTTCACATCAGGAGTTTACTTACCCTGATACCCTATGATATAGCCAGAATTTGTAAGAGAATTCGGCGGGAGGGAGGCGAAGGTCAGAAGACCATCTCATCCCTGGAAGAGCAAGCGCTTGCTTCTGGAGCACAAAAACCACCTGAAATTGCGTATGTAAACACAATCAGGAAATGACTTGGACATCGGATAACACGACCGATGTTGAGAGTAATGAACGTTTAACATTCGCCCCAACCCCCTTTTTTAAAGAGGGAGCGATGACCTCAATGTCCTATACGCTCTCTATGTACTCGCACTAAAGTACTATAAGACATCGGACGAAAGCTTCATTTCGTATACTCTCTGATGGAACCACAAAGAACATAAACCATCACCATTTTAGTAAGTAATAAAAAATGTGACAAAAAATAACAATCACCAAATATAGGACTAACGTATTTTGACGAGATTCCCTTTAATCACCGCTAGCGATGATAGGTACAGTACGGAAAAGCGGGGATTCCCCCACTAAATTGCACTGTGTGTGAGTCAAAGGCCTTACATACAATATTTACAAATATATACAGATTTAATGTTTATGTAAAATCGATAAGGCAAGCGGATTTGACGTGTCACGGAGGTAATGATCTGTAAAACTAGACTCACAGTGCTATTGTGCTACTGACATAATGTCATCCACCGGCACTCTGTTAAACAGAGCCGTGGATGTCACTACGCCACGGACACTGAGCCATGGCCATGTCAACTTGTTTTCCCGTGGCGGCTTTGTGGCAATGCTGGATGCATTCCACAATCCACCTAGAAATGGTATCTTTAGAAGCTCTCCCATGGGGTTCAATGTAAGATAGCCATAAAGCACTAGGGTCTGTCCACCATTCCTGTGTACATTATTTATAACGTGTTAATGCACGGACAGGACACCAAGCCTTTGAATTAGGATCAAACCTAGTCAAAGCAGGTAAAACTATAGGCTGACCAGGATATTTTAAAGACTGTTTTTTTGCCATAAAGTTATCTCTAGGTAGGAGCCTAAGGCCTTCCCCTGTAACCACAAAACGGTCAGGCTCTGCTGAAAAAGCATGTATTTCACTTCTTCGTCTGGCTGAAGCTGCAGCAATCAGAATAAAAGGCCCAAAGACCTGTGGCGATCACCTGGACCATTGGCATTTAAACCATTTGCATATAAATAGGACAAGATGGATGATTTTCGGAAAATCCAAGATGGACACCACAAAATTGGCCAATCAAGACTCTCGTTTAATATGTTGAAGCCTACAGTCGTTGGATTGTTCCACCCAAGTTTTGTTGAAATCGGGTTATTGATTATTGTTTTTAAATGGTTCCGGAAAACTTTCAGAAAATCAGAGATTGCTGTCAAAACACTGACCTATCAAAATTCTGAGCCTATGACAATAGGATCCTTCCAAGTTCCAACCAAAATTAGTTGAAATTGTCCAAGCGAGTAATGAGGAGTCGCATTTTATATGAATACCCATTTATCGGAAAACCCAAGATGGCCACCATCAAAATCAAGCCATTAAAATTCTGTATAAAGGTCTGAAATGTACAGGCCTAGGGTTCTTCCAGCTGAGTTTGGTTGAAATCGGCCAAGCAGTTAATGAGGAGTAGCCTTTTAAGTTATTAACTGATTTCCCAAAATATTCAGAAAATCAAAAATGGCCACAGGAAAATTTGACCTATCACAATTCTATATTTAACTTCTAAAGCCTACCGCCCTAGGCTCGTTCCAGCCAGTCTGGTTGAAATCGCCCAAGTAGTTAATGAGTAGACGATTTTCAGCCATTTTTTCGGAAAATTCAAGATGACCACGGAATAAATTGAAAATTCTATATACAAGCTCTGAAGCATAGCACTTTAGGGTCCTTCCAGCCGAGTTTGCTTGAACTCGTTCAAGCGGTTAATGAGGAGTAGCCTTTTAACTGATTTCCCAAAATTTTCAGAAAATCCAGGATGTCTGTGTCTGGTTGAAATTGCTCAAGCAGTTAATGAGGAGTAGCGTTTTAAACGACTTCCCGCCATTTTTTCAGAAAATCCAAGATGGTTGCCGGAAAAACTGACCAATAAAAATTCTGTACATAGGTTCTGAAGCATAGTAGGCTAGGGTTCTTCCATCCAAGTTTGATTGAAATCGGCGCAGTGGTTATCAAGGAGTAGGCTTTTAAGTGATTTCCAGAAATTTTCAGAAAATCAAAGCTGGCCGCCGGAAAAATTGACCAATCAAAATTCTGTATACAAGTTTTGAACCCTACTAACTTAGTATCCTTCCAGCAAGTCTGGTTGAAATTTCTCCAGCAGTTAATGAGTAGTAGTGTTTTAAACGATTTCCCACCATTTGTTGGAAAATTCAAGATGGACACCGGAAAAATGGACCGATCAAAATTCTGTATACAAGCTCTGAAAAATACCACGCTAGGGTTCTTTCATCCAAGTTTGATTGAAATCGGCGCAATGGTTATCGAGTAGGCCTTTAAGTGATTTCCAGAAATTTTCAGAAAATCCAAGATGGCCACCGGAAAAACTGACCAATCAAAATTCTGTATACAAGTTTTGAAACCTACCAACCTAGTATCCTTCCAGCGAAATCTGGTTGAAATTGCTCAAGCAGTTAATGAGGAGTAGCATTTTAAACGATTTCCTGCCATTTTTTGGAAAATTCAAGATGGCCACCGGAAAAATGGACCAATCAAAATTCTGTATACAAGTTCTGAAGAATTAAGTGATTTCCAGAAATTTTCAGAAAATCCAAGATGGCCACCGGAAAAATTGACCAATCAAAATTCTGTATACCAGTTTTGAAACCTACCAACCTAATATCTTTCCAGCCAAGTCTGGTTGAAATTGCTCAAGCAGTTAATGAGGAGTAGTGTTTTAAACGATTTCCCGCGATTTTTTGGAAAATTCAAGATGGCCACCGGAAAAATGGACCAATCAAAAATTCTGTATACAAGTTCTGAAGAATACAATGCTAGGGTTAAGTGGGGCACTCGCGTGGTGGTTCTAAAAACATTCATAGTTTCCTATTACTGTCTGGGAACCCATCAATCTAAATAAATACTGATGTATGATGATGGTGGATCTTAAAGCTGTTGTGAGGACTAGCAACCCGATTGCTCTGATTAACTTGACAACCATAATATATATTCTCCTTTGCTGAAAGAGCAGAATGCTATTTTTTTAAATCGCCCCAGCCAAAGCTGAGATAAGCACATAGCAACCATCTTGACAACCAAACGTTTTCAGCTATCAAGCTAAAGTTGTGACGTCACACCGGGAAGCGGCCATCAATTTCTGTCCGATTACTATTCGAAATAATAACATAGGTGCCTACTACTGCATGTATTAGCCATCTACCAGAGCTACCAATCCCCAGTTCAAGCAATCAGTAGTTTCAGGTGAAAAAAACATGATTTTCAGTAGTTTCACACACTATTTCAGTAGTCGATTTTCAGTAGTTTGAGGAACCTTTCAGTAGTTCAGTAGTGATTGAAAAAGCAGCAAAACGTGATTTTAACCCTTTCGTGATGAAACCGGCATCTGTAGTGGGTTTGTGTAATGTCCATTTGCAGGCCAAGAGAAAACTTTTTTTGAAATTTTACCACTGAAATGACAACCGAGTCAGTCATTACAGTGGGAAATTTTCAAAAATAGTCTTCTCTTGGCCTGCAAAGAGACATTCAATAAGTAAATGTTTTAATTTTTCGAAGAAATTTAGTCATTAAAGGGTTAAACAAGGCGAGAGAGGAATATCTATGAAATTTTACCACTGGAATGATTGACTGTTATCAAGCTGTTATCAAGCCAGTGGTAAAATGTAAATCTAGTCATCTAGTACTGTGTGAGTTAATTTACCATTACATTTTTTGATAGAAATTTTTAATTTTTTTGCAATGTGCATATGTACATGTATGTATCACCTTTTTCTGTTCTTTAAAACCGGTCATCTTTCTGTATATTCTCACGCATACACATGTTTATTGAACTTTTTTTTTATTGGTATTGCAGCATTATCAGGTTGCGCTGAGCACTTCCACGAGGTTTGGTGATTATTTTCCATATTTAGACACCAAAATCGGAAAACAAAGACTGAAATCCACTGTGCACAAAATCTCATACCGCGATCATGGAAATATATATGACCAGGAAATTCATGTTACAATATTTCGGTAAAGACTTATTATATTAGAATATAAAAAGATTATTTTGATTTTCCCACGCTTTGAATGGATGATTTCCAATTTACATCAGTATATTTATATAGTTGAATTGCATATCTGTAGCTATCATAAACAAACAAACTTTCGGGATTCTTGCATAGTGCTAACTTTAGCATTCTATTAATCCAACGATGTAATAAGGCGAAAAATGCTGATTAATGAGATTTGAGAATCTTGGCAGGCTGTTTCAGATATAGAATAGCCGTAGAGAGTGTATGCTAATTCTATTACGTAGTTGTGATTAATATAGCCAATACGTAGTGCCAGATTAATATACCCAATACCATTTCATTTCTCATAAAAATATATAAATTTGCCTCTATTCAAATGCTCTTCCAATTATCAAGAGAATTGAGTCTGTTTTGGAGGCTACATGTATATAATATGCCGAAATAAACATTATGAGCGTAAGCACTCTACTGCCATTTTAACTCTATGGGCTGTTCTCAAATGTTGGCTAGATTGAGCAATTAAAACATCTTGACATAATGGAAGCCGGCGTGTTTTGATAAGCGGTCGCCGTTTTTATAGCCTCACAAACAGAAATTTATAATTTTACCACCTTGTCCATATTACCGTAATTGCACAATTTTTTATTTCTGTATTTTCACTCGCAACCCGTACATGCATACTTTGGATGCTATTTCCATACAAACTACGGA
Source organism: Chaetoderma sp. LZ-2023a (assembly GCA_034401795.1). NCBI lineage: Eukaryota > Metazoa > Mollusca > Caudofoveata > Chaetodermatida > Chaetodermatidae > Chaetoderma > Chaetoderma sp. LZ-2023a. Next base: position 59,192,854 of record CM067362.1, on the reverse strand, counting down.
CAATCAGTAGGGGTTGGCAGGTCTGCATCTAAGCACCTATTTTTTACACATCGTTGTTGTATGGCAATTCATTGTTCACACATGGACACTACTATACATTATTCAAGTTGCACAAAGATTCAGTAATATCGCAAAAGTGGATGACATTTTTGGTGATTAAAGGACAGACCTGCATGGTGACTAACATCATAATGCTAACTTATGCCAGTTGGTGATGACAGTAACAGCGGGTTTCGTGTACGTGAATTAGACCTGAAATTACATTGGTTTGAGAATTGCAAAAGTAGGCGTATGCAAAACTACCAGTGGTATACATTTTCAGTCATCTCATGTACTTTAGACGTTATTCTAATAGAGCAATAGGCAATATAGCCTACGGCGTGCTTGTTAGGCTACATGGACAGATGTGGGTGTAGATCATGAATAGTATATATGGTCGGTGCAGGGCTCAGTGATAGGCTATATCTAATCAAACATCACCACACACTTTTTGGAATACAATTATATGAATGCATATATATAGCGTATAACTTTCTGGATTGACTTTAACGATTTTACGCCGGCTATAGACACGCATGTAGGAGGATCATATACACAAACGCATGCATAAATTATTCAATGTTAGTAGCAGCACACCGTGGCATGTACAATCACAATTAACCATTGTATAAGCCTATGAATAAATTTACAATTGCAATATAGCAATTAGGTGCATAAAATTAACTAAAATGTCAATTAAATAAAAATCTATTAATAAAACTAATCTACGTAAAAGAGTATCGAGAATAAACGAAATCACGGATTTCTTTTTTCACGAGAGAGTTGATACTTACCTCCCTAATACTCTTTGATATTGCTAAATATCGGCTTTCACTCAATAAACACTCAGATTAAAACAGTTAGGTGCCCCTACTGGGCAGGGAGTCAGACGGAGGGCAGTCCGGTGGATGCCAGGCCCACCACCGTGCATGCGCAGACTAGCACTTCCTCTGACTAATTTATTGGCCGACACATGCAACTAACAAGAGCCTGAAGACCGAGCCTCTGTGGGGTGGAGAGGCCGGGTCCGTATTAGGGAGGCAAGTATCAACTCTCGTGGTGTCACGGAGATAACGGTCTGTAAAACTTGACTCACAGTGCCACTGAGCAACTGACATAATGTCATCCACAGGGACCCCATTAAATAGGGCAGTGGAAGTCACTACGCCCCTGACACTGTGAGCCTTGGCCATGTCAACTTGTTTACCGGTGGCGGATTTATGACAAAATTGAATACATTCTACAATCCACCTGGAAATGGTGTCCTTAGACTCCCTGCCATGGGGTTCAATATATGACAACCATAACGCTGACTGGTCCGTCTGCCACTCCCGAGTACGTTGTTTGTACCGGATCAGTGCTCGGACGGGACACCATGCTTTAGAATTAGGATCATATCTAGTTAAAGCTGGCAAAAAATAGGTTGACCTGGATATTTCAAAGACTGATTCTTAGCCAAGAAATTAATCCTAGGTAGAAGCTTAAGGCCTTCCCCTGTAACCACGAAACGGTCTTCCTCGGCTAATAAGGCATGAATTTCACTCCTATGCCTAGCTGAGGCCGCAGCAATTAAAAAAACAGTTTTAAGAGTCAACATTTTCATAGAAATGGAACTAAGCGGTTCAAAAGGCTTATCACCTAGTACCTGAAGCACTAGAGATAAACTCCAAGATGGAATCACAGGGGGATTCCTTGGTCTTAGATTGCCCATGCCGTTAATTAATACATTTAATGTACTTACTTCATCACTTCCCCTATTAGCCAAGCAAGGGATAACTGTCATTAAAGCTGATTTATAACCAGCAATAGAGTTAGGCTTGAGGCTATAGGCATCATACAGGTAACAGAGGAAATCAGCTACTACCTGAATAGATGAATCCATTGGATCAATACATCTTTTTGAGCACCATTCTGCAAATCTGTTGATTTTATAATTATATGCTCTGGAGGTTGACCCCCTCCTGGCTTTAGCCATAAACATGGCTGCTTGCTCAGAAAAGCCCTCCTTAATTCTAGATTCCTTGACAACATCCACGCAGTCAGTCTGAACATTGATGGATTGTTGTGAAGGGCCTTGCCCTGGAAGATATTATCGTCCATCAGAGGCAGAGGAACCGGATTGCAGACCAGAAGGTCCAGCAGATCCGTATACCATGGTCGGCTTGGCCAATTTGGGGCGATCAGAAGCACTTGGCACTCCTCCTGTCTGATTTTCTGAAGCACCTTTGGAATCAGGATTGCTGGAGGGAATGCGTATGCATACATTCCCACCCAGCTGATAGCTAACGCATCTGTTGCGAACACGCTTGGATCTGGAATCGGAGAGACGTACGTCGTCATCTTCGCATTCTTCATCGTTGCGAACAAATCGATGTTGGGTTTCCCCAATGGTCGTACCGACGATCCGCCACACATTGATTTAGTTGCCATTCCGTCGGTAAAACACTCATCCCTCGGCTCAATGAGTCTGCTAGTAGATTTAACTTTCCCGGAATATGAACTGCTTTCAAGGTAATCCTGTGATCCAGGCACCAACAAAGCAGTCTCCATGTCATCATACAGAGACTGGGCGACTTCGTTTCGCCCTGGCTGTTTATGTAAGTCACTACTGTTGAGTTGTCTGATCGAATAAGAACACTCTTGCCCTGAACTTTCTGTAAGAAATGTTCCAGGCCCAGAACTACTGCTCTTAACTCCAGTAGATTGAAATGTTCCTTTGACTGTTCCAGATTCCAAAGCCCTGATATCGTGGATTCTTCCAGGCAAGCTCCCCACCCCTCCATAGATGCATCTGTATACAGTTACTTGAGGGCGAGGAGGGGTTAGCATAACCCCCGCCAAGAGATTCTCTGTCTTCAACCACCATTGAAGGTGGTGAATTAGAGGCTCCAACACTGACACGTTTGAGTCCAGTGAACCTGTACTCTGGGTCCATTGTGTCATGAGAAATAACTGGATCGGCCGCCTGCGTAAGGCCGCCTGAGGAATGACCGGTTCCGGAGAAACCATCAACCCCAGCATTCTCAAGTAAACCCGTGCCAGGACATGACGACTGTTGCACACTGACTGTATTACTGAGATGAGTATCTGAACCCTCTCCTGAGTAGGATAAACATATCATGTCTCTAGATCGAAGAACATTCCCAGGTAAACAAATTTCTGGGATGGAGTCAGCTCTGATTTTTGGAAATTGATTATCCAGCCTAAGTCTGTGAGAGTTTTCAAAACAAGTCTGTGAGAGTTTTCAAAACTATCTCCAGATTCACCGATAAACTTTCCTGGGTGTGTGCTTTTAACAGCCAGTCATCTATGTACGTGTGGACAGCTATGCTTCTCCTGCGGACGTATGCTGTAATCGCAAGAACCACTCTGGTGAAAACCCGAGGAGCCGTGGAAATTCCGAAGGGTAACACCCTGAATTCCCACTGTCTACCCTGGAATGCAAATCTCAGGAAGTGACGGAAACTCCTCACTATAGGGATGTGGAAATAAGCATCCTTCAAAGCTATTGAAGCTGTCCACATCCCCCTCTCCAACCCCGCCAACACCGAGCGCACAGTCTCCATCTTGAAACTGGGTGTCTCTATGAACTTGTTCAAAGGCTTGAGGTTGAGAATTGGCCTCTTGGTTAAATTAATGTTAACCCTCCAGCACCCCGCCCCGCAACGTTACAGCAAAGATCGCATTGATTATGATGACAAGAACTAAGCGGGCAAGATACACCCATATACTGATCCTGAAGGATGCATAAACGGAACCAGGAACCATATCGCATAGCATTCAGGGTATATTTACTAATCAATATAAATTATACTCCTAACAAAGGCCAAAACGATATGTGAAGAAACAACAAAATGTAAACAAACTGCTGTAAAACACGGTAAAACCGCAGACCACACATCTTAATCAAGAATTTTGAAACCACCGATCATTGCAAAGAGATTGTGATAACACGCAAAACTTGAAAATTCCAAAGTTTTTCTGGTACCAATACAGTACGCAGCACCCAGAATCAGATGCGCAAATTAATGAAACATTTTCTTCACATAAAAATCCGAGACAACTCGGGTGTGACATCACCCGCTCGGATCATACGGAGAACGACGTCAGCCGATTTTCATGTTAAAACACTGTATAGCCAACACCTTATTTCATTTCTGCTGATCGCCTGTTGGGGTTAAAGGAGGGCGACCAATCTGGCACGTTTCGTTGTTAACACACGTCCCAGATTCAGGGTCAGAAATTGGAACATGCGACACAGACACAATTTTGAAGACCTAAGTCTTTTAACTATGGAATAACATGGAATTATACAACCTGGATATCATCTGCTCCTTCCATGGTAATCCAAATAATCCTTAGAGCGCCAACACAAGCTATCACAATCACTGAAAAATTACTTAGAAACTTTAAGAAAAGCCATGGCACTTCCAACTGCAAAAAAGCATGTAGCTCTTGTTGCTATGCAAACAAGAATGAGCTTCATGGCAAACGGGTACTCGGCTGTTGGGAGCCAGGTACCCAGTTCCAGGAGCCGGTAAAGCTTACTAAGTCTAGAGTCCTAGGGCCAGCTATCCAAGATAGCGTGTATCAGAAGTAATAGAATGGCGAGTATCAGGGTTCATACACCTTCAGCAGAATTAAATTCCATACCTTTTCCAGACTTTTTCCAGACTCAATTTCAAATTTTCCAGACCTCATTTTGGGACTTTCAGAGAAAAAACAATCACAGTTACTAAGTTCATCATATTATCATATATAAACTTTATTAAACTTTATAAAACAAGAATATCAAAACACAGCGTGCGCACTTTTGCCTGTGGAACTGAAGCAGCCGCAGTAGTGGAAGACCTGAGGACAATAACAAACTGCATATATAAATAATTGTTACAAGAATATCAAAGCACAGCGCGCACACACAGATATGAATTTCATTACAGCAGCATACTTTTTGCTGAATATTTTGAAAATAATTTGACTGGAAACTCTTGCTGCTTTAAGCAGCAAGTTTCCAGTCAAATTATTTTCAAAATATTGAACAGCTATCCTATCAAAACACACTATTAAAAGATCATAGGAGTTATCTTAATCTAATATAGCCAGAAATATCAACATACACACAAACACACGCAGTGTGTCACACATACACAGGATTTCTCATTATAAAGGGACTTTTTGAGGGTGTATAGCCCCAAAATCTAGATTGGGAACCGCATATTGTCTAGGAGTGGCGCTGGGAACCGCATATTGTCTAGGAGTGGCTCAGTGTTTTTCAGGATGCAAACCAAATAGGAATTTCATTACAGCAGCACATTTTTTGTTGAATATTTTGAAAATAATTTGACTGGAAACTTGCAGCAATAGTTTCCAGTCAAATTATTTTCAAAACATTCAACAGCTATCCTGCAAAGTTGAGCTTGAGACACCCACATTTAATTGTTGAGGGCCACCCCCCACCCAACCTTTAGATAACAAGTTAAACCCTGCACATATACACATACACTAATTTATTTTAAAATTAAGTTACCATAGCTGATCATATCGCCATAGCAACAGGAGGAATCCTCATTATTTTCACTTGATAAAACGGCAATATAAGAGGCCTCGCGATACGAAAGAGCTGTCGGGCAGTCAATAATATTTTACCGTGACTCAGCGCAAAGTTGGAATCATCTAACAGTGGGCGATATAAAATTGCTACGCTTCTAAACGATCGCCATAGCAACAGGAGGAATTCTCATTATTTTCACTCGATAACACGTCAACATAAGAAACCTCGCGATACGAGAGAGCTGTCAGGGAGTAATATTTTACCACGACTCTGAGCAAAGTTGGGATCATCTAACGTTGGGTGATATAAAATTGCTACACTAAATGATTCTGGTACTATCAATGTGAAAATGTAAAATATTCTTACCTTGGACCAAAGAAATCTGTAACTTTCGGTGCTGGCTTTAGACGAACTTCTGTCAGTGACTCATGTTTTTTTCCCGACAAGAGCCACTTCCCCCATATTCCCGATGTCAAAAGACTTATTGCAAACACTACATTTGGCACGCGAGTTTGATGTGTTGTCCGCAATCTAAACATAGAGCCATAGCTTCGTCCTATCTCGATCCCATTTAGCGTAGATCTCACAAGAACATGAACGGTGTTGTCCGGTAAAATCCAGTCATTATATTTATCGTTAGTTTCCCAAACACTAGATTACTTGCACGTTCCCATGTTTACTGCATCACAAAAAAAGGCAATCTCACAAATTATTTCATTGTTTTCACTTTTCACACTCTGTACTATTTGACAGACGACTGCCGATTCGCTCATTTTTATTGCGTTATAATTGAACATGTTCCCGGTAATAGGCCATTTTCTATTGTAAGATGCGACTGGGACCCAATCGAATTAGATTGTCGCGAGACTGGTGGAAATGCGAGATTTTGTTTCGTAAACAAAAAATGGCGGTTGGAAAAATTAGGATTGCCGATATTTTAATTTTCCATACATTTTCCATAACAGTTGGCCCAAAATTGGTCTTTCCATACTTTTTCCAGCCCTGGAAAAGGCTTTCCTAAATTTCCATACTTTTTCCAGACTTCCATACATGCGTACGAACCCTGGAGTATTGATCGAAGGAGAATGCACATTCAAGTATTTACTTGCGGACATGCATTAATTCCCATTTTTTGTAGCTTGTCTGGATAAACGGGATTTAAAAATTCTAGCGGACGATATTTCATTATGACATCATAGTTACTATGATCTTATTTGTATTTCCCCAAATAGCGAGGAGCACCGCGATATGGCGGTACAAATTTTATAACGTTGTTGGGCTAGCGCAGCTATTTAATGGTGTAGGCCCCGGTAAAAAATGCAATAATGCTGGTGGATATCACTGACAATGGGCAGATGCATTGTTGTGAATATCGTGGACTGGATTTACAAGATTGCCCTCCAAGCATGATGAAAAATTAGCTTCAAATGTACTATACATGGGCATACGTGTTTAGTACATTTCGACCCTATACCAATTCGTCCTATTTATTTAAGCAATAAATGGCACTTATTGGCAACGCCTATTTTCATATTACAGGGAGCAGTCAAATTAGTTTCAAAATATTCCATAGAAATATTCAACAGAATGTTCCCAACATCGATTACAAAGGAGGTCTATGAATTTTAGATCTATGATTACTGTTCAATATTTTGAAATCAATTCGACTGATTTCTGCTGGATAGATTGCTGTGCAGCTGAAATAACAGAGCTGAGTACATGGTTAATGAGCAGATCGACATCACTATGAGTTTGGTGATTGGCTTAAGGAAAGTATAAGTTTTGTAAATGACATGGAGTTTGGTTAACCCCCTCCTAGGAGTAGGTCCTAGGACAATTCTTCATTCACAAATAATTGAAATATGAAATACCACCAAAGCGTAAACAAATTATTACTTGGCCAACGATTAAACCGGCGCTATGTTGATTCTTTGCTAAAAGTGTGTCCAAGTAAGACTGGACAGCTTCTTCAGCTATAACTAATCGACCCATGCCTGAAGAATCTTTTAACACAGACACGTTTCCATATGATGCTACGTCGTCTGCATTTGTACTTTTTGCTTTCTTTTGGATTATCTCCCTTGACGTTAAACTGAAACGCGGATTTTATGGATTTGCTAAAATGTGGGATTTCATCATCATCATCATCATTTTAAGAGGCGTAAGCCATTGGCTTGTTATTGCCTTAGTGTTTTTTTATTATAGTATTGCCATGTAACTTCTATCAGCCTTTTTTCCACCACCCTCGGGAGAGTCTGTATCCTGCGCCTTTTTCAAACTTTGCACCAGGACCTGATGCGAGACAGTTTATTCCTTCACTTTCTCATCATCAATCAAGGCTGGCCGATGGCAAGTGTAAATTCAGGGGATCTCACCCAACCAGGTCGAGTCATTAACCTGTGCGTCCTGCAACACAGAAGAGGCAATTTGCGTCTAAGCCTATGCAGTAATCAAAACCCAAACATGACAGAAAAGTAGCAGTCAGTGAGAGCTCTGTCTCATTAGAAACTGTAGTTCTACAACTGCCAGAAGTTGTAACTATACCAGGAGCTTCAGCTGACGCTGATTCTGCAAACAAGGTAGATAACCCAATATCGTCACCAACACAAACCAATGAACTGGTAACCCAAAATGAACGATGTGTGGCCTAACCGTAGAGACAAGAATGGTTCTCGATGAAGCTCATTGTCCTCAGTAGTGAAAAATCTGCTAGATACCATCAACGGAAGCAATAGTGAACTTCTGCTAGGTTCCCGCAGCGAGCAAACTTGTAATTCAGAAATTAACATCCAACTCCAATACCCAAATGACGATCTCACCACTTCCTCAACCCAGTCTTTTTTTTAGACAAGACCAATCTGGTACCAAAATCACCAGAACAGCTGTGCATGTTTCTTCAGAGTCGACATCAAGGGTCATCTGATGAGCAACATACAACGTCAAAGGATTCCATTCCAACAAACTTTGTCTCAGCGAGCTATGGAAGGAACACGACACTATTGAATTCCAAGAACCCTGGCTCTACTTATTCGATGTCATAGCTAGTAGCCTTTACAATTGTTCTGTTCACCTGAAGACTTTCGACGAAAATAATCCAGTCGATCATTCAGCTCGCTCACGTGGTCAAGGTGGTGTAGCCTTTCTATGGAAATCGGGTCTGGATACTATTATTGAGCTATAGAATGATGACAGTGAGTGTGTAGTCTGTATTCTGCTCAATGGGGGTTCAGAGCAGCTGCTTTGTATCAATACCTATATGTCATGTGATGGTTCATCAAAAACGGCCGATTATCAATCTGTCCTGTGCGAAGTTTCAGAAATCATTAACAAGTATCCTGATGCTCATGTCATCTGGTGTGGAGATCTTAATGCTTCCATACACAGAGTCACCAAGGCAGTTTGACCCAATCCTTCGAGCTTTCGTACAGAAAAACAGTTTCTTCCTGGCAGAAAATTATTCAATACAGCCAACATTTCACATGGCTGCCAAGAACCGTGGTCAGCAGGCAAATTCGCAAATTGACTATGTTCTTTCTCGAGGAGCCAACAATTTGGTCGAAAAAGTTGTTATTTTGGATGAAGTTGTTCCTCTCATTTTCGCCTCAAACCATTCAGATCATACTCCAGTCTCTTGTACTGTTAACTTCTGCCACAGAGCACATGTGATACACAAGCCTCATCCACCACATGCTATCTGGAAATGGGATCAACTTGATCTTGAATGCTATAAAGCTGTAATCCTGGGTAATACATGTCACCTTAGAGATGCATCTATCAGCAGATATAGATTAAATTGTGAATGAGCTGCTTTGTGCTCTCCTCAAAGTAGCTGAACGGGCTGTACCACACAAGACCATGCACAGCAGGAGAAATGAGAACTGTGTCCCTGCGCATGTCCTCCAAGTGTACAAAGACTCTAAGATGGCCTTCTGGAAGTGGAAAGCACATGGTGGATGTCCTAATAACCTAATCCATTCAGAAATCAGACAATTAAAGTATGAGGTTCGCAGAGCTCAAAGACAGGGCAATGCATTCTGCAGAAATGATCTCTACCATGAGATCCATTCAGCCGTGGATGGTTTGGTCTTCGCAAAAATTGTAGTAAAGCAAAGAAAGCCAAGAGCCACCATGACAGAGGATCACTCACAATGGGGCAGACCATACAACACCAGAGACTATTGCAGAAGCATTTGCTAATTACTACCTGGATGTTATGACACCACAATCTAACCCGGACTTTAATGATGACTTCAAAGACCTGATAGATCATGATATTGCTAATATCTGCCAGCTGAGTGACTGTAGTTTTATTGTGCCACTGCCCATTACTTCCGAAGAGGTGAGGTCGGCTGCAAAGAAGCTTCATCGTCGCACGGCACCAGACCAGATTGGACTTTGTTCAGAGCATATCATTTACAGCCTTGGTGAGCTGATGCCAGTGCTTTGCACTCTTTATAATTCCATCCTCCAGTTAAAGTATTCAAGGTGGGAACCTTAACGCCGATACTGAAGAAGGCAAAGTCCAAGCACGTTCCAGGTAGCTACCATGGCATCATGGTGTGTTCCATTGTTGGGAAGCTTCTGGAGATTATTATAGCGACCAGACTAAGACTTTTCTTTGATCCTGTTCAGAGTAAGCTCCAAGCCGATTTTACTGAGGGTCCCACTTACCTGTTTACTTCTCTTCTTGTGACCGAAACAATTGCCGAACATGAGCACAACAATCAAGACATGGTAATGGTTCTGATGGATGCGGCAAAAGCATTTGATGTTGTGTGGCATGACTCCCTGATGGTGAAACTGTACAAACTTTGGATTCGACTATCATTATGGACCATCATGGACGAATGGTACAAAGGGCTGTCTTCCATAGTCAAATGGGGTCACCAACTATCGACACCTTTCCCAATTCAGCAGGGTACCGGCCAAGGCAGAACCTTCTCCACACTCAACTACAAGGTCTTTAACAATTCACTGCTCCTGCAGATAGAAGAGTCTGGCCTCGGTGATCATATTGGTGATATTCCAGTACTGGCTCCAACAGCAGCGGATGATATCACAGCCCTTGCGCCGTATAACAGTCCAGATTCCCAATCAGTTGTTTCTCTTATCGCTGCATATGCTGCAGACAACCGCTACACCATGGGAATGTCAAAGACCAATGTCATCATTTATCGTGTTAGTAAAACTGATCTACAGAAATCCGCGATCACTTATAAACAGCTACGAACTTGACATTGTTAACCATGCAACCCATCTTGGCGTTATCCAGGGATCTGTTCATAACATTATGTAACAGCGGCTTGAAGCAAATATTTCCACAGCCAGAAAGACAGCCTACATGCTCTTTGGGGCCGGCTTTCACGGCAAGAATGGCTTAAACCCAGTAGTGTCTCGGAAAATTTGGATCACTTACATTCAGCCTCGCCTCCTACATGGAACAGAAATCTGGATGTGTTCTGAGAGGGAGTGTTCGTCACTAGAGTGTTTTGCACATGAGCCATTGCGGCAACTACAGAGTCTCCCTGATAAAGTAGCAATTCCAGCTATTTATGCCCTACTTGGACTGCACAGACAAGCCCTAGTTTTCTTCCACAGTGTCATTAGCGACCAAACAAGAAGGGAATTTGGACTCGCACTTCGCCAATTCTCACTAAAAGCTGTGGATGACAGATGCTGGTTCTCCTGGAAATCACACATTTTGTGGAAATATAACTTACCATCTTCACAGGAACTTCTAGCAGCACCTCCTAGCAAAGAAGACTGGAAAAACGTGTCAACCGTGCCATCACACTCTTTTGGTCTGAAAGCCTACAATGTCAAGCGAAAGGGCTCAGTTCGCTGTGTTATCTGTCTGGGGGCCAATTTGACCTGTCATCAATATCCCCAGTCTGATCAACTGTACCGATGTCTACTCATGAAACAAAGAAAGCCACATATAAGGCTAGAATTTTAACTGGCACCATACGTTTACAGACATCTTATGGCAATCCCAACCAGTATTCGCATGACCCAACATGCCTGCTGTGTATGGATGCGGCTGAAAGCAGAACACACTTCCCGCTTCAGTGTAGATTCCTCGATGAGGCTCGTGTCCCTCACTACGGATGGTTTTGCCAAATCCTATCCGATCTTGGTGTCAATGATTCTACTCCAGACCTTACGGTTCAGCTTTTGCTGGACCCACTTTTCCTGATCCATCCATCTAATCCACTTGTCAACGAAATTGAGCAAATAGCTAGAGACTGGATATACGTCACATATTGTTTGAGACTGAGACTGCTGAAGACTCGTGGTACCCTGTCTATCTAGATAGAAAATAAAACACTCAGTCGCTTGTTCGACGTGAACCTTGAAGACGCGGGATCTACACTATCAAGAAGAAGAAGAAGAAGAAGAAGAAGTTGAAGATGAAGAAGAAGAAGAAGAACCTAGCTCAGTTCAATTCAAAAGATTGCTCTTTGAAATAGATCTATCTAGTTAGTTGTTGAATGATTTGGCCATTGGCACTTAATTAAGTCTCCTCAAAACCGTCAGTATATCAGTGATATTAGATTAAAAACTTTAGCTATGTTTTGGGAAATGCTATGATGCAGATGGGTTTTGTCCGCATTAGCTGCCGTGTGCCGCCTACACTCACGGTCACACCCTGCTGCACCTAGCATTTATTTGCATGTTCACTTGTGGAGGTTGTGGTTGGTTTTATCGCTGTTGTTTTCATTTTCTGTGTTCATCACCATCCGAGACTCCACCTCTATGTGAGTGTCTTTTCATGCAACCACAAAGTGTGGATGTGGAAACTGAGATTATGTACTGGTAACTCGAATTGCTACCGAGCATGTTCTTGTCTATGCAGAGGCTACTCCACGATCAGCCCACTGTGTTGGCAGAATTGCAGTATGACTTTGTGATGGTCTGATAAACATATGGCCTGTTCAATGTGTTTATCGCTATCCAGGTCTCCTTCATGTTTAGTCAAAATCATGAAACATTGAAATGCTTGTCTAGTTTACTTTTGAAGGATTCAACCATTGGTGCCTCTATAACTATTGCTGGCAGTGAATTCCAATAGGGTACCACTCTGTTAGAGAAAAAGTATTTGCGAATGTCCTTAGTGCTGCGTTTCATGTCGAGCTTGAACTTATGTCCTCTAGTGTGTGCATTAATGGAGAGTTCGAAGAAGCTGCTTTTGTCAATGTTGTACATATCATTAAGGATTTTGTATGTTTCGATTAAGTCTCCTCAAAGTCTTCTGTATTTCAATGGCATTAGATTTAGGGTTCTGAATTTTTCTGTGTAGCTGTAGTCTCTAATTTGTGGTAATAAATTTGTTGCCCAACGCTGGACTCTTTCTAATAGCTGGGATTGTCGTTTGAATCTTGGTGACCATGCCGAGTTACAGTATTTAAGGATGGGTCTTACCAAAGATTTATAGACTAAGGTAAGTGTAGATGGGTCTATACAAAAACAAGTTCTTTTGATTATTCCTACTCTACTATTCGCTTTAGATATGATGTTATTTACGTGGGTATCAAAAGAAAGGTCTGTGTCAATAGGCACTCCCAAATCTTTTTCTAGCTGTGATATAGATATTGGCTGTATGTGGGAGGTAGCAGTTGTCATAGAGTAATGGATTCTGGAACCGTTACTGCCAAAATGTAAGACATGCGTTTTACTTGTATTGAAGTCTAGTTGCCATGTCCTGGGACCACTTGTATACATTGTCTATGTTATCGTGGATGTAATTGGTGGATGGGTCTCCATCTATTTTCGTGTCATCGGCAAATATTTTGCAGTGGCAGGTTAGTGATTCTGGTAGATCATTTATGTAAATTAGAAAAAGACAGGCCCCAGATCACTTCCTTGTGGTATGACATTGGTTACGTCTGCCCAATCTGATGATGTATGATTAATTCTTACTCTTTGTTTTCTGTCGGTTAAACATACTCTTCGTTTTCTATCGGTCAAGCAGTTTTCTATCCACTTGGTTACTTTATTTCCTATACAGTAGCTTTGCAATTTTGATTGCAGTCATTTATGTGGTACGGTATCGAAAGCCTTGTAGAAAACCAGATATACAACATCAACAGATCCGTTCGCATCTAGTTTAGTCATTATGTATTCGAGATACTCTAGCAGTTGAGTTTTTCATGATCTGTTATGTCTGAAACCGTGCTTCATGTAGAGAATAGGTTGGCTTCTTCCAAATAGTTTACGATACTGTCCCTAACAAATGACTCAATGACCATGCACATGGTGCCGGTAAGGCTAATTGGTCTGTAGTTATTGGGATCAGTTTTTTTTAAACTTTCTTGTATATGCATCACACATTTGCCAATTTTCAGATGTTTGGTAGTACACCTTCTTCGAGAGATTTGTTAAAGAAGATGCATAAAGGTACACTAATTTCCTTGCCTACTTCGATTAGTATTCTCACTGGAATTTCGTCTGGCCAGTGCTTTTATTTGGATTGAGGGCTTTCAGTTTTTTCTCAATAGCCATATGTGTTATTAATATACTGTCTAAAATAGAGCTAGTGGCCCTATTGCTGATACTTGGTATATTATGTAAGTCCTCAGAAGTGAAGATACTTGAGAAGTTGTTGAGGATATTTGCTTTTTTTCATCATCTGTGCTAATGGTGCCAGTATCTGGGTTACGTAGATCACTAATCGATTCATGTAGAGTTGTTTTACTTTTTACATAGTTCCAAAATGCTTTAGGGTTATTTTTACTCTCAGATGCCACTTTTCGTTCGAAGGACTGCTTGACTCTTCGGATGGATGATGTAGCTTTGTTTCTGGTAGTCTTGTAAAGCTCATAATCTATAGTTTTCTTAGTTTTATTGCACTTTTTGTATGCTCGGTTCTTTAGTGTAAGTGACTGTGATGCGGTGTGGTCAATCCAGAGATGTTTCTTTCTGCCCTGTTGCTTTGAGTTAGGAATATATTGCTCTTTCATAATGGTTAATTTTCTGTGTAATAGGTTCCATGCTTCATTTGTATCTAGTTCGTTCAGATCCGGCCAATCAATTATTCCTAACTCTGTTCACATTTAGCATACCTAACTTTATTCAATAGTAGTTTGGATTTAGTTGTTTGTTTGGCATGGCTTAAAATGTTTGGGGGCAGTGAAATTTGGAGAATGTCTTAATCGCTTTTACCCAGAGGCAGTAGGTGGGTTATTTCATGGACAATGTTCCTGTTGTTTACCAAGATCAGATCTAGTAGATTTGATTTCTAATTTATTGTATGCCTTGTTGGTTTAGTAACTAGTTGTTGTAGAAAAATGTTTTTTGTAGAATCCAGAAATGCATCGTCCTCTCCATTAGTTGAAAATCCAGTGCTCCAGTTAATTGTGCTGAAATTGAAGTCCCCTACTATAAGAACGTGGTCAGCACCAAGCTCAACTGCCATGTTTAGCAGATTTAGCAGACTTCTGTTGTTTGGGTCGTCCAACTTTAGACTTCTGTAAATGCATCCTACAAGGATTGTTTCTTTTTGTTGTAAGATCCACGGTGGCTACACTGACTCGCTGAAGCAATGCTTATTTAGTGTATCACAGTCCTTGGCATTTATTGATTTGTGAGTGTAAATCAGGACACATCTTGACAGGTTACTATTCAAGGAGAGTTTATATTCGACAATTTGTTGTTCGCTAATGTTTATCCTTGTGTTTTTAGGTAGCACTTATGTAATTAATATGATGGCAGGATGGGTCTTGTGTACCAGGGTTTCCAGTTCAGCTTTTTTGTTGATCAGACTATCCGCATAACTGTATATACATGTATTTGTTATTTCTTTAGAATTTGTTTTATTAATCCGTCGGCTGTATTTTGGTATAGCTTGTTTTTGGATATGACTAGATTGGGAGGGTAGTTCAGCATTCATATTTGTTGTGTTGTTTATACTGTCTTCGTATGCTTCATCATTTGGTGGTGTGGCTAAAGGAGGATTGTGTAATAAGTTGAAGCGGCTTGATAACTGTATTGGTGTTGATAGCATTTTGGAGATGTTTGTTGCTGGTTTTATCTCCTCCGTGGTGGTGTCTGTGCAGAGAGCAAAAATTATCTGTGTCCCTGGTGATATCTATTAATGAATACAGATAGTTTTTAATGTTGTCGGATAATAAGCAGATCCTTTGATAGTTTGGTTGGGTGTTGTCCCGGAACAGTTCCTCATACGGTTCTCCTTCTAGGCTGCTAAACAGTTGTGTATTATTAATGAAGTTGACTTTGAGCCAGTTGGTGAGGGACCAGAGCATTCTATTAAATACTTCTGTTAGGTTGTTATAATATTTGCTGGTGGGACGCGATAAAAGTGAAGAAAAGAAGATTTCTGTACTAGGCGAGATAGATTTGATCATTTGAATAAGCTTTCCATAATCTGTAATCATGCTTTCAAGTTTACGCCTTTCAACACCGCTTGTGCCAACATGGACCACTACTGCATCATAATAGTCAGCTGTTAGCAATGTCGCTAGCCTATCATGGATTTCATTTATTTCAGCTCCACTGAAAGAACGAACCATGATACTGATGTTGTCTGTTGACATGTAGTGTCCACTAAGCTTTCTGAGGATGGAACTATCAATTAGTAAGGTCTTTTTTGCGTGGCAAGTCGCTTGTTGTCTACTGCTATTATGGTACTGTCTTGTTGCTGGTTTATTAGTAGTTCTGTTTGGTGATATTCTTTCTCGATGTTTTGAGATTTGGGCATTGAATGTGTCACTTAGATTACTCTTAATGGCATGACTGCTTGGTGTCAAGTTCTTTTGATAGCAGGAACCGGTCATTTTCTGCATCGACCACAGCTCCTGCACTTGCGATTGCAGCATATCATTACTCTCCTTCATGTTTTTATACCTCAGAGGATTTGAGTCAGGATCACAGTGTTATGGTTTGTTGTGTCCCTTCCAATCTCTCTAGCTGACGTCATTATCATATCATTGATCTTGATGTTGGTGTTGCCAGTATCCGTCATCGTTTCCTTGGCTGGTGTGCTGCTCATGTTGCTGGTGCTGTCATCCACAGTTTCATCTAGAGTTTCTGCAGTTTATACAGTTGTATGGATACTATTATTACATGTATTGCTGCTGGGGGGGGGTCGTCATTTTTGGCTTCAATCCCAGTACTGATAGGAAACACAGTAGCCGTTTCATGAATAGATTTTGACTGTTCTGGTAGACTGGATTTTGTATTTATGCTACAATTTGCATCTTTAATATGATTTCCATTCACTTCTCTGATAGGATCATCCGCTGTCTGTAGTCCACATACCCTGTGACTCATAGTGACTTCGTACCCTTTATTGTAGACAGAGAAATACCATGCCATGAAATCAGCAATATGATCTGTGATTTTAGAGCATGCAATATATCTGTACCTTTTTCGTGATGATGTCAGTATTGCTAGCATATATGCTGGTAATTCATCATCATCAAGATTTTACAGCACCTACGAGTTCCATGAACAGCATCCAGCGAAATGTGCTATACTATCACGGCGCTGAACTCCGTTCCCAGTATTGTATTGTACCACCTCTGGTATCAGACCTTCAGTTCAAAGGTTCACCCATACCAATTGAAAATACTGTAACACACTTAGCAATTACCAGTGTACACACTTAGTAATTACCAGTGACATCACCTCTAAATATGGGACAGAAAGAGTCATCAGCAAATGAATAACCATGGCACGCAAAATAGTATATGCACTTATGGGTGCAGACCTTCATGTAGTCCGAGTTCTCTGACTCCATCCTATGACGATTCTGATATGCCATGTGAGATCTCACCTAGTATATCATAATCAGCATAGGGTGGAGTCAAGGAACTCGGACTAGCCTTCATGGGGCAAATAGACTTAACCTGAAAGTCTCTAACCACCTTCTAAATATGTATGCCATCCCACACCTTATATACGGTCTCGACACAATTCGACTAACAACGAAGGACATAACCCAAGTGGACAAGCTTCACAAACAACTGTTAAGGCAAATCCAACATCTTCAAGACAGAACAGCAAACATTGCAGTTTATCTGATGCTCAATCAAATCCCAGTCCAGGAAGAAGTACACAAATGCATGATCACTTCCTTCGGTAATGTGGTGTATTTGGGGCTCTGATATATCGCTCTACAATATGATATGCTAATGAGTTCTTACAGATAATAAATATGTCAAGCAAATAGAAGCAGATTTAACCAACACAACGTGAAGGTGGATTGCCCATTGTGTAAAGATGGCGCAGACGTCCGAATACACTTCATCCCCAGATGTTCATGCTTCAAACATATAAGAAAGCCCTCCAGCCTTAGCTATGAAAAGACTGCTTAAGGACGGTGGGGTAGGCGAAAGAACTATTAATTATGGTACATCAGATGGAACAATGTTCATCCAAATCGTGCTGGACTGATCAGGGGTTTCCTATTTACTCGAGTCTCTCACCACATCTAGAAAGCCTGGGCAGGGCCCTCTGCTATGCCTTGCGCCATGAAAGGACGTTACTACAGAAACAACTGAGTACTGAAATACCTACTACTCCTGCCATGTTTGATCCAGTCAGTTCCCAGTAGACCTACACTTTGTCTTATACATCTACTGACATCTTGGCCACGACGACATTACCCATTTGCAAACAGAAGCAAACATTACAGTGCAATCCCGATATACACGTGTTCCGTCAAACTGTAGCTCGCGGGGTAGTGTCGGGCCGTTCCAGTGTCTGATGTCAACTCATGGCACCACAAGTGCACGACGAATGATGATGCTGGTTAGCTTCCGGTCTCGGGGTGACGGATCCTGTATGATACTGCCCTATGGGTAACAAAGACGGGCTCCTAAGGCCGGTGGAACTCAATCATTCCGGTGGGGCTGTGCGACCATCGTCATGAACATTAAACACAACAGTCTCATCCCAAGAGTTTGTGTCACCAGTATGCATGGCCATAGCAATTTCGTGCTATATATGCTAGATAAAAATAATGAGCATATGAAAATACAAGACATAGAGACAGCCTGATGAACCTTTAAACGTGGGGCTCCCGGAGGTACCACAAGACTCGTAGGTCCGCAGAGGTATCCCCGCAAGGGAGGCTCCCATACACAAGACGTAACTAATTAACTTAATATAAGCTATTATACCTCTAAGCTGAAAGGAAAGACAATTATCTTTGTGGTGATGGAAAATCATATGCCTCATGCTGGCACTACTCCTAGTGCTAGGTTGGGTTAGGAGTATTATCCTCACGTGGACCGTCTTCACTGAATCCTTGCAAGAGGCAAGTGCTTCATGCAGGCCTCTGTCACGGGAAAATGTCACCACTGCTTAAAGCGGGAGAAGACTAATAGTCAAAAGGGGCCCACTCTAATATTTAACCAAAATGCTGTAAAGAAAAGACCATACCTAGTGAGATTATGATTATAAGTGTGCGTGCTGTTTTACGTGAAGACGGGACGAACGATTCCCAAAGGATTCCCACGTCACAGTCTTATGTAATTCTCAGTATGCTGAATTAGTAGTTGCCGCTTTTATTTATGCGGGCCTTCTTCTATGCGTAACCTAATATTTAGTTTTTAGAGACAACAATTATTTTAGGCCGCAAATGGCTGGTGTCTACCTAGCTTTTAGATATGGCTGTCATTGAGAACAGATGCCCTAAGACATCAATACTGAAGACAGTGTGCATACACGTTACCTAGTAAGATCTCCGAACTGGATAAGAATCCGGACATCTCGCTCCGTAACCACATAAAACGTCACGGGACATTGGTTACTTTTCACAAAAGCATTTTTAGGCAACTGATCTATCGTTATGGTGGGGGCAAGAAAGACGAATACCCACCGTAAATGTCCTTCTCGTGAGGACGTGGCAGATCTGAATATCATGCCCAGACATTTTTACAGAATTCGGTGGGGATGCGCATCTCGCCCGTCACCAGGTCCAATGGAACTAACCTTTTAACCTGTCGTTAGGTTTAAACACAAGTTGCCCAGTTATACAGTGCGGTGCAGGAGGATTGTTCAGCAGATTAAAGAAAATAATAATTAAGACGTGTTTTCGCAGTGCTTTCCTACATTGGCAAAGGTGCTAACTACTGAGTATCCGAAGATACATGGGGAATGTGTGCAACACCACACCGTGGCCATCACCGCTCGGAAACCCCAATAGTTTCCCAGGGTCGGATCAGTCCATGGTGTGGATAGGTACATCCAAACAATTAAGATGCCATAAGGTTTAGTGGAACATGAAGAGAGACAATAACTTAGAAATATGAGGCCCTTTAGGTATTTTGGCCAATCTTACACAACCTTGCCGGAGTGCGGGGCTAAATTATTGCAACTACCAGAAAAGAGGCGTACACCACGTGTTTCCTAACGATGAAATTGTCTCTAATCATTTGAACCTATCCTATCGCGCTGAATAGAAAAGGTTTTTAGATGGTAGCATGCCGGGGTAAACAGAGTTATAGCACGTACAGCGACCTCAGTGAAAAATTGTTGGTGGCGGGAGAAAGTGCTGCATATATAAATGTTGCTGTATAGTGTTGCCTACGTACATTGCAGTCCTATAGTTTCTACAAATAAACAAAACATATGAACTGATGGCCACTGGCCATATATAACTAACCAGAACAATCAATGCAGTGTGAAATGATCAGAATAATATATCTATAGTACAGGTTAAGGAACCTACTACGGCGCGGTTAGCAAAAACACCTTACAGAAAATAAGAATAGCTATAAACAGATACAGAAATTATAACTAGCGGTCCTAAGACCGTTACAGTGCCTTTTAGTCATCAGGACCGTTTATACAGACACGATATAATTATCAAAAATATAATTAACAGAATAATTAAAATGTCAAGTATAGTTACTTGAATAATCGGTAGCCATTCTTAAACCTGGGCTATCGTGTTACTGAAATTAATACGTCACTCTTAGGTTGACGTGAGTTGATGCATTCGCTGGAAGCTGGAAAGTTCCCGCAGGCTGGTTTCCGCAAACAGGAATCCTGCAAGCAGCTCATGACGGGAGTGGATCGAACTCAGGACTGTAATCACAATATAGAATGTCTAACGAGTAGTCAGCAAGAGATACAATAACAATACTGCTGTGACAAAAGTTCCCATACACCGATGGTACAGACGGAAGTTGACAACAACACGATCATAAGCGCGGGTTGTTAAATGCGGATGAAGATACATAACTAAGCTTAACGGTGCGGGGTACGTCAACCAGCTCTGAAGATGTACCGGGCAAAGTTTACTTGCTGCGGTCGAAAAGTTTAGATAAACCTGCACGACATCAGTGCAGGGATGGTTAAATAACCACCTTTTGGCATGGCCAGCAGATCCGGCGAGTCATCCACCAAAGAACATGTCATGCTGATCGTAGCTGACACAGGTCCAACCTATTCGGCCCCTGGCCGAGGATGCTCTCGAGCTCTGGATCTCGTCTCCTTTTATACTACTCGTGACGTCACAGGTGCAGGCTCCAACCAATCATCGGTCGAGCAACAGCCAATCAGCGCGTAGCTAATAATAACACAGTCGAATGTTCTAGAACATTCTAGAAGATTCAAGATTCAAGATTCAAGATTATTTATTCAATAATTCCAGGATAAACGAATTCACAAATCATACCAGGTTGTCCGCCTAAGGCAGTGCCTATTGTTATGGCGGACACCTTACACACATATATACAGGTATGTATAAATTAGACAAGACAGTACTTACACAAACAATTATAAATTCAGACATTACATTTACTACTTCCTTATTAACCCTTTGACCCTTGATCCACATAAACAGTTTAAATTTCAAAGAGGAAATATCTCAATTCGCGGTTCAAGAGGAGACCACCCCTCCCCACACCCCCAACACCCTCCTATAACCCCCCCCCCCCACCCACCCACCCCCCCCCCCCCCCCCACCCCACACCCAGAGTTCACCACCGGTTCAATTATCTTGTCAGTCATTACAGTGGAAAGAAAAACTCCTGGTGTGGGCCTCTCTCAGTCCGCGAACCAACATATAATACTGTAACAGGGTGTGTGTAAGAGTTAGTCACTTGGGTTATTATTATTATTATTATTATTATTATTATTATTGTTATTATTATTATTATTATTATTATTATTATTTAGCGATACATATGGGTAGTTAAATAAGGACATGACAGTTACGTAACAGACAAGCACAGAACATAGTCAAGTTCAATAATATACATGGATGTCTATGATTATAGATACAACAATAAAGATGTATATATTTTTGGGGGAGGGTACTTTTACTTATAATGATGATATACTGTTTACAGGATGCTGGCTAATGGGGAGCATCCTTGGACACGGGAAGGGGGATGGAGGGGAGGGGTGCTCATTCTCCTGCTCGTCCTGTAGTTTGTTACTATGGTAATTGAAATTATTATTGGATATAATAGCAAGTGGAATCATCTAGTCATAATTCTAGTAGTAGTAGTAGTAGTAGTAGTAGTAATAGTAGTAGTAGTAGTAGTAGTAGTAGTAGTAGTAGTATGTCTGTCCGTGTGTATTGCTCATGTAGTTTATGTCTGCTTCTAGTGTTATGTTGGTGGATGTTAATATTGTTTATAAAGAAGGGGGCTATAGATTTGGGTAAAGTGTCGTGGTGGAAGTCTTTGACAATAGTTAGCATTTGAGATTTTCCTATGTCGGTGAGCTTAAGCAATTTCTCTGCTTTGAACATGTTTTGGCCCTCTGCTGGCCTAGAAAATAGTTTGCTGCTTTTTTTTGGAGACTGAATTTTGGATATTCTGTTTTTGTAGGTGTTAGTCCAAACAGCGTTGCAGTAAGTGAGGTGCGGGAGGATCAAGATGCTGTACAGTGTTTTAACCGTGGCCTGTGTCATATATGGTTTTAGTCTTTGGATGACACCTATTCATTCCTCTTGCTACTTTTGCAGTAACTGTTTCGATTTGTTTGGCCCAGGTCAGGTTTTTATCTAAATATACTCCTAGGAACTTTGCATAAGGGGCCTCTTCAATTTCCTTATTGCTAATATACAATTTTGGAACCTCTTAATTTATTAATTCTCTAGATTTTGAAAATAACATATAGTTTGTTTTATCCACATTTAGTGATAATTTATTTAGTGAAAACCAGTTAGTAATTTCTTCCATTTCCTCATTTACATTTTTATATAATGTAGCTATGTCTTCGTCAGAGCAAAAGGCATTGGTGTCATCAGCAAATAGTATTAGTGACATATGTTTGCAAATGTTAGGCAGATTGTTCATATACAAGAGGAACAGCAGAGGGCCAAGGATGGACCCCTGAGGGAGACCGCAAGTTAGTCTCCTATTTTCAGAGCAAGTTGCATTGAATTACACACATTGCGTTCTGTCAATTAGATAACTTTCAAACCAGATGAGTGCACTTCCTCGGATTCCATAATAGGCAAGTTTTTCTAGTAGGATTTTATGATTGATAGTGTCGAAAGCTTTTGAAAGATCCAAAAAAATGCCTATTATGTGCTTTTTATTTTCAATTGATTCTATTATTTTTTCTGTCATTTCAATTAGTGCTAGCATTGTTGAATGTTTTTCACGGAATCCGTATTGTGATGTATAGAGGATTGACTTTTTATCTAAGTAGCTGATAAGCCGATTGTACATAAGTCGTTCCATTAATTTGGAGAAAAGTGGAAGTATTGAGACAGGTCTATAGTTTGTGAAATTAGATGAATCCTTTGCTTTGTATATAGGTGTTACTCGTGCTGCTTTTAATTTTGATGGAAATATGCCTTGAGTGAAAGATAAGTTACAGATGTGGTTAAGGGGTATTAGTGGCACCAACGTGCAATGTTTGAAAATACTCCACTTGAAACCATCCAAGCCAGCACTTTTTGCAGGATTTAGTTTGTTAAGAATGCTAAAAATTTCTTCATTTGTGACCGGGTTAGCGAAAAAAGAGGATTGATAGTCGCCTGTGAGATAATCACTATATTTATTAGAGGATGTTGATTTGATTTTATCTGAAAGTGTTGGGCTTATATTAACAAAATAGTCATTGAATCCTGTTGCAATTCCTAAATCATCAGTTATTATCTTGTTATTATAAAGAAATTGTATTTGTTGCGTTTTGCGGTTATTTTTATTCAAAAGTGATTTAATTATTTTCCATGTTTCATTTATGTCATTCTTGCATAGTTCAAATTTGTTATGGTAGTAAGTTTTCTTGGCTGTTTTGATTATTTGGTCCAACTTGTTTCTGTATTTCTTGAATTTCTGTTCATTATGCTTTGTTTGACATTTGATAAACGTCAAATAAAGTTTATGTTTTTTATGACAGGCAGCTATCAGTCCAGTTGTTATCCATGGTTTAGTCGGGTTGTGTTTAAATTTCTTCTTTTCTTTCATGGGAAAGCTGTTTTCGAAGATGTGCGTGCAAATTTCATGGAACTTGGTGTAGGCACTTTCGCAGCACTGTATGTCTGTTACTGCATGCCAATCCACCTCAGACATGTATTTTTTAAATTGTTCAATATTGACCTGATTTATTTCTCTGCATTTAATTTTTTCATATTTGAATGGCTTTGTGCAGGTCAGCTCTCTTTCGAGAAGAAAAATTGGTAGGTGGTCTGATGTGTCAGTAACGAGAATTCCTACCTCCGATTTATTAATGAAGTTAATGTTATTGCTGAATATATTATCAATAATTGTGGCCGAAACATCACCTATTCTAGTCGGTTTTGTAATGGTTGGGTAGAATGAATGAGCATTTAGTAAGTTTATAAAGTTTTGTGTATGAAAGCAAGTTTGTCTCATCAGGTCAGTATTGTAGTCACCCATGAGGTAGACAGTTTTGTTTTCCTTTTGAATAGTCGCCAAAGTTTTTCCTAATAGTTCAATAAGACGTTCCTTATCGCCTTTAGGTGATTTATAAATTGTACCTACAATTTTGTTTTTTCCTTTCGGTGTTTGAATTTCGATAAACATTGTTTGAATATGTTCTTCAATATTAGAAAGGTCATCTCGCTCAATGAATTGGACATTTTCTTTAACATACATGCCTACACCACCTCCCATGCCCGTGGTTTTGTGCTTTTCAACAAATGTGTAGTTCTTTATATTGATAAGGTTAGTAGGTGAATTTGCATGTATAAATGTCTCTGTAATTCCAATAATTCCAAATTTATGTGCACTCATATCTAGGAGACGGTGTAACTTGTCGATGTTCCCTATGAGAGATTGCATGTTGGTAAATAGAAGTGAGAAGGCTATGTGTTCTTTGTTTCCTAGTAGATTGTCATTGAATGTTTTTGGATGGGATGTATTCACAGGTTGGTGCAGATATATTTAGATCATTTCTAGTGTCAGCATGGTTAAATTGGGATAGGATTAATTCGATTGGGTTTAGAGTGGGTTTTTTGTCGTCAGTAGCCTCAGTGGTAGTAGGGTTATAGTATGGATTTAGAACAGCCAGTGTGAAGTCTGTTTTGTCATTGTAATGATTGTACGGGAAAAGTGACTTGTTACAGTTGGTACACCACCAGCAGGTGTCGTCAGCTTCGAGGTTGCGATAGTCAGATGTTGTTAATTTGGAGCAACTTAGATGAATCCATGTGCTACATAAGTCACATAATAGTGCTCTCTGATTATTCTTAACATGTTTCCTACAGGATGAGCAAGGGAATTTAGCGGGCATGGGTCAGGTTAGTGGGAATATGGACAGGGAGGAAATAAGGCAAGGGAATTACTGAAGAGAGGGAGGTTATTGGGGTCATTTGGAGGACTGAATAGATTTCTCTATTTGGCTGTAATATTGGTTATTATCGTGATTTAATTGTATATAACACCATCTAACCAGTGGATACACTTGATGAGATGGGTCAAGTGTCAAATTGCAATAAATAAGAATTGTGGGTGAGTTACTAAAAGTAAAATTGATAACCTGTTATCATCAATCATTAATTGATCATTGGTTAGTATATAAAAACCAATAACATGTTGAGTATTTTTGCAACTTATCAGACCGGAAGCCGTTGCTGCCTAAGGCAGCAACAGCCTCCAGTCAAACCAATTTCAAAATACCCAGCAGATTATTTCTTGAATTATTAAGAATCTGTCATGCGTGAGGCTTGATTTGTAGGGGGTAATTATCCTTGAACATGCTATAATTATTGCGTTCAAAATGGGTAAAAATGAGAACCTGTTATCATCAATCATTAATAGATCATTGGTTAGTATATGAAACCAATCATCGATCACAAAAATAGTAACAATTCCCAACACTAATACAGAGTGCATAGTGATACAAACACATTGACAAACGCTGTTCAACATACAGGCATATGACGCTACTTTTCAGGAAGCATATGTGGGACGTTTGGTGTCTAAGACATTAATTCTTTCAGCACTGAAATAGTATGTTATTTTAGTAGTATGAATATTTTTGCAACTGCCCGACTGGAAGCCGTTGCTGCCTAAGTCTCTTGCGATCTCGCTCATAGGCTCATATACGCTTGTGGCTCTACCCAGGGGGCCGTGTTCAGGGAACAAATCCAGGACGGCGGCGCGTACCCAGCTTGGCTGGTACGGCCAGTACCTGTCCGGTCGATCTGAACTACACACCTACAGGAGTAATTTCATCGAACATGCACCGATTATAGAAGAAACTATCACACTGCTTCAGCGGAATTCCGGACAGCGAAGGAATATACATCATCGTCATCATCAGGCGAACCTCCAATGTTGGAGTGATTTGAGCAGGCTTGCAGCTATGCCTTAAGTGACTTCCAATCTGGCTATGCCACGCCACCTGTATTTCTACTGCTGTAAGCATCAGCTATTGCATTGCCACATATACTTCTACTACTGTAAGCGTCAGTTATGGCGTCATGGAGACACTGATGGCAGGACTGGCATCTGACATCTATTTACACTATTTATACTATTAGAGTGTATTCACAACTGGGCTCCCGATACAGGACCTGCCACTCAATGTCAGTACTTTTATGTTCCCTATGGCACAGACACCACATGAGACGAGACTGGCGGCTTTACGTCGCCTCCAAAGGACATGTCATGTGAATGACGTGTGAAATGGCATAGGGGTTTTAAACCTTGATCACATGCCCGAACACGGGATCGAACCCAGCATTTTGGATTGGAATGTGCAGCACAACGGTAATAAATCCAATACGCAAGTAGGTAGCATCATCGAATTCGGCACATACATTATATTATGAGTGGCTAGAACATGTTTTAGGTTCGAGTGAAAAAGTCAGAAATCGAGGTCACGGGCTCACTTAGTACATTTCTATCCATTAATCAGGACTGCAAGTAGGTAGAACCACCAAATGTTGATTATTACGAGGGCTAGAATACCTTTTAGTTAGTGCATACTGGAATACACATGTTGGCCATAACTCTGGAAAGAAAGAAGGTCGAACAACCAGATTTAGCACACACATTCATATTGCGACAGCTTATGACTGCTTTGAGTTTGAGGACAGCGGATCACCTATCTATGCCATGAGGGTCACTAAATGCATTGTCAAGACAGAGCACAAAGGCGTGAGTCAGCATCTCCCTCGAGTGCAGCATTATTATTATTATTATTATTATTATTATTATTATTATTATTATTATTATTATGTCATGAGGGTCACTAAGTGCATTGTCAAGACAGAGCACAAAGGCGTGAGTCAGCATCTCCCTCGAGTGCATTATTATTATTATTATTATTATTATTATTATTATTATTATTATTATTATTATTATTACATGTAGTATTATTATTACTCACACCGCCGAAGGCCGGTGTGAGTAGAGCGGTTGGTGCCGTCTGTCTGTGTACGTGTGTGTTGAACTGTATTCATGTCTGTGTGCATGCGTACGTGCGCGCGTGGGTGCGTGCGTGCGCGTGCATGCGTGTGTGTGTGTGTCCGCGTGTGCGTGCGTGCGTGTGTGCTTGTGTGCGTGCGTGTGGTGGTGTGTGCGCGCGCGGATTCACACTACAGCAATGATTTTAAGTCACACTGGTTTAAAGATATTCATCAGGATTACATAGCAATTGGGAAATAGGATCCTATAATATATATGATGAAATGGAATAATTACTGTTAGGGAGAAACAGTTGAAGCCCATGGACACATTATTAATTGTCTGCCGCAAGACAATAATTTCAATAGAGTTAATTAACATATAACCGAAGTAATTTTAGAGATGACTTCATCTTGGTCAAAGGAAAAATGTATTATCTTAGTCAATAAGTTAAAAGTCTCGGGCAATGTAACTCAATTAAAATTTATTTTAATATGATAACTATTCTATCAAAGGTTTTTCCAATGATGATAGCCATGACACGAGGGGCCAGGGCGTAAGGGACCTTTCCAATTTATCCATCTATCATATGATGTCATAATTAACTACGTGACGTGTAGGATGACGCCATTATCAATTATAGGATGAATGACTCGATTTAGTCAGTCTTGAACGATTTATCGTACTACACGTCGTACGAATTGTATGTCTTTGCCTATGGCAGCAACAGCACAATTCTAATTAGTTTCAACATATTCAACAGCTTACCTGTATAGTTTTCTGGAAATTGATAGTCAGGGAGTTCAGAGAGCGATCGATCCCAACATGATCAAAGAGCTTATTTAGAGATGGGCGGAGTAGGCTCTATCTAAAACTGGAAAGGGCCATTATGCGACCAGCAAACATTCAATCAGCATAGACAGAGTGCCATTATTCCGTAGATCTGTAGCAGACCGGGAATGAGCTAGAAAATAAATGTACATGCATATCACTACTACTCCATTCCACCAATTTCTTCCAATGCAGCACACCTCAAGCAACACTTGATTGCATCATGTTAAGATCATGCGCGGTAACACGTAGTCCAAGGCATATAATATATATGAGTCTCAAGGTAGGTGTTAAGCTCATGTCCAGCGACACATGGTCTGGAACTATACAATATCTACGAGTCTCATCTTTGCTGAAATGATGAATGAAGACTGCAGTGGGGGAGATGAACAGCAGCGGGTTGGGGTGGGGTGGGGAGGGTGGTGGTGATGTGGCAGAACAATTAGTGAGGTGACATGAGCAAAGGGTGAGACAAGCCAGGGGTAAGGCATAGGCAGAGGCTGAGGAATAAGAAAGAGAAGAATTGTAATAGATTTAATGCCACAATGTCAGATTGCTAAATTCAATTCGCTTTCCTTTGCTAAATGTTCATTTTTGAAACATAAACATTGTTTTCAAAATGTTCACTAGACGTTCTTCTACTGATTCTACAGAACATATTTCTCTGACATAATTTATTTAAGATCCATGATTTTTTGTAATTTATGGGATCTTTAACCCTGTCATGGTGAAACCAGCCAAAACCGGTCTCTGTAGTTGTCTTGAAAACTCAAAAATAGGCTTATCTTGGTCTGAAAATGGCTGTTTCTCAATACCATTGCAGAGGCTGTGTATGGCTGGCTTGC
The DNA here is from genome assembly GCA_034401795.1 of Chaetoderma sp. LZ-2023a. NCBI lineage: Eukaryota > Metazoa > Mollusca > Caudofoveata > Chaetodermatida > Chaetodermatidae > Chaetoderma > Chaetoderma sp. LZ-2023a. The sequence goes on along the minus strand of CM067362.1, from coordinate 59,163,779 downwards.
CCATTAATCGGTTAAGATGAGTGGTTATATGGCCACCCATATTAAAGAACTGCCATCCCTTGGCCCCAAAAGCAAGTATCTATTAACAAGGTGGGTTTGACTGTAACGTATATCAGAATAAAAATTGTCAAAAGATTGTATATTGTCAATTAAAGCTGATCTGCCATGTTATAAATAACAGTGTTTATGCCTACTAGTAACACAGTGCTATCAATAAATTTCCGTTTTCAGTAAATCTGTTATGAGTCCAGGTTTTGTTACCTTAAACAAGACTCGCCTAAAATTCCTCGCACGTTATAAAAGAATTCACTCAGTATATAGAGCTTGCAGTCAACTGTTAGTAATACAGATGTGACACCTCTGCATATCTCTGCACCTTGTAGTGCTTATCTGTCAAATGCGCAGGTAACCCTCCTCCCGACTAACTGATATCTTACTGCAGTGAGAGAATCGTTTTATGGCTGCTGAGAAGTGCTGCGCGTGTTTTGTTAAACCTTTTAACACTCATATGAGCAAAAAGATGACTTCTGCAGTGGCCTTGAGAAATGTGCATTTGCAGAGCAAGAGACGAGTATCTTTGAGAATTTACCACTGGAATGATTAGCTCGGTAACCGAGCCAGTCATTCCACAGTGTCAAAAATAGTGTTCTCTTGGTCTGCAAATAGACATTTTCTATGAGAAAATTTAAATTTTCTTGAACAAATTCGAGGGGTAAGGGGTTAATGAATCAATGCCCAGACTCATAATAGAGTTGCCGAACACGGACATTCATTGATAACACTATGTTATTAGTAGGCTTACACACTGCTTTTTGGCATGCCAGATCAACTTCAAGGGGCATGCATGGACGTGCAATGTAATGATGATTAGATGGATGAGGTGAAATAAAACACTGTTATATGGCAAGATACAAGCAAACCATAGCGGAATATTGATGTATTGTCATGACAACGATGAGCCGATAATAGATGACGCAAAAACCTTGAATGCTTGTTTAGTCTGGCGTGGACAGAACATTGACGTCTGGTGAGGATATATTTCTAATGTCATATAAATGTTATCACATGTTGAACAAAGCTACCGGTAATATCATGCCATATCATTTTGAAAGCAAGTTGACTAATAATATGGTTTGTGACGTAAATGTGGTGCACCACTGTGTTCGATCAGTAACAACATTTGACAACTTTTATTAATTTATAAACTGCATAAATAGAGAATCTGGAACGAGGTCACTTTTCATATCCCTATTATGGACCGAGTTGAAAATTATCAATTTGCACGAGCTTTAGCGAGTGCAAAATTGATAATTTTCAACGAGGTTCATAATAGTGATATGAAAAGTGACCGAGTTTGAGATTGTATTTATCATATAAACTGTAATTTTGAAATATTTGCCAATAGTTGCTGGTGTGACTTTTATCTGATTTCTCATTGTTGATTTTCGCGAAATTTTATGATACAAGGAATATATTCTGTTGAATATTCTAAAACTAAATTTGAAGCTGCTGCTGCCTATGGATTCAAAATATTCAACAGCTTTCCTGAGTAGTTGTCTTGAAATTGAGAGATTTGGGGTTAAACCTAAAAATACATCGATCTTTAAAAATGGCAAAGACACAATTTTTGAAGGTTTACCACTGGAATGACTGGCTCGGTTATCGAGCCAGTCATTACAGTAGAAAATTGTCAAAAATAGTCTTCTCTTGGTCTGCAAATGGACATTTACCAAGACCACTGCAGAAGCCCTTTGTTGGCTGATATGGGGGTTAAAGCGTTAAACAAAAATACCTTAAAACCTTTGACCTCTAGACATCGTCATTTGGCTGGGACAAGTTACGGCACCAGAGGAGATAACTGCTCAATAAAGCGTTAATTGTCATTACAATATATAGAGAAGCTGACGAAGTGATTATACAGCGCAACAACGCTCCTGTTAACTCCTAGTGTGTCAACTTAACCTTTTATTGGTCAAACCGATCCAAAAAATCAACTTTGCAGTTGTCTTCAGACATGGCTATTTGAAAGACCTAGAAAAGAGTATTTTTTAATATTTACCACTAGAATGACTGGCTCGGTAACCGAGCCACCGAGCCAGTCATTCTAGTGGTACATTTTCAAAAATACTCTTCTCTCGGCCTGCAGATAGACACTGGCTAAGTAAAAATTTTAATTTTCTTTACTATTACCCCTTTAATGGTCAAGCCGACGAAAAGAAAATTAAGTGGTAAATTTGTAAAAAAAAAAATGGTCTTCCAAAATTAAGATATCGACCATCAAAATGTTTAATTGATATGTCAAGTAGTATTTTGAGCGCTTTGAGGCGCTGTAGACACAAGAAGAGTTACACGTGAGAACAAGCATTTTGTTGGCGTATTGCGTTGGTCTAATTATTATATCTTATTGATTTTAAATGATGCAGGTAAATGGCCCGCTGAGCAAGTTGAAGATAGCCGGAGATGTAAGAGACCGCAAGCAAATCATTCACCCGCCCTGTGAGTATTCAGGCTGGACATCTATCATATGACGTCATAATCAGCTAAGCGGCGTATAGGATGACGTCATAATCATTACGACATAAATGATTCTATTTGGCCCATCTATAACACTTAATAGTCCGACACTTTACTATTTAATAAACATGCTGTTGAATATTTTGAAACTAATTTGACTGGACGATGTTGCTGCCTATGCGTCCAGTCAAATTAGTTCCAAAATATTCAATGGCTTACCTGTATAGTTTTCTGGAAATTGATAGTCAAGTAGTTCATCGATCGATCCCAACACGAGCGAGGTGTGGGTGGAGCTTAGCTAGAGATGGACGGGGCATAGCTAAAAATGGAAAGGCCCATTTTCCATCATCTTATTTATTATGCGCAAGAGCAGACGCAATACAGAATCATTGCATCTGATAAACAGCATGGTTAACGCTTTACCGTTCAAGCCGGCCAAACACAACTTCTGCAGTGGTCTTGAAAAATGTACATTTGCTGACTAACATATGACTAGGCCCTATTCATGAAAATATACAGTTCGAATGACTGGCTCATTAACCGAACCAGTCATTCCAGTGGTAAATTTCCAAAATAGACTTTAGTAGTATGGCCGTGAGGTAGGCGCCCACTCTCATTGGTCGAGAGTTCTGTGACGTCATCTCATTAGCATATTAGCCCACACACCTTTATGAATGGGTGTGGGCTAATTAGCTAATGAGCTGACGTCACAGAGCTCTCGACCAATGATAGGGGGTGCCCACTGCACGGCGGTGGTTAAGTTTTAGTGTGGGATCATCTCACCAGCTCAACCTACACAGTAGGTAAAACCACCACCCCACCCTGTACTATATCTCCAACCCCATAAATTCACATTTTGGGGTTGCTACAGCCTAGAGTTGTTACGGGTAAAGATTCCATTTTGTAAAATCCAATTGATAACTGAAAAATAAAAACATGAAATGATATGGACTGTATGATGTTAGGTGTACAACTTTATTGAGGGCAGTGGCATAGGGCTAGCCCCCACAACCCCCACAATCACAGTGGGGTGGGGGGGGGCTCAGGCTTGGAAGGGGCCCTGTGATTCCATGCAAATAAATATGTTTCGGTTGGGGGAGGGGGGGGGGAGACTCGTTCCGTATTCCATATGGCAGTGTGTTCTGTCTTTAAGAGGCCTAATCATAGATTGTTGTCTGCTTCTGGCTTCCCTGACATGTGTATAGTTTTGATATTATTCCTAATCTTACTGGTGACAGTGGCCAGTGCTGAGGGATTATTCTCAAAACTAAAATTAATAAAGAACTATTTAAGAAGCACAATACCACAGGAAAGGTGAAAGGGCCTTGGTTTACTGAGCATTGAATCAGAATGTGCACATCAACTGAACATGGAAAAGGCAGTTGATAATGTTGTACAAATGAGAGCAAGAAAACTGACCTTTTAAAGTAGGTACCCTTACATAACTGATGATTGGTCTATGAACAAATTTATTGAACTATTGTACGTTTGTAATTCATCTTATCTTGACCTCGAATGAGATTACTTTTCTCTCCTCAAATTCTATGATTCACCTTTGATTGGCTTTGAAATGCATCAAAATCAAAGCCATGTCCCACTCATCTACTCATATTTTGTAGCTGCATCATGAATTGATGTCCATGATGCATATGGCTCCCATAATTATACCATAGAGACTCATAAGCTTTTGGGTGCGTCTCCCTTAGGCAGACACTCTCTCTCTCTCTCTCTCTCTCTCTCTCTCTTTCACACACACACACGCATGCATGCACGCACACACATATGCACACATGCACGCACGCACGCACACACACACACACACACACACACACACACACACACACACACACACACCATTGTTAAACTCCACAATGACCTCCAGAGCTAATGTAAGAAAGGCCATCTGCAGCCATATATATTTCATAATTTTAACACACATATAACCTCTGCTAATTCAATTTCTGATGTGGCTTTGTACAGAGGTTGGTAGAGGTGGGGGGGGGGAGAGGGGGTGGCCCTTGAACTAATTATTGCAGGGGAGCCCTGGTCAACCTTGCTACGCTACTGATTGAGTGTAAGGTGATTTGTGAAAAAACATGAACTTTTATCCTGATTGTAGAGATATCTACTATTGAAACACTGCAGATCTAAAACACAAAGTGTTCCTTATGACTGTTAGTGCTCAAGTGATTTGTAATGTAGGCACCGTTTTATAGATAGCCAAGTTTGGCATGTTAATTAAAGACATGGTCGAACCTGATTGGTTAATCTCCCCTCCCCATGTTTCACAACAGGAAGGGTGAAATAGCTCGTGATCTCGTGGCTTAAGCACTTAGAAACCTATGACTCAAACTAAAAGCAGTAAAACTGTCTTAGAGGAATCATTATGAAATATATTACTGTCCCAACCAATACCTTAGGACTCGATCTTATATATTTTATAACAAAATTTAAATATGTTGTGTGACTCGAATGCTTAGATATAATGAGTAGTCACTTAAAAAGTGGTGAGATATTGAATGGGTACTGAGTTGTATGATTGGGTGAAAAGTTATGATTAATCACTTAAAAACTCCATTAATATTCCTTGTGTAACTTACACCACAAATTCAAATGTAGTGGGTGCACAGAATGATTGGCTGAGTGAAATAGGTGGGAAAGATATGATTGCTCAGCTAAAAAATCCTATGTTTCAGCCTAAAAGTGGTAGGTGCCCCGATTGCTTGGCTAAGAGGAATGGGTGGGAAAGCCATGATTGATCAGCTAAACAAGGGGCCCAAGGGGCCTGTATTGCTCACCTGGACCTATTGACCACTGACATATCTGAACAAAATGAGATGACCACTGGAACTAGATGATATTTCATGAGTTTTGAATCAATCCCCCAAGCGGTTTCGGAGATTTTTAAAGACATTTTAAACTAGAGCCAACCTCCAGAGGATCCTTCTAACCAAATTTGGTTGAAATCTATCAAGAAGCCAAGAAGATACGTTTTGACAGTTTTCGATAAATTTTTGCACAAAATCCTTTTTACCCCAAAAATTGAAATATATAAAATCTGAATAGAAGTTCTAGAGCATACCTCCGTATGATCATTCTAGCTAGATTTGATTGAAATCTGCAAAGAAACTAAGGAGAAGATGCATTTTGACACTTTCATGTAAATTTGCAACAAAATCTAAGTTTTTTCCGCAAAAAAATGAAATATAAAAAATTTGAATAGTTCTAGAGCCATGTCGGTATGACCCTTCTAGCCAAATTTGGTTGAAATCTGTCAAGGAGATGCGTTTTGACACTTCAGCAAATCTTTCACATCTTTCCTAATTAAGTCAATACCCATCTATCTATCTAAGCAGAATATGATTTTTCAAATTTTATCACTCAAATGATTAGTTTTATATTAGAATTAGACATTCCAGTATAAATTTGAGGAAATAAGCCTCTACTTGCCTATAGATGAAAGCTTATGACTCTAAAAGCAAAATGATCGTATTAGACAGGTTAAGCTTTTTGTAATACAAATTATTGCTTATGTAGGTTTATTGAACTCAACAGCCACATATGACATCTATCCAAGCTGTACTTGTATCGAATCCAGTGTGCGTTCGCGTGTCACTAAACATTACCAGGGAAATATGTTATTCCTTCCTTCTGCTAATGTGTGTAACAAAAGGATAGTCTATTTTAGGGACAGGTATTCACATAACTGATTAGTGAATATTTTGAAATCTTTTAATACAATAACTGATTATATTATATATTAAGTCAATCAAGTGAGTTCATAAAAACAGTCTTCCTATACTCGCAAGTCACAAAACCACAAAGCCGTGATAAAATAAGAATTGTAACGAGCATTTTGTGTATGTATTGATTGGGATACTTATGGGCAGCTCTTAGACCTTGTATCGTTTTACCCACTGAAGATAATGATAATTACAAGGGTATGAATAGATTTTAACTGTCTCACCGCTGGAAGACACCAAACAATTATTTCAATGAGCAAAAACTCTTGACATGCTGAATATTTTGAAAACAATTTGACTGAAGATCCGGAGATATAACCCGTGGAATATGTCGTCTGCAAACTCTCAGCAGTCAGACAGTTAATTCAGCATAGAATAAATATTTACTTACCCGTTGAATTGCATCTCTGTCCAAATGATATCACCATCAGACAGTGATTTTGACACCAAGTTGAGTAGACGTGGCTTTTCACAAAAAATGTTTATCATGGAAGACATGAATACTGACTACCATATCCCAAGAATACGTAATGAATGTGAACATTTCAAGCTTTGTGAGGAAATATTTCTAAAGAGTTTCACAGATAATAGGATCACATTTTGGAATATGCTGTCATGTCTAGAATTCTGCTGTATCATTAATAAAAGGCTCCACATTGACTCTCACCCCGTTTTCAGATATCTATATGATAAGATACTCAAGGTTAAAGACACTGATATTGCTGACCTAAAAATGATGAAGAAGAAGAGAATGTCAGTGAGACGTCAAAAGAAAATGTCTAGTCAAATATTACCCTATAATGAACCTTATAATTATCATATTGTCCCTTATTAAAAGGGGTGTTTTGTAAATATGCTATGCATAGTTACTTCTCTATTTTATGTGAAATAGCAAATTCGGCCTTTAAGGGTGTCTTAAGTATTTTTAGTTAAATTATTACATATCGTTTTACAGGTGGACCAATTTCACCCGGCCCATAATTAAAGAATGGGGGGTTTTTTTTTTTTTTGTTTTTTTTTTTTTATGCCAAGACACCTTTCACAGTGTACGGAGGGGATAATAATGGCGTGTTTCTGAATAGTGTAAAAAAAATGTTTAATTGTCCATTTGCTTTCAGTAAGGATATTTCTCTTGTGCAGCAAAAACCTCCTAACAATGGCAAATTTAGCATCAGATCCAATGGCCGGTATTACGAGGGACTGTGCCATCGTCATAGATGATGATGATGATGATGATGATGAAGAGACCGAATTACCATCACCTACTATGAAACGGTCATTGTCGTGATGTTGGTTCTGAGAATACAGAACCACCAGAGAAGAAGAAAGTGATGTCAGTGAAATCATATTGGAATAAATTAGAACCAATATCGCCTGTATTGCTCGATGAAAGTGAAAAGCCCTATTGCATGTCTTTCAACCCAAACTTGGCGCTTTTGAATTGTATGGCTCCGGGTTGTATAGAGGTAAAATGACCCACTTGATGTATCATCACTGCCGTGTACGAGTACGACACCAGATTTCAGGCTGAATGATGATGAACTTCTTCTCAGCATCTTGAATGAACTTAAGAGCTTCAATATTGATATATCTGTGAGTAAATAAAAAAATGTATTATTTATTTATTACTCTCCTCAATTAGCAGCCCAAAATAAGTGTATTTTCAAAATTTACTACTGTATTAACTGAAGCAGTTAATACAGTATTAAATATTTAATATATCACTTATATTTCGTTGTTATTTAAAGATTATTCATATGTAGAGCATAATTCCACTCAAAAATTTTCATTAAACGTAATATAGAATATTTTGGAAATTTATTATTAGAACGAACAGCTTATTTATGTTACATTCTAGTAATAAATATTCAAAATAGGGTAGATGGCATGCTTATATTTTGAAGCTTATTCAGTATATACAGTTTTAATTACCACCCCCCCAAAAAAAAATAATAATATGTATAAACCCTATTACACGTTATTTAGAAAATTTACTACTAAAATGACTGTTACATTTTCCAATAAGAGGATATTTAAAAAAATGATTTGTAACATTATTTTAAGTTAAACAAGAGGCCTAATGGCCTGTCGCTCACCTGCAACATTAACATTTGAAATACTGGGTAGTTCATATCTCATGAAAATATATTTCGTGAAACTTCTACAGGATGACAGATAGATTCTATGTTTTAATACGGAATAATCTTCGTAATAAGATCTTAGTAAATCTACCAAGACAATTTGACTGGAGAATCATGTTTGTACTCCAATTTTGAATCCAAATATTTTACAATTTTTCAAGAACTCTAGTGAATAAATCTGACAATTTCTTTCAGGAATTCAACCGCATAACTGCAGATGTATTTTAGCTAAACTGAATGGCAGTCAAGGTCTCATCTCTCATGTTCAAAATATGAAGTTAATCATCAAGTTTTCGAGTGAAAACGATTTCTATAATCCCTGCCGATAATGATTTAGAGTAAAATCTCATGACTTGATAATTCCAATTATAGTGTTCACTAGGTGTATAAATTTGATAATAAACTGAATTTATAACTTTGATAGGTGCCAATTTTTTTAACTGATTTGGCAAAAAATGTCAATGGAATAACAAAATTAACATTCTTAGATAAATGTCTGTGTCGACTCGTATGACAGTCATGTTCCTTGGCATGTTTGGACGTTAATGAAAATGAAATGGTGTTAGGGTCAACTGAATTTCACGCTCATCCATGGGCAATTTTATGTTGGTAAGAGATGATGGACATATGAAGTACAATTGAATAAGGCTAATTCTGGAATGATGGTTCGGATGAAGTATATGAAATGTGACATAGAGGTGGCACTATGCGAGGTTGTACTTACTATACAACAACAGATGACATCGCTAAGTTACAGACAGAATTTGCTTTTAAGTAATTACTGACCATGGATTACAAATTCTAACTGATATCATGATGCATGTCATTGTAAAATCCTGTCATTCCATCTCCGCTACCTCTCACTATGTGCATGCTGTGAGTAAAGGGTTAACAAACGTGAACAAGAATATTGTATAACAGGTAACGTTATGTAATATTATCATTTTATGCAACACAAAATTACAATGACATTAGTGACAGAAATAAATGTATGGAAATCTTGAAAAGAACTTTTCAAACGTGGCCACTAGATCAACTTAGTCAATGAATTACTGGTAAAGACAGGAGAGTTCAACTTGTCATATGCTTTTTGGATTTAAAATAAGACGCTTCATTAAGACATCTGGTCGGAAGATTACTAGCATTAAATAAGGAACATAATTTGGACTCATATTAGTATCAATTCAACGTTATTAAAAATACACATTTTTCATGTCTACAATTAGCTATTTAAGAGACACTATCTTCATTACCTACTGCATGTGGTAAGCAACGGGTTAACAAACATGAACAACTGTATATATGGTACCTATGTGTAATTGTAGAACTTTATGTAACTAAGAATTATTAGCATCATATAAAAATTTTGATTACAGAAACTATTTTTAAAACCTAGAACATCGCTTCTAAAACAGTGTCAGTAGCGATAGGCATCACAGGACTGCACTGGACTACATAGTCCATGAATTACAAAAAGAACACTTCAACCTGTCAAGCAAGAGCATCTGCCTTTTGGGTTTAAAAGTTCTTTCATTAACCCTTTAAGACTTGAGACGTCAAAAACCACTTCGGCAGGGGTCTTGAAAAATGTCCATTTTCAGACCAAGAAGACTATTTTTGAAAATGCAATACAAGAATGACTGACTCGATAATCAAGCCAGTCATTCCAGTGATAAATTTTCAAAAATAGTCTTCTGTAGGTTTGCAAATGGACATTTTTATGAGAAAATTAAAATTTTATTAAACAAAGTTGAGGGTTAAAGGTTTAAGACATTTCGTCGGAATATTACCATTTATATGCAGCTCAATCTCGTATACTTACGCGGTTTCATAGAAAAATTATTTGAGCAAATTAATAGTTGCACAGTTTAGCCAATGAGAACTCACTTTAAAATGATAGGCAAGTTAAAACTTACTGTCTAACATTCAATGTAGATGGAAGAGTTCGCCAAGAACGAATCAGTTGAAATGATGTATTAGATATTTCCGATAATTTGATTGGTCAAATCAGGATATCCCATTTATGACGTACATGACGTAGCCACATAAATTATGAGATAACTTTCATTTAAGACTGTAAAAATGTTGATCTTTGATACAGGTTTAGAGACAAACATGTGACATTGAACTTTTTATGCAAAAAAACCTCAGAAGCGTTTTCTAGGGAGATAGATTGCTTGTCTCGTTTCGACCAAGGTTTTCTAGGCAAGTAAATTACAAACCCATGACGAAAAACATACAATTCTGAGTTAACCGTGAATTTTACTGAAACATAATTAATCTCCTTTATGACAAAGTTCTTATGGTAATTGTAAACTAAGAGTTTTGGTGATGATGATAAAGTAGCAAAACAAGTCAACAATTTGCATGGAATAAAAATGCAACTGTAGTCCATGTAGTATCCGTGCATCACGAAGGATACCCCGCCTTCCACTGAACCTTGCCTTTGGCTGAAAGCATGCAATTAATATTGAAGTTTGGTGAACCATGAAGTAGGCCTAATTTGATGCTACAAGTAACATGCATCCATACACCAAGATTGGTTAAAAAAACTCTTAAAACTAAAACCAGGACAGGGATTTTCTATGATAATTAGTGAATTGCGAAAGGTAGCTCATACTGACCTACCTTTAGTATGACCTACCTTTGATACATGATGGATCGTTAGCCTACAATGCATACATACACCACATTTGATTAGTCTAAACCAAAACCACTTGAAGTTATAAAATGGACAACAATTTTCTCTGATGCTCAGTGAACCATGAAAGATAGGTCAGTGACCTACTTCCGATATATAACCAACCTTTAGCCTAAGATACACATCCATATAGCCATAGTTGAATACATGTATTTGTGAAAAATTCTTCAGAATATAGTTTGCACAAAAAATTTGGGACAGACAAACACAATTTTATATGATGTGCAGTAAACCATGAAATGTAGGTTAGGGTGACCTACTTTTCATAGGCTACAAAAACTTAGCCTACAATGCATCCATAAACCAAGTTTGGTTGTAACTGTATAAAAAAAAACCTTGAAACTACAGCCCAGACCATAGTAACTTATGATGTTCAGTGAACTATAAAAGTAGGTCACACTCTTGATGCGTTACACACCTTTCATGCCTTTAGGCTATGATGCATCCCTATGCTGACTAAATATGAAAAACCTTTGAAAATATAGTACGACCAAAGAAATTGGCGACAGACGAATACAAATTTTTATGATGATTACTGAACCATGAAAAGTAGGTCATGGTGACCTACTTTTGACATAGGACAGCATTAGGGTACAATGCATTCATATACTAAATTTGGCTACTGAAAATACAGTTCAGACAAAAAACCCTGGACAGATGATGCATACACGGACAAAGCGATTACTATATCCTCCTGAAATGGAGGTGTGCATAAAAGTTGAAATCTGTCAAGAAGCTAAAGAGGAGATGCATTTTGACAATTTCTGGCAAGGTTTTTTTTACAAAACTAAGATTTTCACCGCAAATATTAACCAATCAAAATTCTAAACAGGAGTTCTAAAGCCCACCACTATAGGATCCTTCCACACAAATTTAGTTAAAATCTATCAAGAAGCTAAGGAGGAGATACGTTTTGACACCTTCCAGTAAATTTTTTACAAAATCTAATATTTTAACCAAAAAAATTGACCAATCGAAAATTTGAATAGGCGTTCCAGAGCCTACCTCCATAGGATCCTTCAAGACAGATTTGGCTGAAATCTCTCAAGAAGTTAAGGAGGAGATACGCTCCGACACTTTCCGGTACATTTTTTTTTACAAAATCCAAGATTTTCACCCAAAAAATGTACCAATCAGAATTCTGAACAAAAGGTTCTAGAGCCTACGACTATAGGATCCTTCCAGGCAAATTTACTTGAAATCTGTCAAGAAGCTAAGGAGGAGATGCATTTTGACACTTTCCGGTAAATCTTTTACAAAATCTATGATTTTCACCCAAAAAATTGACGAATCAAAAATCTGAATAGATGTTCTAGAACCTACTAAGATAGGACCGTTCAAGACAAATTTTGCTGAATTCTGTCCAAAAGCTAAGGAGGAGATGCGTTTTGACACTTTCCGGTAAATCTTTATAAAATCTAAGATTTTCACACAAAAAATTGACGAATCAAAAATCTGAATAGAAATTCTAGAGCCTACCTTCATAGGATCCTTCTAGCCAAATTTGATTAAAATCTGCCAAGCAGAAGTTGGCGGATGGACAACGGATGATGGATGGACAGACGGATGGATGGATGGACAGACAGACGATGGATGTTCGCCATGGCATAAGCTCACTTGGTCATTCAGGCCAGGTGAGCTAAAATGTTATCTTCATTGTTTTTCAGACCCAGATGGATCGATGTAATTTTTTTAACACAGCGGAGAGAGAGAGAGAGAGAGAGAGGGTGGGAGGGAGGGAGAGAGAGAATGATTGCCAGCCTATTTACCCCATGGATGTAACCATCACATGCTTTCATCCTACACGGAATATATATATCACATGGATGTAATCCTCACAAGCTTTTGCCATACATGGATTATAATTATTCGTTAGGAGCCTCGAGTAGTGAGAACATTTATCATTTTATGGAACCCCTTGATACACCATTTTCATTAGCACGATAGTTATCAATGTGATTCGATGGATGTATTAGCTGATTCCAGATACAATACATTCAATACAGAGTTTCTTACAGCGTCAGATTATAGGAGTATAGAATGGATGTTACCGGACGAATTACGTACATTTGATCAAAATAGTAATCTGACTGATAGGGGGTTACAAATAAATAATAACTTAGAAATGAAAAATGAATTACCTGTATTATCCGATGCTGATTTCAAAATGCACTTACGTAGATCAATTTACTCAAGTAAATTTTAAACTACAGAGATAGAATATGAAGTTAGAATCTCTCAGGACCTCAACGTGAATGATTTGTTAGAGATAGATGTATATTCAGAGTCAATTTTCAATCAAATTTTAGAAAAATTAAAAACCCCAGTGAATTCGCAGTCACATGATTACATTATAATCACAATGGAACACCCTACTTTAAAAGTACATGTATTTATTGAATTCAGTATGGTTAATGAGCTATCGGGTGGGTGAGTGCTGGAGGAGCTTTCTAGAGTTGTTCAAAGTAATACTGGAGTCAGCTTTGATGAAAATTTCATTTTTAATTTTCTACACGTTTTCCTGCCCGAGGGTAGTGGATTTGGTGATTTAAAAAGATACTATCTGGCAGACTTGGAAGAAAAAGTTAGAATAAAGAAAGGGTTGATTTCTGTCGCTAATTATGATCATACCGGTTTGGTTAGCAAAAAGTTTAAACATCTATTATTTTAATAATCATTTCTGCTATATTAAAAATTTAACAGCCTATTAGAGTCACATAATTACTGTTTGGTTTGCGATCAAATGTTCTCTAGGTGTCAGGTGCACAATTGTAAATGCATTTGTCATGCTTGTGGCGGAAATAATCAATGTAAATTTAAAGAATATCTTTTCTGTGAAAAATGATCTTGCTGGTTTGTGAATTTAGCTTACTTCAACAGACATTTGACTGAAACATGTGCAAATAAAAAGCATGTCAGAATTGTTATAAAATTTTACCGATTCCCGCATTGAAAGATCTCAATTGCGGCTTGATTAAATGCGTACACTGTCTCGATTTTATGGAAAAAACATATATATCTTTCAAGCAAAATTTCACAAATCAAGTTGAGAGTTTAAAAGAAAAAGTTTGTCTAACGGGTAGGAAGAAAATATCTGATGACATAACTCAGAGATATATTTTTTGGGACGTCGAAACAGACAATAGTTAGGGTATTCACGAGGTTAATTTCATTGTCGCACACAAAGTGTGTTCAAATTGTATGAATGAAGAAATTACTTCACCATGTTTAACATGTGAACCGGGAAATCGTGATTTGGTTTTTAGCGGATATTCAGCATTAGACGATTTCATGCACTGGCTTTTAGAAACTAGTATATATTTTGACAGAACTAGTCGAGTTTTCAGACATATTGATCATATTTGTATTGCTCACAATGGTAAAGCATTCAATATGCATTTTATTCTACAGTGGCTGTATACAAATTCTGAAATAATACCACAATCTATAATTATGAATGGTAGTAAAGTAATTTTTTTTGCAGTAGATGGAATTCAGTTTAAGGATTCGGTCTCATTTGTACCAACAGCGTTATGAAATTTTTCAAAAATGTTTGATATTTCGACACTTAAAGGATACTTTAACTTATCTCGCAAACACTCATGAATACCAATTATATAAAGGTCCATTGCTAATGCCTGAGAAATATGGTATTGAAAATATGACCAAAGATGTTAAAGCAAATTTTGGCATATGGTATGAAAGTGCTAAAAATAACGAATTCGATTTTCAAAAATCATTATATCAATATTGTCCAGCTGATGTAGATTTGTTACGTAAAGGTTGCATGAAATTTCATTCGATTTTAATTAAAGAGGTCAGTATCCCTCCTTTCGTGAACGCTGTCTCATTAGCTTCGTTATGCAATAAAGTTTACAGAAAGTTATTTCTGAATGATTTTAAAATTCCAGTTATACCTACTGGAGGTTTTACCCCAATACGAAAATTTTCAATACTAGGTTGTAGATGGCTTAAATTTGAAGTGAAACAAAGATGGTATTACTCTACAGCAGAGTATGAATGCCTACAACAGTTACCGTAAATTGTGGATTCTCAAAGTTAATAAGGATTAAAAAAAATGGGAATATTTGGATGCAATAATAGGGGTTGGGGGAATTGTAATTTTACTTTAGATGATGAAAATATTGAAATAGTCGATAAATATAAGTATTTAGGTATGCATTTATTTTACAACTGCCGGTATATAACAGCACTAAAACACCTAGCCGAGCAAGCTACTAAAGCCCTATACTCACTATACCGGAGATGCGAAAATATGGATCTACCAGTAAACAAACTACTGAATAAAACTGTTTGATTCAATGATATTACCGATTCTCATGTATGGGTGTGAAGTTTTGACTGCGGAAAACACAACACTAGTTGAAAAAAATACAAATAGGCTTCTATTGACGGTTACTAAAAGTAAACAGGCATACGCCAAAGTTCATGACATACGGTGATATGGTGGATACTCGATATCACTATAAAACATAGAACAATCCTATACTGGGAAAAACTGCTCAATGGCAAAGAAAAAAAGCTATCATGTTTACTTTATAAATATATGTACACTGACTATACCAATAATAACGTACAATGCACATGGATTGGAGTAGTAAGGGCAATATTAAATAGTGTGGGAATGGGTTATCTATGGGAAAGACAGAGCATCACAAGTAACGCAACGAAACATATAAAACAAATACTTATAGACCAATACACGCAATCATGGAGAGGACAGATGAATGCATCTTCAAAGGGAAAAATCTATAACATCTAAAATTTGAAATAGAACCATCCTGTACCAAATTAAATAATACTAATAAACTAGCTTTAACGTGATTCCGAACAGCCAACCACAAATTGCCAATTGAAACTGGGAGGTGGGAGGGCTTAATCAAAGAAGATCGGATATGAAAATTGTGTGACCAACATGACACCGGTGATGAATATCATTACCTATTTCTCCGTAAGATTTTTTAAAAGGACCGAATGACACTACTACCAAAATACTTTCGGGTCAAACCAAACTACTACAAATTTTGCGAACTCTTATGAAATAATAAAATCTCAATTTTAAGTAAGCTATATACATTTATAAGAGTATTGAAACATTTTAAATAGCAAGACAACGACAACAGTGATGATGATGACAACAACGACTACGACTAGGAGGAGGAGGAGGAGGAGGAGGAGGAGGAGGAGGAGGAGGACAACTATGACAACGACATCGACGACGACATTGATGACAATAGCAGCAGCAGCTGCACCTACTACTGCTACCTCTACCGCTGTAGCTACTGCTACTATTACCACTACCACAGCCTACTTACAGCACATCATTCCTGTCGAAAATCAAAAGTATATGTTCGTATAATAACACCTATGTACAATATATATATATATATATATATATATATATATATATATATATATATATATATATACCTGTGCAAAAGTTAAGCACCAGCAAAACAATAGAACGTAGAAACATGATGGTACAACTAGGCTGCCATACTTTTTGTCCCCGCGTTAGCTGACATAATTCCAAGTACGAAATGCACATGCATGCATGACTTCACGCCGCTTGATGTCCGTGCGTGGCGGGAAACAGCACACGTGTTCAGTTATGTAAAAGTCCAGTTTGAGGTGTAGAACATTACATACAGATTTAGGCGACAAGATTAGGAATTTTGTGTTCATGACCGTGGTTTATTTGTACAGAGAGAATTAGCTCTTGATTGTGAACCGCTATGGCAAGACGAAGGTTAAGTGATCGTGTGAAATGGCAAATTATAGGCATGCATACCACTGGTATGTCATGCAGAGAGATTGGCAGACAGCTGAACATTAACCATACTGTAATCAGTCGTTTGATTGCAAAACATGGGCAAACTAACGAGGTGAAGGACAGGCCTAGATCTGGAAGACCGAAGAAGACTACTGCCCGTGATGATCGAGCCCTAGTACGCCTTGTTAGGAGATCTCCATTCACCAACAGCAGAGTGCTCAGCCAGCAATGGGAAACGCGCAATAGAGTGTCAATGTCTACCATCAAAAGGAGACTGTATGCTGCTGGCATGAAAGCTAGGAGACCTGTCAGACGTCCTCTCCTGACTGCACACCACAAAGAGGAGCGTCTGAGGTGGTGCAGCGAAAGAAGACACTGGAACATGAGATCCTGGAGACGGGTACACTGGTCCGATGAAAGTCGGTTCCTGCTTCATGCCACAGATGGTCGAACTCGTGTATGGAGGTCCAGACGCACGGCGTACGACCAACGTAACATCATGGAAGAAGTTCCATTTGGTGGAGGTTCCGTTATGATATGGGGGTGCATCTCATTTGATTGTAAGCTGGATCTGTTGACTGTACCTGGAACACTAAATGGACAAAGATATCAAGATTCCATACTGGATAGAGTTGTGGTCCCTCATTTTGTAAATCATGCACCTGGAACCCACCCTATATTCATGGATGACAACGCCAGACCACATCGTGCTAGAGCTGTGCCTGAATACCTCCGCCAGAATGCCATCGAAACCCTACCATGGCCAGCAAGGAGCCCTGACATGAACCCTATTGAGCATATCTGGGACATTCTGGGAAACATGGTGAGAAGGAGGGATCCTCCTGTGCAGAACCTACAGGAATTAACAGACGCACTCCATCTTGAATGGCAACGAATACCACAATGGCGTATCAGTCGGTTGGTGACCAGCATGAGACGTCGTGTCCAGGCCGTCATCCAGGCACAAGGTGGATATACCCGGTATTAATAATGACAGTCTCAAACTCGTGCACAGATGCTAAACTTCGTTTTCAGACACCATTAATGACAATCTAGCCACGTGTGTCAACTGTAGGGCAATAGTTGTCAGTTGTGTCAACGTAACCATATTCAGGACTCGTTTTCAAGTTCAAACAAAAACATACAGTGTTTCCCCACCATCATAATCAGAATTCCTCTAGTTGCATTATTACCTCTTGCACTAAGATGGATGGGTACATAAATGTTTATGCTATTGCTTTCTTCATAGCACATGGATATACCCTCGCATGTGCGTAAAAATAGGGTGGTGCTTAACTTTTGCACAGGTGTATATATATATGTGTTCTGGGAGTGGAGACATCCGAATTCCTCCATACTTTTTCGAATTTCGTCTGGAGGAATTGGAGCACTTCACTCCTGGTCCGGCCCGTCATCGCACTTAGCATTTTGTCCCGAACAAACAACAACAGTAAATGACAATGGCAGCAGCAACTACTACTACCTACTACTGCTACCTCTACTGCTACTGCTAATGTTGCTGCTCCTGCCACTGCCACTGGGACTACTTCTGCCACTACCACTACCATAGTCTGTCCTGCAGCACATCACTACCGGAATAAACCAAATTTACTGGAATTTACCATGTTTAATGTGTACAGACTACAGATTCTAAATATGTTCTGGGAGTGGGACCCTCCTATTTCCTCCATACCTTTCGAATTTCCTCTGGAGGAATTTGAGCTCTTCATTACTGGACTGACCGGCTGGTTGCACTCATCATATTTTAATTGCATTACTCAGTTTGGCCAATGGTACGCTTATTGAAAATGTGCTCATACACCCCAGGGCCTTTGGCGATGAGGTTGAATGGTTGTGTATTTCTGGGGGGGGGGGGGCGTAGGTTGCGTGCCCCGATGTGGTGGGGCTGGGTGAGTCCTGCCACATGATGGCTTTCTACTGTGTGGTTGATGTATTTTGAATTGGGATTATGCACGCCACATTCAACTCAATTTGACAAATGAGAGGATTATATTAATTTTTACTGAGTGGGGTTATCACGTGCTGGGATCATCCGTGGGTATGCAAGTTTCGCGATTTGGTCCTCAGATGTCCTGGCATGGGGGTGCACCTTTAAATTTGAGGGAGTTTTGATTACATAGGTACTTATATTATGTTGAAATAATAATAATAAAAATAATAATAATAATAATAATACTAATAATAATGACGACGACGACGACGACGACGACGACGACGACGACGACGACGACGACGACGACGACGATAAAAATAATAATAATAATAATAATAATAATAATAATAATAACTACCAGCATTCCATGTAACCGCCATTAACTGTGTAAATATATGTATTAATGGACCCCATATGCCACATTGTGGCCTTGGTGTACATAAATTGAATTGAATTGACTTGAATTGTTGTCGGCCAGAGACAGGATATTGGCAATCTATTCGATCTGATAGCCAAGATAAATTATTGGTGGTTTGAAAATAAAATTAAATAACATAAAATAAAACAAATTAAAATAATTAAATAAATAAACTTTAACATTTTAGCATTGCTAAATGGATCCCTCTATTACATGGAATGATACGGATGTTATAAAGGTATATTACTCAATTCCATTCCACTTTATACAATAAGTATTATTGCTTTCTCGAAACAATGTTGCGGCGAGGTTTTTTGTCTCAACAGCAACAGTTCTGAGCAACATTGTTTCCAAGATGTAAGATGTCCTTTGTGTTACTTTATCCCTGTAATGGCCAAATTTGTTCAAGAAAATTACAATAGTTGCTTATTGTATGTTCACAGGCCAAGACAAGAATATTTGTGAAAATTTACCACTGGAATGACTGACTAAGTTATCGAACCGGTCATTCCAATGGTAAATTTGCAAGAACCATTTTCTCTTGACCTGCAAATGGACATTCCTCAAGACCACTGTATAAGCCTGTTTGTCCATCTTCATCTTGAAAGTGTTAATGATGAGGGCTTTGACGACATTGTAATGTGGTTAAAGAAGACACGGGAACTTGCAAATGCTATCATTGTGCATGGCAACAGCAGCAACTTTCAGTCAAAATGTTTTCGAAATGCGCTGCATGGTCACAAGATAATACCTGTTGAATACTTTGAAATCATTTGACTGAACATAGTTACTCCCATCGGCAAAATGACACTAATAGTTGTCAGTAACACTAGCACCTGTATTTCTTTCGCTGAAACTGTCACAGTGTCAAAACATGGATACAATCACCATCAAATTCGTACTGGCAAAATCGAAAGCCTATTGTTGGGTATGGGCTATGTCGAAGACTTTTCAATCACCCTTTCCCTTCAGTGACAGACTTTCCCAGTACATTAGCTATCATATTCCAGCAATTTTCTGATCCTTTATCGTATTTATACGCTTGTAGTGAAGATTCATATAAATTATGGTACTTCCGAACTTCATCGATAAATTTCTCCAAAGGAGCAAGATTTTCTTTGCCATTTTGGTGCCGACATCATGCGTTGGTATCACTCGAAATAAAAATTATTTATATAGTGCGAAAGGCAAGCCAATGTCGTACGCGCCCATTGAAATTGACATCGCTGATGCTACATGTTGCATTGCACGCACGAAACATATCAAGCAGTAAGCCGCGTGTTCGGAGCATTTCCAAATTTGACGCATATATACCTGTTTCGCGTGCATGTGGATAGACCTGGTGTAAAAAATAATCTAAAAATAGAGGCGTGGCTTCTTCGAGAATGCTTTTCTCGATCTTGTATCGAAGAAGATCTCCCGAGATACGAATGGTGCAGTACATGTGCAGGCAAATCGGACTTCACTAAGTGGCTTGGTGGGCAGCATGGACGGCTCTCCTATCACAGGAGTGATCTATAAATCAATAGAATACATAGCCCTGCATAGGGATCAATAGCAAACAAGACAGATTCCGAAAGAGCTCATCACAAAACTACCATTAGTACATGCAGGGGCGCCAGAAGCAAATTTGAGGGGCAGGGTCAGGTTCCACAAAATGGGCACAAAGATCTGAAATGAGGTTTTTCCTTCTCATAGAAGGGTGTTCGGGGATACCAACCTACCTACCCAAGCATCACATGAAAACGCATTGACTGATGCAAGCTGACTGAGAATCGATTTTCTGCATTCCGAGTTTCCTATGATCCAGGTTTAAAACTTAGAGCAATGTTGAGTGAACTTATGTATTCTTTGGTCCCTTGTACTTATTCTCAATTTACATTATAGTGGGCAATATTATCATCTGATGCCTGCTTCTAGTCAATTGGAAACTGCGTGCGTGCGTGCGTGTCTGTGTAAGAGTAAGTGAGCGAGCGAGTGAGAGACTGAGAGAGTGGACCCATGGGCATGGGTGGAGTGCGGGGTCAGGTGTGGTGGGTTTGCAGTGGAAATAATTTTATTAGACTGTAGCTCCTATTTATATTTGCTTTAAAAATCTTTCCAAGATAAATTGCTCAGCCATCGATTGTCAGGTGATTGGGTGGAAGATAGGCAATCTCCTTCACTCCACCCTGGAGTATAAATAGGTACCAGTGTAAAGCGATGGGGGAAGTTAGAAATAATAGACCACAATATAAACCAGTCTAGATATGGTGTGAATGGGACCTGGAATCAAGGAACTCGATAGATGCCAATCAAATAAATAACTTCTAAATTGCTCATCCAGCAGCCGAGTTACTATTGCGTTAACGGGTAATGCATCTGTACATATGTTCTATAAACAAGTTGAGGGCCTCGGGGATAAACAGTTGTATTGCTGACCATGTTTTTACCCTCTCTATATAAAGATGTTATTATTAGGGGTCCAAGCTGGTGCTTGGCACACTATTGATTTCGTTCTGTTTATTTATATTTTTAAAATTATTCCATGCTTTTATTTGTTCGCGAATAGCGCGAAGACAAAAATGCTGATGAAATTCAAGCTTTGCATCGGCCTTATTAGAGCAAATATTTTTACATGTTAATGGATATGATTTTCTAGATAGGTTGGTGGCCATCTTGGATATCCAGAAAGTTTTCCATCATTTTAAAAAATCTTCTCCAGAACCACTGAGGAGAATGAGCTGAAATTTGGAGAAAATCATTGGAAAGTGTGTCTTATAAAGGTTTGTTCAAGAGAAGTCAATAGCTCGAAAAACACGGATTTGCGTATGGACCAATCAGAGTCTGGCAGAAATATTGAATTTTTTATTTAATGGATTTTGATGCCCAAATTGGGCCTATATATGTTTGTCGGGTCGAGAAATCGAAATCTGGCATTTACGAATTTGTTCGATCGACGGTTTGGCTGCCATCTTGGATTCATTTCCCGTAAATTCCTCATAGTTAAGCAATTGGAAATTTAAAATGCCTTCTCCTCGGAAACCACTGGGTGGATTTCAATTATATTTTGCAGGAAGCATCGTTAGGTAATAGAGATCTGACTTTGTTCAAACAATGCTTCTCCAGAACTGCTGAATGGATCAGATCGAAATTTGGATGATATGATCAGGGACTGAGGAGCATTATAATTTGTTCAAGAGAAATTGATACGTCCAAAAACCTGTCCGGCCATTTTGAATTTTATTTGTTGAAATTTGAACCCGAAATTGGTTTTACATACATTTTTGGGTCAAATCAAATCAAATTCCCCCATAGTAAAGCAATTGGAAATTTTTAATTCCTTCTCCTCGGAAACCACTGGGTGGATTTCGATTATATTTCTAAGGAAGCATCGTTACACAATAGAGATCTGATTTTGTTCAAACAACGCTGGTTGGCCTATTAGGCCGGTGGCCATTTTGGATTTTGTAGTATTTCGGGAAACGTTTTTAAAAATCTGCTCCTCCGAAATCACTTAGTGGATTGATTCAAAACTCATGAAATATCATCTAGGGCATCCCCTGAACCAAGTTTGTTCAAGGGTATTTGATTGGCCAAAAACTTCGGTGGCCATCTTGAATGTCCTAGTTTTCATGAAAACGAGTTCTCCAGAACCGCTGAACGGATTGGGCCAAAATTTGGCTGGTATGATTAGGGACTGAGGGGCATTACAGGTTGTTGAAGAGGAATTGATATGTAAAAAAAAACCTAGCCGCCATCCACCAATCAAAATGCAGCATGATTGGCCGCCATTTTGAATTTTTTTATTTGTGGAAATTTGAAGCCGAGATTGGTTTTACATAAGTTTTTGGGTCTTCTGATTCCAAATTTGCCATTTTCAATACTGTCGGACGAACGGCTTGACGGCCATCTTGGATCGTTTTCCCGCCAAAATGGTCAATACTAAAGCAATTGGAGAATTGAATTGTCTTCTTCTCAAGAAGAACTGGGCTGATTTAATTTATATTATTTTTACTGCCATTGTTGACACACGGTTGTTTGTTTTTCAAAACCACATTCAATGATGGGTAGACTGGGCAGATAAGGAAGATTCCTACTGTAATCTTCTCATATAATTCAATAAAATTGACAGCATTAATCCAACTTGATCAAATCTAAGAGGCTATTTAGGCTCTAAGCCACATATAAAAGCTGACTCAGATAAGGTTCTTGTCTTAGTGACCGGGATGCTAGCCACTTGGCCCGATGCATTGCCACTTGCATCTATATTTATTAGGCTTCCGAGAGCGAAGCTCTGGAAGACTAGAGTGATTGGTCCATTTATTAGGTTTCCAAGAGCGAAGCTCTGGAAGACTAGGGTGATTGTTCCATTTGTTATTATTATTATTATTATTATTATTATTATTATTAGGCTTCCAAGAGCGAAGCGCTGGAAGACTAGAGTGATTGTTCTGTTATTATTATTATTATTATTTTTATTATTATTTTTATTATTCCTCCGCCAGCCATTTCCAGCAGTAAATTGAACCAAAACTCCGAAACCAGCAAGCAAATTGAACTAAGACTCTGGTTGAGATCAACACCTGAAACCAAATAGGTAAACAGAGCCTGATTTGGGGGTGGGGGGGGGTGGGGTGGCGGTAATCTTGATGATGTCATAAACCACAAAATAATCTTCTCATGTGGAACTTTTAGTGATCTAGCAAAAATTTGGGGAATATAATCAGTCAATGGGGGTGGGGGGGGCGGCAAGTGAAAATTGTTCGCAAAAACTTGATTGGTAAAACAATATGGCCACCATTTTGAACACTTTTTATTCCACGGAGTTTGATGGCGAAAGTTGCTACACCAATATTATTTGACTAACTGCGGCGTGTGTGTGAAAATGAATGAGATCCATTGGTAAAGTGCGGAAATATTTAGATTTTAATTTTTCCTCTTTATTATGTAGTAAAAATGATTAATGTGACATTTAATTTTCATTTTATATCTCGTTACTATGGGGTAATAAATGGCATTTGCCACTGTAAGTGCTCTAAGCAAACAAATTAATAGGGAGTTAATTGTCATTTAATACCAGTTGACCACCTGACCGATTAGCCCTTGAATTTATTAATGCCAATATAAAACTTGCAATTAATGTAGATGCTAAGGATAGCTGCTGAATATTTTTCATAATAATATGACAGGAAATTGTTCTTGCCTATTAAACCTTCTACTTGTGAAATAGTTTGATTTTGTACTAATGTTCCAGTCCCCATTCAGATATATTGGAAAGGTAAACTGTCACACACACCTAAATTTTGTGACCAGTTTTGTGTCTGTATATAAACCTTCTCCAAATCCACCATTTCATATTTGTTTATCGCATGGTAAATAACTGGATTTGCTACAGTAAATGCTCTAGGCAAACAGATTAATATGATAGGGATTTAATTGCCATTTAATACCAGTCGACCATGGGGCTGATCAACGCATGAACTTATGAACGTCAATATAAAACTTGCATCTATGACAGATGCTAATGATACCAGCTAAATATTCTTCAAAACAATTTGAGTGGAAGTTGTTTCTGCCCGTTAACCCCTCTGCTAATGAAATATCAGATTTGTGTTAACCCTTATACTGCAGAATGTGAACTCTTATTTCATTAATTGTGTACTAGTTTTCCAGTGTCTATTAAGCATATCGGAAAGATTAAATTGTCCTTCACTTCTTAACCCTCTTACTGCTGAAAGCTCAATCCGTGATTTAACTGTTTACTGCTGAATGGCCAATTATTTTGCTGACTTTTGTGGCCAGTTTTATATCTTTATATAGATCTTCTCCAAAGCCACCTAATCGATTATCGAAACATTATATAGAGCCATTCTCAAAATGGAATCTCACGAGAGACTTGGATTGCACATAAAGTACAAGAAAAGAGGGTCTAGTTCAAGTGCAGGTTCTTTTGGAAGCCATATATCTGTTCATGGAACAGATCTAGTTATTTTTATTATTCTTCCACCAGCCATTTCCAGCAAGTAAATTGAACCAAAACTCCGAAACCAGCAGGTCAGCAATACAAAACTCAGGATCTATGGTCTAGATGAAAACTAGTCTCAAAATTAATTAAAGAGAACATGATGTGCTCGGGAATTTGGCGGTCATCTTGATGACATCATAAATGACAAAATAATCTTATCCTCTGGAATTTCTGAAGCGATCTGGCTAAAATTTGGGAAATATAATCAGTCCATGGCGGCAAGTGAAAACTGTTCGCAAAACTTGACTGCTAAAACATTATGACCACATTGGACCAATCAGTTTCAAGCATTTGGGGGCCATTTTGAACTTTTTTATTTGATGGATTTTGATGGAGAAAATTGCTATACATATGTTAGTTGACTGTCTGCAGAGTGTGTGTGAAAATGAACGAGATACATTACTAAAGGGCAGAAATATTTGGATTTTAATTTTCCTCTGTATTATGTAGTAGAAGACAGTTTGCTAGAGACTAATAAAAATGATTAATGTGACATTCAATTGTCATTTTATATCTGGTTACCACGGGGTAACCAATGGCATTTGCTACTGTAAGTACTCTGGCTAAACAGATTAATATAATAGGGAATTGATTGTCATTTAATACCAATTGACAACCTGGCTGATTAACCCATGAACTTAGTAGTGCCAATATAAAACGTGTACTTAATGTAGATGCTAAGGATAGCTGTTGAATATATTTCAGAACAATTTGACAGGAAATTGTTCCAGCCTATTAAACCTTCTATTGGTGAAATATTAGATTTTTTTGTATTAACCCTTATACTGCAGAATGTTAAAAAAAATTTCATTGATTTTGTACTAATCTTCCAGTGTCTATTAAGAATATTGGAAAGATAAAATTATCACACACTTCTTTGAATTTTTACTGCTGAATGGCTAATCCCTGATTAACCTGTTTACTATTGAATGGCCAATCATCTAGCTGATTTCTGTGACCAGTTTTGTGTCTGTATATAAATCTTCTCCAAAGCCACCTAATTGATTGATCCAAATGACAAGAAATATTATCTAGAGCAGTTACTAAAAAGTGAACATTTGTATACAATTTGTATATGTTGATCCCTGAATTTTACGCAATGTGTTGAATATTTTGAAACTAATTTGACTGTGTTGTTGCTGCAACGACGTCCAGTGAAATAGTTTTAAAATATTCAACATAATGTTAAAAACATAGGGCCTTAACCCTTTTATGATGAAACCGGCCTCTGTAGGGGTCTTGAGGAATGTTGATTAGTAGGTCAAGTGAAGACTATTTCTGAAAATTTACCACTGGAATGACTGGCTCGGTAAGCGAGCCAGTCATTCCAGTGGCAAAATTTCAAAAATTCTATGTTCTTGGACTGCAATAAGACATTCAACAGATTGAGTCATTAAAGGGTTAAATGTTAAGAACATAGTGCTTACAATTTGTACACTTGATGGACATTATAATCCTGCCTAGCATAGCTAGACATCCGAGGGGCATTGCTAGAAATGGATACCTTTATGTTTAATGCCTGTAATAAATAAACAACAATGCTCGCTAACTGGTCCCATGAGGCTACGGGACATATTCAGTATTTTAAAGATTCATTTGGAACGAGATTACATTATAGAGTACCTTAAGTTATTTGTAGAGCACAGGACTTGAATAATTGTATGTCCCTCTCTTCCTGTGATAGCACTTTGAAAGAATGCGCACACCAGGCAAGGCAGTCTTTGACTAGCTGTGTCAGAGGGAGTATCTGAGTTAAATATCACTGATGTGCATAGCTGAATATGCAGTGCATTAAGGTCAATTTATGGACAGTAACATCATTATTTTAAAGTTCATGGCAAATTATGAGCCTCGGTCTCCAAAATCATTAATTTTTTTCAACTGACCTGTATTAACCCGTCTTTACTGACACATTCTTAAGCTCCTAATGAGATCGTTATTGACAGGATTATAATGTCGATTCCGAACAGAGAGATACTGAAAATTATTGTTGACTAGGGTATCAACAACATGCAGCTTAATTGGTTTTTTAAAGTCAGTCAAATCGTTTTAGGTTTCTTTGATAACTGTTCTGAAAATAGAATGAAATGGAGTAGTAGAGTCAGAATTAAAATGATACCACCTCCCTCAACTGGCAGCGGATCAGCGATCTGTGGGCCCCACTGCCATCTTAATCCCTGGGGACTTAGGGTTGTTGAGACATGTGGTTGGTGTTTGCCTTTCATTCCGGTCCTGATCGATACCACAAGAATGAAGTGATTTAATCCTGGTCGGAATTAAAATGATACCACCTCCCTCAACTGGCAGCCGATCGGCGATCCGTGGCTCCCACTGCCCTCTCAATCCTTGGGGCATAGGAATTTGAGACATGTGATGTTCGTGGTCGAGATGGAAGCTGCAGACATGGTAGGCCGTGGTGAAAATAAAACTCCCAGCAGACCCCACTGTCCGGGAGAATCTCCCCAGGATACCAGCCAGTGGCCAGCCTCTCTCTATTCTGTGTAGGCTCAGACAAACACATAGTCTCTGCCAGAGTCGCATTGGTATGATGGGACCACCCATAGGGTCTTCGATCTACCTTGACAACGCTCACCTTGTAGGAGGCTAAAGTGCTTAGCATTTGCACAATGGCAGACTCAGGCATGTTCACATGCTACGCAGCGATTCTGGTGCTGAGCAGGTGTCTCCAGCAGACAACAACGTCCTACCCTCTCCACACCATAGAAGTGGCAGACAGACTCGATCCCTTCACGTGGGTGAAAGCGGTTGTAAATGTTTCTCAGCAAGGGGTCGACCCAAGGATTGTACTGGGAGGGCATCCCGGAAATGGGCCCACTTAGCATCCAATATCATGGCAGTCTCAGCGCCCTGTGCCACTGCTGTAGACGCCAGCACGAGCAGTATGATGAGAATCATGGCTATACATGAAGAGTTAAACTGAACAGAGTGAACCCCTCGAGAAATATATGTGCCAGATCACGCCTGCTGCATCCGGTTCGATACTGATCTTCATCCCCTCAGGGGCAGGGGCTAACTGCTTCACTTTGCCGATGGCTAAGAAACGGATGTCTTGGACTATATGAGTCATTTGCGGGCTAGAGAGGCTGACTCGCTGAAGCAGTTTAACAGCACCCTTGGCTTTGGTGACATGTGACACACCATCTATGCATAGGATGCCCTCCTGGAGATCGCTGCAGGGGCTTTCCACCTGTAACCCCGATCCGGTGACCCACCCTTGTCAGGGAGACACCTTCACCTATGTAGGTGAGGAACGATGATCCCAGATTGTAGAGCTTTCGAACAACAGTGGAGAGGGGAGTAACCTCTATGTCAATGACTGCGGGAGGCCTATATAGTGGCAACCATGTTTGCCAGTTACCATCAGGTCCAGCACGGTACCACAATTCATTCTTCTCAAACATTAACTGCAGGTTTGCCAGGATCAATAGCAGACCCTCATGGGTAATCAGCGGGGCACCGCTTGAATAGGGTTTGACCAGATGAAAGCTGAGGTCGTCATTTAGGGTGTTGATGTCTGCCACCTCTGAATCCGAGACCTCAATCACGGGCTCGAGGATGTACTTCCTCTTTGGGAAATCGTACCGAAACATGATCTTGTGGCCATCTATGTTGCGGCCGAGGCGCTCCTTCGACACATCCTTGAGGTCTGTGAGCAGCTCCACCACATCACCACCAAAGGGGTGGAGGGAGAATGCCTTTGAGTTTGCTTCGTACTGTAGGGCGAATGACTTGCCATCGCTCTCTGCTACCTTGGCAGCATCAACCGCATACACATCTGCCAGGTCAGCAAGACCAGTCGACTGAGCAAATATGGGTTCCATAGCATGCTATAGAAGGGGTTTAAACAGGAGATATAACCATGCCGATTGTCTGACTGCTGCTCGCCGGTGGTGAGAACGTAATCGCACCCTCTCCAGAGGGGAGATGGGTGGTACAGTACCATGTAGAATGGGTCCTCTTTGTTCCCCAGCGAGACACAACATACATACACGCCGATGTGCTACATCAACCTCTGGGCAGTGCACACAGCAGCTCACTGGTAGAAGTCGGCTGGGACGTGATAGAGTATCTCCCAGGTGCCAACAGCAACCTATGGAAAACCATCAGTCCTAGCCTGTTCACACCTGTAAATCACCTGTTTGACAGCCCCTCCATTAACATATGCCAGCACGGATGGGATATCGGACACCCATTTAGAGTTTACACTCTTATTACTCATTGACCTGATGACAACATGATATTATACCAGCATTATCTGACCTTGCCGAGATAATGAAGAAAGCGGTTCGCCCCTTCATGACCCCTGCACAGATAAAGGCCTTAAACGAACAGAGGCTCACACTGCAACAAGAAGGAGAGCGACTACAGCAGGAGAACTGGTATCAACAGAACGCGAGCCTTGCAAGGAAGCGAAGGAACAGTGAAAATTTCCAATACTGGCAGGCCCTCCTGGAGGAGCGTAAGCAGGATGCAGGAGTCTTGTCAGACGATGATGCGCCAGATGTCTTCACAGACGAGGATGAGCCAGGTGTCTTCTCAGACGAGGATGAGCCAGATGTCATACAGTGGAAAGAGGAGATGGCGCAGACGTGTAAGACCAAGAAAGCCATCCAGCGGCAGACCTACTATCTTGGTGATAAGGTGAAGTTCCAGATGTCACGTCTCAGAAAGCTACTGGCACCCGACATATTGCTGGATGACCACTGTCTAAACAACATCTGTCTCAACACCAACAAGCTGGTACAGTTCGCCAGGCTCTCCAAAATGAACCCTTCTAAGAGTCATGAGCAGATTATGCAGGTGATGCTGTTTAAGCCTCAAGATATACTATGGCAAAATCAGAGTGGCGGATGCAACCAGAACTATACCCCTTCCTGACTGCTGACGAGGGCGGTACCATCCACGGTTGGCAACTCCAGCAGATAGATACCATCAGGCAGAATCTCGTTGGTGAGGCAGAAAAGTACAGCAGAACGTGCAGGCGATATAAGACAGCCTACTATGTCCTCGTGCGTACAACCACTGCTGCGGGTGTGATTGGAGCCAGTGCTGGTGTGCTGGCTGTGACCACTCTCGCTACAGGGGTGGGTGCCCTCGCTGCCATCACACTGGGTGGCGTGACACTAGCCGCCACTGTTTTGGCCATGGGCTTAGGGGTGGGGTAGCGACAGATCACAAGGAGGCCGGAGAAGCATGCTAAGTACATGACACTGGCACAGAGTATGCTACGGACTATCAGCGAGTCTGTCAGCAAAGCTCTCGAGGATGGACGGGTCACCTATGAAGAGTATCACCATATATTGAAGGTCCAAGCCCTGTACCACACGGAGAAACTTAAAGTGCGACAGCAATACCTCAAAGGCTCCAGCGGGTGAGTTGATATGGAGGAGCTAAAAAACGAGATGTTATGGCGAGGTCATCTCGCCGGTCTCGGGAGTCGAGACGACTACAAATAGTGTGCTGTCTGTACGGTAGTTTTAAGAACACCAGTATAGATGGCCTTCGCACCGAACTTCACGACAGTCAACCGGAGCCAACCGCCCCTCCTGGGTACACCCTTGACTGGCCTGAGAGGTCTACTGGATGATATACCAGAGCTAACACCATTCTCCATCACAGTGGATGGACGGTCCCGAACCAGCTTCTCCGTCAACCCATGACCACTGACCAACTGCCCCATCACCATCAAGGATGCGAAGCAAGCTCATACTTGGATGGCTGCTCCAAGCCTCTCATACTGGAATCAGCAGCTGAGCTTTGCCATGTGGTGTACCATGGCAGGATGTGGAATAAATTCCACCCTGCTTCACTCCTATTGTGGTACTCCTGAAGCTGTGCTTATCGCCAGCTGTCTCAGATTCCACGTGTACTTCACAGTGCACCGAATCCTCCATGAGCTGGGTGCAAGCCTCCTTGATACAAACGACTTCAACCCACAGCTCAACAGTCATAGCGTCTCAGCGACCACCAGCCTACAGAGAGAGTTCAGCGCTCACCCAGACTATCGGTGGCATGGTGGTTACAACAGCAGTCTAGAAGTTATGTACGGTGATCCGAGACGTGACTACTCAGGATTCGCCTATCGAACACCCCGATGAGTAGGCCATCGGAAGACAGCAACATTCTCGTTCGATCCAGACTCTGACCCTGGAGCGCTGGTGCAATATATGCACATCACTGGCTTGCGGCAGGGCTATCCAGATGTGTGG
The DNA here is from genome assembly GCA_034401795.1 of Chaetoderma sp. LZ-2023a. NCBI lineage: Eukaryota > Metazoa > Mollusca > Caudofoveata > Chaetodermatida > Chaetodermatidae > Chaetoderma > Chaetoderma sp. LZ-2023a. The sequence goes on along the minus strand of CM067362.1, from coordinate 59,132,277 downwards.
AAGTACTTTTTCCCACGCACCACCTCAGGCCTCACACCAGCAGGGATCGTTTGGATCAACCAGTCCCTGGAAGCACTGTGCTACTGCCTCCTTACAGCACAGACCAAGCTGCATCGTTCCATAGATGGTGTCAGCAGAGCAGCGGTCCAGGCCATGTTCATCAGTCTCGTTGAGATATGATCATCATGGCAGATCCCAGCAGTCATGTTGCTAAGTTCCAGCAGGGGTTGCAGAAGGCCTGTCGCAAACTTGACTTTGCTATTTCACCACACCTACGGTTGATTCCGAGCAACATGATTGTGAACATCGAGGACCTCCAAGTCAGGGGCTATAACAACATGATAGTCGAGGGGAGTTCCCCCGGTGTCCACTTCAGCTTCAACACTGATATCAATGCACCTACGCAGAGTATGGACCATACAGTCATTCCAACCCTGACACTGCAGCCAGTCGACAAGACGCTTCCCATGGCAGCTCAGACCCCAATATTGCAGCCAGTCGACACGACACCACTTCCCGTCGTAGCTCTACAAGTGGTGTCAGGCCTAGCTATCATGGTGCTCGGGATCAGCCTACTCCACCGCTAGCAAATCAGATATAAGACTATCCTGATTTCTACAGTAGCAGTAGGAACCACGGTGAGACACTGAACCAGCTTGGCCTGCCCTACAGCCCCTATACACGCTGCCAACATGCACATCCAAGGGCTGGATGGTTCCACAGCGAGTATCACAGAGCCATGTTCAGCTCTGAGTCAGGTGAGGTCATGGAGGTCTGCAACTGCTGGAACACATCTGACAGATACTCCCGATCCTTGTAGAAACCTTTAACTCGGAGGAGCTGCTCGACGATACTCCCACCCATGATACGGTATTCAAGGAAGCAGATCTGCCCCTTACCAAATCCTAGATAGAGCTTCACAGCTGTCAGCTCCTCTGCCAGCTCAGCACCGGAGAGCTGGGCGAGCTCATCTGGTGTCTTCTTCTTGTAGTCCTTCAATTCACTCCGGAAGACCTCATAGTACTTCTCGCATAGCGTGAACCCGGACATGTTTAAGATGTCTCAATAGCGAGATGGATATTCCTGAGTACCAACCCAGACACCTGGCAGATGCAGACTGGGAAGATCGTATTAGCTCACTCGACAGGGAACGCAGGCGTTCAACTGCGTTGTATACTCAGTGCTTAAACAATGACGTCAACGGTACAGATCATGAAGCAACTGCCCAAGAGCCAGGCGAGTCTTCAGAAGGTGAAGAACCTGCTGCGAACCAAGACACAGAAGCTACTGACACAGGCTAAGCCCCTGCCAGTCCATATCGCCAGTAACGTGGCGGCGAATGTGGCCGTGGTGAAGATGACAGGTGGAAATGAGGTTCTTCCTGCCGCCACTGCAGCTGTCCTCACTACAGTGGTGAGTGCGGTTGCCGAGCACTGTCTCGGAACAACTCACCCCATCCCAAAGATCGCCATCAGTGGTGCCTCCTACACTTCCGCCGCCAAGATCATGGGTGAACTTCTTACACTAATGGAGGCGGCGGTTCTAGGGCTAGCATGAGTGCAATGGCTGAGATCATCGTCGCCTACGTTTAACCACTCTGAATAGCGAGAGATGGATCACGAGACCCCTGCAGCATATGAGGCATGGTGTGCTGGAGGGTGGTGTGTAGCCCATAGTCGAGCATGCAGACTGAGGATTGCCAATGCCCGGGAATGGTGGACTGCCCACAAGGTGTGCCCCTGCAGAGAGGGCCAGTACCCTGAGCACTGCTACCTATTCCCTTGGCCGACTGCGTGGACCTCCTATGCCATACTATTTCCCTGGGGGTATGACTAGTAGGCTTAAGCCGTGTATATGGCACTATGACTCTGTCACTCACAGACCTAGAAAGCAAAGAGCTAGGCGATCTTGCTCTCTTGGGCGAGGCACGCCTCGGTTCAGAGGACACTGTTGCCCCTATCTCCTTCCTAGACTTCGATGAGAAGGGAGACCTGTGGGAGATCCACGGTACCATCCTAGCCCGAGATCTCATCGTGAACACTGATACGGTAGGACAATCGGCCATTAACAAGGCCAAGACTGTATACAAGGGGATGGGTATGAAGGACAGGGCGACGATGCTCGGTATGCTTGGAGTCGATGAGGCTGGAGCCATCAAGCTTATGGCTGAGTCCTATGCACAAGACCTGGTTAAGGATCTCATGCAACCATGGAGCTCATTCCAACAGGATAGAGAGAATCTCAAGTTAGGCACCATCAGGCTGAGCAAGACCACTGTTGATGGCACAGAGGGTGCTACCGCCAGCCTCCACAGAGGGTGCTACCGCCAGCCTCCAGCTACCAATAGTGAAGAAGTCAGGGTTCTTTGGTTTGCCATTTAAGACCTAGGCACCATCAGGCTGAGCAAGAACACTGTTGATGGCACAGAGGGTGCTACCGCTAGCCTCCAGCTACCAAAGATGAAGAAGTCAGGGCTCTTTGGTTTGCCGTTTTAGACCACAGGATAGTCATGGCTTCCCGTGCATGTATCATGTACTAGATACTGTGGGTGCTGACACCGTCTACGTTATTTTCTCAGCTGCTGTTGGAATTTCATGCTTGACGCCTCCATCGTATCCTTCATGGCCACCGGAGGTGCAGGATTCCCCGCTCTGCAGGTGAAAGGTGGTGCTGATCATTGCCCAGTCAGGACATGGGAAAAACATCCTTCTGGTGTCTGACTCCGCCGCTGAGGCGGCTGACAGTAATGATCAATGATACAATAGCCCAATCACCAAGATGCAGAACCTGCAAGCACTGATGGAGAAGCAGCTGGCAGCCTGACTAACAGAACCACTTGTTCTAGTTATCTATGATCCTGCAATGGACCAGAAGACAGTCACCTACCTCAGCAACATCACCAGGCACATCCGGCACACAAAGATAATTGTCTTCATCCTCTTTCAGAAGTACACCCACGAGATCTCCCCGGACATCTGCCACAATGCCCGGTTGCTAGACTTCAGTTCCAAGTGTGGACGTGCCCTGCTCGAGACCATATACGACAGCCTAACCCTCAAGGAGACCAAAGGGGACTGTATCGCAGGTGTACAGAGGGCAGCTGATTTGTACTGCTTCATCTTCAGCAACAAGGAGACAGGTGAGCTGTCACACTTCACGCCCTCTCTGGAAAAGGCGCAGACCGTCACCTACAAGCTGAATCCAGCCAGGAAACTAGCCTGCTCCATGCATCATCACTGACAGACTGTCGGCCGCAACTTTTTTCATTCATCAAAAGGCTGTGGAACTTCGTCCATCTCCGCTACTTCGTCAGATGCTTGAGGACCATCGTCAGAAGCTGGAGGAACTTCGTCAGAAGCTTGAGGAACTTCGTCAGAAGCTTGAGGAACTTCGTCAGTTTCGTCAGAAGCCTGTCGCTGAAACCCTATCCACTGAGGGTCAGATGGTAGGACTCTCTTCTTCTGGAACTTCGCATGGAAGATCCACTTTGTCCATACACGACGAGCATATGACTTGCGAGCGGATTTGATGAGGTAGTCCTGGTAGTTATCTGGGAATTTCAGAAATGCTGGCAGATTACTGGCCAATCTCCTGTGCCCTCTTTCATTGAAGATGTGCTCAACAGCCACCTTGTGGCCAACAGTAAGCACCCCCCCCCACCCGAGCACCTTCTGCATGACCAGTGTTGTGGCTCTCCGCTACAGCAGCACTGACCTCCTCCCTGAAGTAGTCATTTGCTCCAGACTGGAAGCTATCCAGCATATCTCGCTCTTCCTGGCTAAATACAGCAGCCCACTTCCCGACCATTAGTAGAACTTTGGGATCGACCATCGCCCTTTGGAGAGCTAGAATAACAGGACTGTTGGTTTGGGCCACAGGTAGGTTGAGTGCCCTGCCCAGAGTGCTGTCAAACTTCCGGTAGAGTATCGGAGTCGGGAGTTCTTTTGTACTATGAGCTGGTGCTCCTTCCTCTATGGCGGCCAGTATCTCTGCATCAGACGGAGATGTAATCTTGGCTCGCCCATGGATAATGTTGATGTCACGAAGCAGTCCTCTGACCCTGTCAGAGTGGGACAGTGCACGCGGAGGCTGTCATGCTGACTGTCGTGCCGACTTGTCCTCGGAAGGACTGCCTGGTGGTCATTCAACCCAAGAGCATGACACTCGAGTTCAAGCTTCAGAGCACAATAGAACAGATGGTAGAGCTCCCGCATGTTCTGAACAGGTGGGAGATCGTGCAGAGCAACAGCACCGTGGACACCACCTATGTGAACGATGAGTACCGAGTCCTAGGTCCACTGGCTCGTGGACCAACCGTCTATGCGATGGGAAATAGGTACTACGCTGTGGGGTGTAATGAGGGGTTCATGGAAGCCTGTGGCAGTTCCACTCTTAACCCTCCTCGAGAACACACACGTGAATCCGGCTGCCATGCAGGATAGGCTGTTCCTCCAGGTGTACACTTAGCAGCTTGCAGGTGCGACGATGAATGCTCCAAGACTTCATGTCTGGCATGATGAGAATGACCAGGAACTGAAGCAAACGGGTTCCAAACAGCGGATCGTGCATGTGGAGCGAGAACACCAGCAGGTCCAAGCCACAGCTAACCAATGGGTAGAGCTGACATTGCATCGTGGTGCATCGGATTGTGCTGCTGTTGCGGTCCTGGTTCAGAAGGGAGGAACCATCCAACAGGTGGAAAAGCTAGATGACGTCAAGCTTGTGGTTGCTGGGACCAATATTCTTGGTGAGGTACATGAGCTGGCTGACTGCCAACTCTACAGACAGAAAACTAATTCATATGCACTTCTGCAACTAACCAGATGAAGCGATGACGTCGAGTCGGCGCTCGAGGGCCGTCACCATCTCGGGGGCAGGAACATCCCACCTAATCAGGGCAACCGGCTCAGCTTCAACATCGGAAACCTCATAGCTGGGACTCGCTCATTAGGTGTGACAGTACTTTACTTTGGCTATGCTAAGGTATGCGTGTTGAACACATCAGGTATTCAGTTTGAGCATGCGTAGAGCACGACTCCTGTCGTCACAGCTGCAGCTTCCACCACTACTATAAGCTCTGCTATTTTCTGACCTGTCGATGCTTCATAGTCGAGCGTTGGTTCAGATACAGCCTCGTAGTACTCATCGAGACTTTCCTCTACCTCTTTGATGCTCTGGTTGGCCTGAGCTCGGAGTTGTTGTCGGCGTGCCTTCCTCTGGCGTATATGCTCGAGTGGAGAAGGTGTATGAAGCCATACCAGCCATCGCCTCAGGAGTAGGTACGTTCTTCGGCATCACAGGCCATCTGGGCCACCGAATATTTAAGCCATGCTATATAAGGATGGCGTCTCTGTACGACCTGGTCAAGACACTTAACTTCCGAGGGTTAATCGATAAACCACCGTTCAGTGAGGATCCAGCAGAGACTAGACGCTGGTGTATGGAGGTGTTTGAGGAGGTCTTCAGTGATAGTCGAATGAATGACGGCCATCTGTTCATCTGTTTAGAGTTCGCCCAGGCCGTGCATGACTGGATGGGAGTGGATGGACGTCAGTGATAAAATCACCCAGACCATGCATGACAGGACGGGAGTGGATGTCAGTGATGAAATCAACCATCTTTCTTGAGGAACTCTGCTATCAGCCTGGTGGATATTACCGTGAGCACCCTCAACTACTCGAAGTTGCACGTCGCAAGGGCCACAACCTCACATTGGAGACAGTTAGTGAGTGGCTCAGCCGCCAGGCGATGTGGCAGATATACAGACCTCGTCCACAGCACATCAGGCATGCCAATTTCGATGAACCTGTCCCGAACAGAGTTCACCAGGCAGATGTTCTATTCCTTCCACACGACTGTGTTGGTCGTAAGACCTACAAGTATGCCCTCACCATCGTAGATGTCGTGAGCAGGTACAAGGCTGCAGACATTCCAGGGTGTCTACGAGGCTTCGGAAAATCCCCTCCAGTGGCCGGATTTGTTGCAGGTGGATGAGGGTAAGGAGTTCAGAGGGGAGACTGCAGGCCTCATGTGGAAACACGGTGTGGCAGTTAGGCGAGGCGAGGTAGGGTATCACCGTGCCCAGGAATCGGACACTGGCAGAGATACTGTTACCACACCAATCCTCCCAGGAAATGGCCGCACTGAGTGAACGTTCTAGAGTATGGGTGAGTGGGCTGTCTGATGTGGTGGAGAGATCCAATGCCGAGGTGACTAGGCTAATCGGGAAGATGCCGCTAGAGGCTATCAGCCACTCTGCTGTTGCCAGTCACAGCTCTAGAGGAGCGAACAAGGGAGAGGAGTGCCTACTACCTGATGCTCTGGTTCAGTACCTGTATGAGCCTGGTGAGCTGGAAGGTGGTCGACGGCGTGCAACAGATCCTTCCTGGTCGATAGATGTTCACAGGCTTGACAGGTATGTGGAGGCAGAGGGGCAGCCTACACTGTACTACCTGGCACGCCAGCACGGAGTGCCTAGGCGACCATTTGTCGTGGAAGAGCTTCAGCTAGTCCCTGCAGACACACAGCTACCACCATCTATGGTGCTAACATGATAGTCGATGGGATCGGTATGGACACCATCTGGCAGCACATGGCACTTATCATAGTAAGTGGAGAGTTTTTCCTGCTCATACCCTGGTTGCGCATGCTTATGCCTCGGTTTTTAGCTCTGTCCACCCCGCCATGTAGGGAGCTGTAGAACCTCTGCCAAGAGACCGCATTCTGCCACTTTGACATTCCTTTAGCCGAGCGCTTACTTGCAGCTGTGCTCTCCACGTAGTAGCATTTGAGGCAGATAGCAATACCATGAGAGCCTTCGAACTCGAGCTTGAACAGTCCCAGAGTCCATCCAGACCATTTGTCCCAAACTAGCCAGCCCCGCTTATGAGCCTTGTACTCTGCTCGCATCTCATGGCGAATGACATCGTCGAGATTGAAGCCTGCTATAGCGATATACGCAGAGTCAGTGTCCATCTGCAGGTACTCAAAGCTGTCATGAGCTACATAGCGATCGAGAAAGTCATAGTAGAACTCCAGCATTCTACCATGCGTTCATCCTTCATGAAGCTGGTGTTGCTATGGCATTCTAGGGTCTCGATGAGCTTCCCATAGACACTGTTGCTGAGGAGTTTGAAGAGATCTGTCAAGTGCGCTTTGCTCTTATCTACATCTCCCAAGCAGTGGGCCTCCATAATATTCCCCACGAACCACTCGAATGGGCGCTTGGCCTCATAGTACCCTGTACACTCTAGATATGCCTGCATCTCAGAAGAGACAGCCTCTACCGGGATCTCGCGGTTATAGAAGAGCGGGGGCATTTCCTCGAACTTTGCCCACAGAGCCTTAGGGACCTCTATGTCCACCTCAGCAAATCCAAACCAGCGATCTGCTAGGAGCTCCCCCATAAAGGTGGCTACACCACTGGTACCGGACCAATGGCGCACTGTCTACTTACTACAGGGCATCTCTTCAGCCATCGTTGACAGGTACAGAGCATTTGCGTCATAGCCAAGTAGACGTTGGCAGACACGCTCACTCTGGCGGATGCATGTCACACCAGCCTCATGGTATCTGGTGAACACGCTGCTGGGCCCTCCAACAACCGCATCCTTCAGCATCTCGTAGGCCTACTTGCCCGGAGAGTAGAGGCTAACATCCAGCATGTGCTGAGCGGTTCCACGTAGGAGGTACTGCAGTGACACACCTGGGAGAGACACCACGTCTTTGAGGATGTCTAGTTCTCGTTCTGTGTATAACTTCCGCATCTGCTCTAGGGCTTTGATGAATGGACTGACGTCCAGGTTGTTGAAGTATCGCAGCCAGTTGGCGAATGTGCGCATTCCATGCTCGTTGAATGTCTGGTTACATTGTTTCCACTCTGATCGCATCAAGAGGTAGCCACCCTTGAGCTTAGATGTCCATGCTGAGTAGTCAGGAAGCCCTGGATAGTTGAGCTTCTCGTGTGTGTCAACCCATTCACATGGGAACCAGCTCTTCTGCTGTGTACACCCGTAAGCTTTGACCCATACCTCGTACGAGACTCCTGGGCCGAGGTAGTTCAGCACATCGAGAAACCGTAGCTCAGGTGTTAAGAGGAACATGGTCTGACTAGCCTTCTTGGCGACTTTCACTGTACCTATACTGTCAGTCAGCTCATCAACAAAGTACTTCTTGAAGAGGTTCAGGTCATACTGCCCAGAGTTGAACCCCAGTACAGGCACTTGGTCACACCACTCGTTGATCAGTCACTGCTGTTGCTTTGAGAGCTTGTCCAGGTCTGTCGGTATGTACTGTGCCCTAACCCTTGTCCAGATTAGATATGCTCGCCATTGGATCTCCAGCATGAACTCTCTGATCATTTCTTTGGGGTCAGGATTGCAGAGGTGAGTGGGCTTACTCGTGGCGCCCTCTAAGGAGTAGCCAACTGACACAGAGATAGGTATGTGAGTACTCTAGATCGTGAGTCTCCGTAGGATGAGTCTTGATACCATCTAGGAGTGCTTCGAAGTCGTAAACTATGAAGTGTGGGTATGGGACAGTCCGAACTCGTTTAGGGATGCTTGGACAGCGTTTTATACAGCACTCCCACTGTACCACAAATGTGCATCCAGATGCTCTCAGCTTCTCCTCTCTCAGGACTGTCTTGCTGTATTTGTTCAGCGTCCTCACCTCGCTGGTGTTGTAGACACTCGTGCCAGACACAGACATGGAACTGGTAAACGGTGTTGGTGGTTGGCTCGTAACCATCTACGGGAGCACCCTCGATCCAACGCTCACCAGCGTGGCCACACTCTACATGGTGTATGTGTATGCCTCTGTTTCTCGACTCATACTCGATCCAACGAGTAGCTGCTGAACTGGATGGTTGGGGCGGATAGAAGGCTGTCTCATATACAGACTGGGGTGCCTCAACCTTCTCGTCAGGACACATGATTGTTGTTTTGCCGCCTGTACAGTGATCAGTGTGGCGTTGAAAATTGCATGCCTGTGTAACAGTGACTGCAGACTAGTGTATGTGCCAGCTTGGAGATGTTCATGATGTAGAAGGTGTGGTCGTCCTACACTCCGATGGTCATGGTGTCACGGTAGTGAGCCGCTTGCCTGATCAAGTGCCAGGTGCCCTCTTCAGTTGGTTCATACACACGAATTCCGATCTTGGCGAAGAACTCTACCTTGTCCAGCTGATCCAGCGAGGTCGTGCGGACATCAGGTACCGTCTTGCCGTAGAACTGTGTGGCAAGCTCTCGCGCAGGAGTTGTACTTCTATCAGCCCTCACTCCTCGGTGGACTGCTAGACATCCCAAGAGACACCTGTTGTCCCTGTAGGTGTCGAGAGCAGTCATACTCTTCTTCTGTCGTAGCCAGTCTGGGAGGGGGCCTGTCCCAGGCAGAGGTTGGCGGTCAATGACAGCCCTGACCTCAACATTGATTGATCGAATGAAAACCCACTTGGTGTTGGGTCGATCGATATTGTCTGTGTCAAGGCAGGCTTGCTCTATTGCGGCCACCCACTCCTATCGTGTTCAGCCATGGGCTCCCTGGAGCATTCTTGTGGAAGAGCATCACCCTACCATCTTCGATATGATGGATGCGATAGGTATGGGTGTAGCGGAGGTAGAAGGCATTCTGGACTGTCTGATGGATCTTTTGCATGATCTGGCCAGTGAGGTCTCCTTCTAGACCTCTGAAGAATGTCCAGCATACTGACTGGCGTCCTCTATCCACTGTCTCCCTTTCGCCGAGACGGTGGTCGAGAATGTGTTCGGCTTCTCACCTCATGATCTGGGCTAAGGGGTCAGACCTCGGCCCCCTCATCATTCGCTTAGCGATCCTGCATAGGGGAGGTAAGCGCTCCAGTGGATGGTCCACCATCCACCTCGCTACAGTCTTGACTCACAAGCTGGCAGTCACCTCCTTGTCCACCTGACGAAGCTCACTCGGCTTTCTTGTGGGGATTCAAAGGATCATCTTTGGTGAGTGCTGGAAACCTTCCCATCTTCATTGCTCAGGAGAGATGCTTCTACGACTCCTCGGCACAGGCCTGTTCGATCATCTGGAGTAGATTGGCTTTCTTGGCCTTAGAGGCTACTCTAAGGCTGAATTGCTTTGCAACCTCGCGAAGCTGTGCAACAGTAATCATGGTGTATACCACTGTGGATGTCTGTCTCTAAATGGGCGGTCAGACCCTATCATGTGTGGTTGATCACAAGGCGATGTAGGTGGTCCGTCGATGTGATAGTGGATGCTTGTCTCTAAATGGGCGTCAGATGTGTGATGGGTACTGGCCGTCCCCGGGTATGGGACATTGGCTCTAAATAGGCGTCAGATGTCTGACGGGTATGGGCCGTCCCAGCTAGGCCGGTTATGGGATGACCGTGCGTTCCAAGCATGCCCCCTGGCTAGGATAGTATGCATGTATAAAGCCCTATGAGAGCGGTATGGCTAAGCCGTAAGAAAGCATAGCACGCATGCGCACGCGTCCCTGGCAACACGTGTCAGTATTGTGAGAGAGTGTATGCTTGTATTGTACTGAGTTGGTACTGGGGATTAAATCACTTCATTCTCGTGGTACCCATCAGGACCGGAATGAAGCGAGAATTTCAAAACTGTTTACCATTTTAAAATCGGACCAGAAATGGCCGAGTTATCCTCAAATTCTAATAGTGAGATTTGAACCTGTGATTTTAAGTTTGCTAATAGCACAATCGAAGGATTTGAACGACGCATTAACTACCTCGACCATGTATGCATTAGTACATATAGCTGATAAGTTATGTGTTCTCATTGCTGCGCTTATCAGTCCCAGATCTGTGCTATTATTGCGCAATTGTATAATACGCATTAACTGTCTCGGCCATGTATGCATCGCATTAACTATGTATGCATTATTATAGCTGATAAGTTATGGGTTCACACGTTGCTGTGTTGGTGCGTAACAGCGATTGCACAACTCACACTCAGAGATAAGATTACTAAGAGGCGAGATTTTAGTGGTGTTGCGGTGGGTCGATCGATAGAATTGTGGAATTGCATAGCATTCCCATGCTGCAGACTGGGTTCAAATCTCGCTCAAAAGACCTTGCTAGAACTTACCTGAAATTTCGAAACTAGGGCTGGGGTAATATGACCAGGTTAGATAAAGACCTACCGCGACACTCCCCAGTGCGGGGTTAAAGCACCACAGATACACATGCACCAGCCGGCTGGAATATCAACAGGGTGGGGTAGAAGATAGGTGGGGTAGAAGATAGGTAGGATAGGTACAAAAATGTCCCGCAGATAGAAAAACCTCCTCAGGATACCGGTCAGAATAGAGAGGAGAGGCCGGCCACTGGCTGATATCCTGAGGAGGTTCTCCTGGACATGTGGGGTCTGCACGGGAGTTTTATACACATGTCTCAAATTCCTATGCCCCAGGGATTAAGAGGGCGGTGGGGGCCACGGATCGCCGAATGGCTGCCAGTTGAGGTTGGTGGTATCATTTTAATTCCGACCGGGATTAAATCACTTCATTCTCGTGCTACCGATCAGGGACCGGAATGAAAGGCAAACACCAACCACATGTCTCAACAACCCTAAGTCCCCAGGGATTAAGAGGGCGGTGGGGGCCATGGATCGCTGATCGGCTGCCAGTTGAGGGAGGTGGTATCATTTTAATTCCGACTCTGCTACTAATAGACTGTTACACTGTTTACTAATTTGAACAAACAATCCTGAAATGTGTTAGTGCCATGGAAAGAATGAATGAGACCAATGATAGGGGTTCCCAAACCACAGTGGGTGGGGGTGGTGATAATTACCCTGTATAGAAAAGTCTAACATTTCAAATTCGCACTGATCTCAACACAACTATTTATCCAATGATCGATTTAAAAGCACATTTATTTATTTAGTTGTGCGGAGAACCAACTTAATGTTCTGAAAGCACGTTGACTGAATGTTGTTGCTGCCTAAGGAAACAATTCCGTTCAGTCAAATTGTTTTAAGTAACGAGCCAAGGCATTTCCAGAAGGTTTGGGTGCATTGAGCAGAGTTAAATACATAATTGGAGAAGTGATATCAATAAACCTCCAAATGCAAAATTAACCCGTTTCCTTCTAGCAGGGCTGAGGAAACTGGTGAAATTATGCCACCACTGCGTGTATGCATTGCAATAGGACTGGATTTTTGTGAGAAATCTTGTGGTCTGCTTGGCAATTATCGTATTATGTTTGTTGAAACGTGTTGCTATTTAGGGTAGCAGAAACTTTCAGTCATGAGTATTTATCTGTAGGGAACTGAAATATTTAATATGATGATTGTCCGAGTTGGTTTACATTTCTATCAGCGTATATAACTAGTTCTTGCTTCGCCGCCCATTCGCTCACCACCCACCCAACACCGTATGTAGTGCTATTTTGTAATGAAGCCACTCTATTTTGCGTCAAAATAAAATAGCCATTATGGAGTTTGTTTGGACAATTATGTTGCTGGAATGAGTTGCTAAATTGTTGCTATCAATTCAGTCACATTCGCCGGAATTCAATAAGGATGTTTAAACCAGGTTTAGCCTAAACCGGGTAACAAATCACAGTCATTGCGATGTTAGTTTTATAGATCGGGCGATAGCTCCAACTTTTCATTGTTTGAGAGCGAGGTCGCTACGTCTATTCAGTGTCACGCCAAATGTGGCCGAGTTGTAGTGTAAATGCTGAGGCTGATATTCCGCCACGCTTAGATAATTTATATTAGTGAGAGAACTCAAAGCCGATGGTACGATTTTGTCCCAATTGCGCCGTAGATTGGAATTTATATAGTCAATGATAGTAATTAATTATGTACCTATGATCATTCCGTTGCTGAATTATAATGCAAAAACTTAGCCCAAGACACCGGCATTACTTTTGGAGGACCAATTTGGTAGTTTGTTCATTATTGAAGCTAGTGAATTTGGGGTGTTTTGGCTGGTCATGAAAGGGTCTGTGTTACAAACTACTTGTACACTGCCCTTAATACAGACGTGTGCGGCTGTACCGCAATTCTGGCTAACGTAAGGCGCGCATAAAATTAACCCACCAATTTGTATTGGCCCCTACAAATTTTGTGGCTGTTCTTTAAATTATAGATGTTGTTTAAAGGTGGGACAAATTGGGTATTTTTTAAATCTGCAATCAAATGTCAGGACATTTTAGGTACACAAGGCTGTTCATTTTAACGCTGCGAGATCATACACATATATCAACGTATTAGCTGATGTTGGTGCATGCGTTTTTCACTCGCTACCATTCCATCTTGTGTCCATCATACAATAGGATCACATTATGCTATACTACTGAGAGAGAGAGAGAGAGAGAGAGAGAGAGAGAGAGAGAGAGAGAGGCATTGAGGGAGGACGGGAGAGGATGGCGGGAGCGAGGGAGGGATTGAGGGAAGGGAGAAGGGGAGGAGCAGGAGACGGAAGGGAGAGAGGGTGAAGAAAGAGAGAGAGAGAGAGAGAGAGAGAGAGAGAGGATAATGTTTCAAAAATAGTCTTCTCTTGGTATGCAAACGGACATTTTTCAAGACTACCGCAGAAGCCGTTTTGGCCAGCTTAAGTATTAAAGAGTTAGCTAGATAGATAGATTTATTACACAATAGGCAATTGGCCTTTGAGTGAATACAATGCTATTTATTATGCATTGCATGGCGGACAAATTATTTGCATTGCGTCCACACAGCTGTCACAACCCCATCCTCCCACGGCCACTCCACCCCCTTAACACACACTTCCAGTGCGCGTGTGCTTTGTATGTGGATAACTATTACAAATGTAGTGGAAAAAGTACTATAATATATGCTGAGATTTATACCTTTATTGACCAAGTTTAGTCAATGAAAACATTGTTATTGAAGGCAGCAACAGCGTTCACTAAAACATAGATGCTGATGTATGTTGATGGTGGTCTTTAAGCATTAGCGGTCAGTTGCCGAATAAGACCACTTGATCTTTATTAAGGTTTGTTTTAAAAAAACATAGTTATTGGTGATTGGGTCTTAACTATTAGCGGCGAAATTATTGCATATGACCACCTATCTAAGGGGACCACTTGAGTTGTGACTCTAAAAAGGGTCAAAAGGTCATGAAATTGATTGTAAATCAACTCCTCGGACACTATTGGACGAAATTAACGAAATTGTGCATGTGAGTTACTCATATGATTGCAGAGTGCAAACCGACGTTTACATTTGGCTCCATCACCTGGGGTGAGTTGTGGGGTGTGTCAAAGGTTCAAAGTGGCGAACGTGGGGGATTGTGATGACGTGTCATCGACCGATTCAATATAGTTGTAGATGCTAAGGATATTGGCTGAATATTCTTCGAAACAATTTGACTGCAGGTTGTTCCCGCCTATTAATCATTCTACTGTTGAAATATTAGATTTGTATTAACCCTTATACTGCAAAATGTTAACTTTTACTTCATTAATTTGGTACGAATTGTCCAGTGTCCATTAAGAATATTAGAAAGATAAAATTGTCATACACTTCTAAACCTGTTTACTGCTGAATGGTAAATCCCTGATGTATCTGCTTTCTACTGAATGGTCAATCATCTAGCCAGCTTTGCCAGAATTTCAAAATCCGTCTTCTCCGAAACCATCAAGGCAATCGATCCAAAACTCAGGATCTCTGGTCTACTTATGGACTAGGATCAAAATTGCTAAAAGGGACATGATTGGCTTCGGGGTTTGATAGCCATCTTGATGACATCATAAAACACAAAATAATCTTCTCCTCTGGAAGTACTGGTGCGATCAAGTTGAGATTCGGAGAATAGGATTAGTCCATGTGGGCGATTGAAGATTGTTCGTAAAAAGGTCATATTTAAACAAACATGGCGGCCCTGGACCAATCAGATTTGCATATCTGGGTGGCCATTTTGAACTTTTTTGCTCGATGGAATTTGATAGTTAAAATTGCTATATTTATGTAATTTGGGATCCTGAATTCGAATTTGTCGCTTTTCAAAATGGCAGGTGATTGGTTTGGCAGCCATCTTGGAATATTCATACATTTTTCTGCTGGTGGTTCCCCCGAACTACCGGGTCTGGAGCAAACAAACTGGTTCCATGTTACCAGATTTAGCGTTCACAGAGGGCCTGAGGATCAAAATAGCTAATGGGAACAAAAGATTGGCTGCAGGGTTTGGCGGGCATCTTGATGACATTAAAAACACAAAAGAATCGTCTCCTCTGGAAGTACAGGGACCATCAAGCTGAAAATCGGAGAATAGCATTAGTCCATGTGGTCGATTGAAGATAGCTCATAAGAAGGTCATAGTTAAACAATTATGACCGCACTGGACCAATCAGTTTTGAGCATCTGGGCGGCCATTTTGAACTTTTTTATTTGATGGATTGTGATACTGAAAATTGCTATGCCTATGTTATTTGGTACTATGAATTCGAATTTGTTACTTTTTCAAAATGAGCGACGGTTGGTTTGGCAGCCATCTTGGATTATGTATCCACTTTTCTGCTGGGTGCTTCTCCCGAACCACCGCGTCTAGAGCAACCAAACTGGTTTCATGTTACCAGATTTATTGTCCACAGAGGGGATTACTGTAAATGAGGCAAACAGATTAATGTGATAGGGATTTAATTGTCATTTAATACTAGTTGACCATGGGGCAGATTAACCCATGAACCTATGAATGCCAATATAAACCTATCGCTTATTGTAGATGCTAAGGATACCCACAGAAGATTTTTCAAAACAATCTGACTGGAAGTTGTTCCTGCCTATTAACCCTTCTACTGGTGAAATATTACATTTATATTTACCCGTATACTTGTCGGGGAATATATCAACTATGTTAAATATAAAATGCTGAACTAATGAACTGAGATACTATGTAACTGATATACCCCTACGTCTGGGCACTCTATTACGTGGTTTGTAGATGCGTGGTCCAGCGACCTCCTTTGTAGAACGAGCTATTTAATAAAGCAGTCACTTCTTAGATGTCTAACCTGATACACGGGGTTTCTTTCTGCTCTTAAGTGAACCTCTATATAATATAGTACAATACTGCAGTATGTTAACTATTACTTGATTGACTTTATACTAATTTCCAGTTTCCATTGAGTATATTGGAAAGATAATCAATTGTCATGCACTTCTAGACCTGTTTATGGATGTATGGCCAATCCATGATTTACCTATTTACTGCTGAATGGCCATTCATCTACATGATTTTTGTGACCAGTTTTGTGTCTATATATATATATATATATATATATATATATATATCTTCTCATAAGCTACCTGGGCGACTGATCCGAAAGACAAGAAATATTATCTAAAGCAGTTCTAGAAACGGAATTTCACCAGAGAACAGGAAAACAGATTAATGTGATACGGATTTAATTGTCAATTAATAGCAGTTGACCATGGAGCCGATTAACCAATGATCTTATGAATGACAATATAAAACCTGCACCTAATGTAGATGCTAAGGATACATGCTGAATATTTTTCAAAACAATTTGACTGAAAATTGTTCCTGCCTATTAACCGTTCTACTGGTAAAATAATAGATTTGTTTTAACATTTATACTGCAAATGCTAACTATTACTTGGAATCCTTCTAGAAGTTGTTCTGATTATTCTCTTTTATTATTATTATTATTATTATTATTATTATTATTATTATTATTATTCCTCTTCTATCGGCTTCTTTTGTACAATGCCTCCCAGAATGCTATGATCTTTGTCATATCAGCCTCGGCATAGATGAACGAGCGTTTGAAAACTAGAAGATAATCCGTCCATAAACGGCCGAGATATGAACTTCCAAATTACTACATCATAGCAAAGGGCTAATTTCAAATGTGTTCCTTAATAGACAGTTTAGATCTGTTACAGTTTCCACCGTCGAGCATATAAGTTATGGTGACAAATTTAGATTTCACACTCCTGATCCTTGTAGCTGAATGTGCAAGTTTATTTAGCAACATGGTTTGGTAGACCGAGTTGTTTCTTTAAAAAACATTTGACTGAAGGTCATTGCTGCGGTAGGAACAACTTTCAGTCAAACACATTACAAAATATTCAACAATATAAACGTCAGAGCACACAATAATATCTTAACTATTTAGGCATCAGCGGACAAAAGGTCAATCTAGTAATGACGATTTTATATAGTTTTCATGATAAAGCTCCGTCAGATGGAAATTCGGGATTATAACCAGGAAGATATTTATTACCCAAAGACGAACACCTGCTCTGACGTCAAAAGATGGTTATTGCGTGCCCGCTCCATGGGCATGCTTCTATTTATTGCTGTCTAGAATTGCCTATAGGAGCGGCCATTTCGCGCAGGGGATTGTGGGGCTGTGTCTCGCGAGATCTCCATCGATACGAGATCTAATAATTCTCGGCGCGAAGACATGGCTCTATTTTTAGATTGCTGGATATCTCATAATTATTATCTTCATGTGCGTGATTCATGGCGTTTTCTCTTATTTGTTCTGGTCCAACTGTAATAGAGTATGGCACATTGGAAAATGCTACCAGGCCAGTGCGATCTTATTCACAGATTCAGCTCCCCAATGAGTCTATCTGCTGGCATAGGGCGGATTCGGTGGAAGAAGAACAACGACAGTGTCCTGCAGTTCATAAAGACAACTGCTCGTCGTCATTGAGTGCAGGCCATGGTGATGGCTATTAAGATGATAAAGGTAGAGTTTGGTTAACGAGAACGAGTATTTTTAGAATTAGACCACAGCGAAATCAATGACACTAGCGCCTTTCAACTTCAATTATATTTGGATGAATGAGAACGGATTTGTTCTGAATTGATAAATCTGACAAAATGTGGCATAAATTATGATCTAGACTAAATACTATTAAAGACTTTTTTAAATCTTTGCTGAACGTTGCTGTTGAGCTTTTCCCCATTTTCTCTTTTATTATAATTGACGAATTCAGGCTGTTAGCCAATATGTCAGTAGCGAAGATAATTAAGGATGCGTTTCCCAGACACCCACTTCTCCATAGATATCCACAGCCAAGGAGGCTGGATGACATAAGTATCTGGGTAGGAACATCATCACGATGTATGTGTTCTCACCATGCCCTGATAATGCAGGTTACAGGACCAGTGCTGGCCAAGTAGCGACCCAGTAGCATGCATTATCAGGCTAGTAGTGAAACATTTGGCTCATTCGATTTTAGTGAAATATTATTGAACTATGTTCTGTGCTGCAGCTATATACGATGTGTATTAATTCCACATTCTGATGCCTTTGGACTATAACTTTCTTTGAATAAATTCTTTTCTTGCTTTGTGCTTATCTCTGAAAAATGGATCACCCCCTCCTGTTTCTACAATAGTTATATTAAAGATGTCTATTTTAACCTCTCTTGCTTTACCGACCAAGCCAAACACGGCTTCTGCAGTCACATTGAATACTAGGTATGAAGAGTTACCACTCGTTAACTGAGCCATTAATCCCACTAGTAAGCTTTCAGAAATATTCATCTCTTGGCCTGCAGGTGACCACTGGCTAAGCAGAAACTTTAATTAGCTTCACTATTAACGATTTTATGGGCAGGCCGGCCAGAACGGTCCCTGCAGTGGACTTGAGGAATGTCCGTTTGCAGCAGAATTGAAAGCAATGTTTATAAATTACATTGTTAAATTTTCAAAAATAGTCTGCAAAGGTTTTAATATTCACGAAATATCTATCTTGACCATTGAACGGTAAATGAGCAGAATTTTGATCGCTATTGACAAAAGTGGGTTGCCAAATAGGCGACTTATAGGAGCACTACATGACTAGTAATAGTAGGTGGTGTCATATTATATGTCCGTTTATTCCTTCGGGCCAAAGAAAGTGAACATCTGTCTTAAATAATACTAATCTATTGTCTCCACAAGACAGCCGGTCTTGACAAAGAAGTGTTATCAAAATATGTTCAAGGTTTTAGTGAGGCAATCTATAGGCCTACATATGTTAGTCAGATTTTCACCTCAATGTAAGTAATATTGTATCATCTTCAAATTATTTGACCAGATTTCTGTATATTCACATTGAAATTGTAAGCATCTACTACAATGTAGGGACCCAATCTGTCACACCAGAAGTTGACGTCCTATATGCCCATATATGGGCATGGTGGTGACTTAGATAATATCGATCTGAAATGGGGCACCACCCATGCCCATATATGGTCATGAGGGCGTACCCTAATATGCAAAGGAGATTACGTCACAGGTCATGTGACCACCTCTCAACGAATCAGAATCGACACCCACATCTTCGGTGTTTTCGGGGATGTATATAGGAATTTTAAATGTTGATATGTATTGAATAGATATTCTAAGCTGTACGTGCATAGTGAAAAAATCTTTTGAATGTTAATTCCCCACTTTCCTCATGTGAGCTCAGGGCGTAATACATAAGATTTGATACTGTACCTTTCAGTTTGACTTTACTAAGTTAAACGAGCTATTGCGATACACTGCACATCGTCCGACGGCGGTGGTGGCGTCGTCGTCATCCAATTTGCGTTTAGCTCAACTTTGGGTAATCATATTGACTCAAGTTAGGGCACATTCTTCCTTATAATAATATGCCATCTCACAACGACATCGGGGTTACGAGGATCAAGATCACTGTGACCTTGGTAAAATCCTTGTTTTTTCAAAATTAACATTTTCCGTTTAGCTCAACTTTTCTGTTTATACCTCAGGTTTGCTTAATCATATTGGACCAACCTTGGGCACATATGACATTGGGTAAAAGGGTCAAGGTCATTGTGACCTTGGTAAACCCCTTACTTTTTTCACCATTAACATTTTACGTTTAGCACACCCTTTCTGTTTATATCTCAGGTTTGGTTAATCAAACTGGAACCAAACCTGGGGCATGAATCCCACAATGATGCTTAGCTACAAAGTTCAAATGACAAGGTCGCTGTGACCATGGTAAATACATTGGGGGTTTTAAGCATCATCATTTTCCGTTTAGCTCAACTTAGCAGTATATATCTCATCTTTCGTTAATCATACTGAACACATGCTTGGACACATGCATGCTCCACTATTATAATACGACATGACACAATGACGTTGGGGTCAAAGGGTCAAAGGTCAAGATCTTGTTTTTTCAACATTAACCATTTCTATTTAGTTCAACTTATCCTGAAGGGTCAAGTAAGCTTATATCATGGCGGCCATCCTCCGCTCATCCAACGTCTGTCCGCCAAATCGCTTCTCAGTAACGCGGTGGCTGATTTCAACCAAAGTTGGCTGGAAGAATCTGATGCTGGTACACTCAAAACTTCTATTCAGAATTATGATTGGTTATTTTTGGGGGTGAAAATCTTAGAATTTATGAACAATTTACCGGAAATTGTCATAATGCTACTCCTCCTTAGTTGCTTGACATAATTTAACCAACTGTGGCTAGAATGATTATATGGTGCTAGGCTCTGGAATGTCTATTCATAATTTTGATTGATACATTTTTTGGGTGAAAGCCTTAGATTTTATAAATTTTTTTACAGAAATTGTCAAAACGCTACTTCTCCTTAGTTGCTTGACATATTTCAACCAAATATGCTTAGAGGAACCTTATCTTGGTAGACTCCAGAATATCTATTCAGAATTTTGATTGATCCTTTTTTTGGTGAAAATCTTAGATTTTATGAAAGATTTGCCGGAATAGTCAAAACGCTACTCTTCATTAACCGCGGGTGGATTTCAACTTATTTGGCAGGAAAGACCCTATATGACTGAGCTTCAGAACATATATACAGGATTTTGATTGGTCAATATTTTGGTGGCCATCTTGGATTTTCCAGAAATCCTTTAAAATGCTACTCTTCCTTAATTAATGACCCGATGTCAATGAAACTTGGGTGAAATGATTGGTGGTCATCTTGGATTTTCCGGAAATTATCCATCATGATAATTAAATGCAAATGGTTCAAATGCTAATGGGCCAGTTGAGGGTCACAAGCCCTTGGGCCTCTTGTTGATAACTTTATTGATACTCTTTCTATAGTTATTTTATGTTTGACGTCAAGCGTCATAGATCATTGTAAAGTCGAGCTTCATGGTTACATTGCAACCACATTTCTGGTTCCTATCATGACCACAAAAAATATGGTGGGAGGGTACTGATATTAATGTGTACTTTTCAATGAATCATGTTTATGATATTCTACAGCTTTGACGTGTTCCCATGAAGGGATCGCCAAATTATTAATCAAAATCTTTGTTGCATTTGACCCAAAGTTTATTCACCGGTCAGTTTAGTGTTGCAGCTCTAAATGGACCTTTCCGGTTTTAGCTATACCCCGCCCATCTCTAGCTAAGTTTCACCCACACCTCGCTCGTGTTGGGATCGATCGATCTATGGACACCCTAACTATCAATTTCCAAAAAAAACTGCACTGTGTTAATAGCGCATCAAAGCGCTAAAAACTCCTTAAATCAATTAAGCATTTTAATGGTCAACTCTTTTCAAGAAATTTTAATAATAGAAGACTATTTTTTGTAAATTTATCTCTGAAATTTTTGCCCGGCTTGACCATTAAAGGGGTAATAGTAAAGAAAATTCAAGCTTTGACTTATCCAGTAAAGGTTAAGTTGATACAAGAGGGGTTAAATGGGAGTACTCCACATAACATAACCTGGCATTCTAGAAGGATGGCGCACATGTGTATATAGATTGTGCAGGCCGATATATATAGACTGAATAACGAATTACGTTCTAGCAGTAAGATGCAATCCGAATTACGGTCTGGACCGTGATTCAAACTGAATTATTTTCTAGCATGTGATGTCAGTCGAATTACGGTCTGAACTGTGATTCAAAACTGAATTATATTCTTGCATGTGATGTCATCTGAATTA